>CM019756.1:4818876-5418876 GCA_009761765.1 Phenacoccus solenopsis
TTGGAATTTACAAAATTAATCTCGAATTTTACGCGAAGGTTTTTGAAAGCTCTATATTCTGTTGTGAATATTGTTTTCCTTAAGCGTAACAGCGTTTCCTAAAATTAATGGATTATTGGACTCATTCGTAACTATATTCTGTACTCGAGTAGGTGTTTAGGATTTTAATTTTCTCTGTTTTAAACAATCACTTATACTTTATGGGTTACATTAACAAATATAATAACCTTGAATATTTTTCTTATTTTCTTCTTTTTTTTTCTGTTTTTTTTTTTTTTGAAAATCTGTTTGAATAATGTAAAAAGGCGATGTGAGAATTTTTGAAATATTAAGTCACTTTAAGAAAACAAGGTGTCGAGTTTGCAATATGAGGGGCCGGAGCTGTTAGCGTACGTAACTACCTTATTTTCTCGAATCGTAAATGTTGGAGTGTGTTAGTTAGTATCGATATTGTTATGATATGATACAACCTAACGATTTTAAGCTTCATTATTTGAAAAAAGACGAGGTGGGAACTAGATAAGCGACACCGCAACTCTACAAAGTTCCTCACGTACTCAAGTATAAACAATGACAACACTCTGCAACAAAACCTATTTGCAAACACTCCTTCGTTCTTCCACCCTGGACATCATTGAAAGCAAACATCGACCTCTCTCTCCAAGAAGTTGGCAAAAATGTTCCCTGCAACATTATTTTAGGGCATTCATAGAGCTCATCTCAAAATATGAATCTTACACTGAACTTTATACAATGGCTCAAAATCCGGCAACCAAGTAGGATGCGCAGTGCTTATAACTGGATCAGAGGACATTGTTCGATTCGCTCTCCCAAAGTTCTTTTCTATACTTTCAGCAGGACTTTATGCTTTGAAATTAGGAGTTGACCTAGCCTCACAACTTGGCACTCCTTGCCTTATTTGCACTGATTCCCTCAACTCGCTGCTATCCTTATCTCAGTTTTATAACCAGTCACAACATCTTTTAGCTTAGGAAATAATTTTAACTCTACAATTGCGTAATCTTCAACCTATCACATTCGCATGGGTTCCTGGTCATAAGGGAATCTTTGGCAACAAACGTGTAGACTTTTTCGCGAAGGAGGAATCAACATGTTTTCCTATCCCAAACATTAAAATTCCGCGCACAGATCTCTCCACATACATTAAGCACCTCCTTGTACATAAATGGACTGATACCTGGAAACTTCTACCAACCTCAAACAAACTCAGACCTATAAAAAAAACTTCAAATACCTGGATAACCTCATTTCGCTCTAAGTGGTCGGAAGAATTAGCTCTGTGCCGCCTTTCCATTGGCCATACACGATTTTCTCATTCTTACCTCCCGACCAAATCTCCTGCTCCTATATGTGACAACTGCTCCTCCCTCATCTCAGTTCAACACATCTCAAATGACTGTCCTAAATACGCATCCCTGCGCTCCCACCTGTCCCTTCCTTTCACCCTTCAAGAACTACTCGCAGACGATGAAACTACTTTGAAAAACCTCATGAAGTTCTTCAAAGCCACTAATATCCTCCCCCAAATTTGGTCCTTCCCTCAACCCGTGCCTCTGGCCAATGTAGCAGTACAGGGCACGTAAATTAAACAAGTAAACAAGTAAGTAAAATTTCACTTGGTTTTAAAGGAATATCGGCCCAAAAAATGCTTTGCTAAAAATCAAGTGTATAGGTATGGATATTAATTAACATTAAAATCATAACGTTTAAGATATTCAAATTGAAATGATCTCATCATTAAAATCATTTGTGAATGAAGGTCGAGCGAATGTGAAAGATTTTCATAAATACAGTAATTCTAGACAGTTGAAATTGAAGGACATTTCCTTTTCACTCTACCCTAATATTACGTGTATAGAATATTCATTATATTAATTTGTGATAATCAAAATATCACAAATACCACCAATACCAGTACTACTTTCGTTGATTCAGTTTGTACTCGATTTGAATCTCTCTATATACATACATTATATGTGGTGTTAGCTATCACTTGTTTTTGCCACTTTGGTTCCAATTGTATACAAAGTGTTTTTTTGTGAGAAATTATTAGTATGAAAAAATGTTTAGTGGATTTGTTACTAAATGTGCATATTATATTGTTGGGAATCATTAAAAATGGAGGAAAGTATCAAAAGTTTGAAACATATTTATTCATATTATTTATAATTCATGATTTAATTGTGTTCGTTGGATTATGTTTCGCATTCATACGTGCTGAAACTTACGCCCACCGAACATGGATTGTATCTTTGATTCCGTTACCGATTTCCAATATCGTCCTTCATGTAGTCGCACACAAAAAAAGATCACTTTTGTTGTCAATCATGAAGAGATTTAAATTTGATTCTTCATATTTCTCTATGAATAAAATGGAGAATAACACTTATTTGATTCTTGAAAAAAATTTCGGCTTGGTGCTCAACATTTTTTTTTCAAGTTCTGTGATTTTTGGAATGGTGCCTTACATGCGCTCTTTTTTCGTGTCAGATGGAAATTATAATAATCCTGACTTGTACCTGGTACCGCATTTTTTTCATTTTTGGGATATCCATTCATTTTGGGAAAATTTAGCGCTGACATTTCTTATCAATGTAGTTTTAGGATTTTCTGTGATTCTCCCTGCGAGTGGATTACTATCATTCGCTTATATATCCAGCAACATTAACGCGCATGTAAAAGAAATGAACGAACAATTCAATTGCTTGATTAATACAAACGTAGTTCCTATTTCTACAAAAGAAAATGAAAAATCATTGGAATGGATTATCGTTTTAGCTAAATCCCGTCAATATGAATCATTATACGAGGGGTTAATGGCCATAATAAAATACCAACAATTTTTGCAAAGGTAAGTTTGTGAATCTGTGGGTGTACTTATAATATTTAAAGCACAATATTAGTTTTTGAAAATTTTATTTAAAAAAAAAAAATTAATTACCTATTTACCATAAATTCTATGTGGGAATACTTTTTTCTTTTTTTTTTACGTGCCGTGTACAGCATTTTCGGCCTCTGGGCTAAGTCAAAATGTAGTACCGGAAAACTGACTACCATATCTACTTGCCATTTTTTTTCTTTTATTAATAAAAAAGATTAGAGTAATAATGCCCTTGTCTCATTTCTAATATATTTTAATTCATCATGTCATGACATTGTCTATAATCATATACTGTGCAACAAAAAGGGCCAGAACGGCGATATCTGGGGCTACAGCTCACTAGCCCTTTTCTTAAATCCAAGACTGCATACAAGTCACCTAGGGATATGCGTATGTTGCTTACGCCAAAATATACAATATACATACAATGTATAGTATTACTTACAGAAAATTATTAGAAATTATATAAAAGTGTAAAAATACTTAGTTGGAAAATTAGTTTTTTTTTTAAGGTAACTTTGAAGAATGCTCTATTGACTTGGTGTTTTTAAAAAATACCCATGAAAGTTACCAGGGCTCCAAAGTTGGCTGTTTTATGACTATATCTTTGACATCTTGCATTTAAAACTTTTCTTTTTAAAATAAAATTATCCTGGCAGAAGTTATCTATTTTGGAATTCATATTTGCATTCTGCTCCACCAAGGTTGTGAACATGGAGGTGTCAAAAAGTAGTATTGCCCAGTCCTCGTCATTTTAATTTTATTAATGGTTATTGTTGTGAATACAACTTTTTTGAGTATTTTTCAATGAAAATACGCTTTTTCGAATATTTAAAAAGGTATTAATACCTATTCGATTATGAATGCCTTTAATGTAGTCGATTTCATTATTTAGAAGTTAAAATTGTAAATACACTAATAAATATATACATTTATTGTGGTGGAGGGAAAAAAATGTTCTTCGAGTTTCATAAAATGTTAATATGTATGTTATTTATTTTAAGTTGAAATAGTACTGAATAAAGCAGTGGGGAAGGGGCAAGGAAGGATCTTAAATTTGTATCACACGAGTATCCTTACATGAGGTATATGAATGAGATAAAACACTGTATACTTATGTGGAAGCATAGTTATATGTATAAGTAGTAAAAATCAAATAACTTTCAGATATGTAAAGGATTTCATCGATTATGTAGATTTAATCCTTTCATCGTATATGACAGCTTGCGTTTTCGTTGCCTTTTTCACAGTCTTGAGCATAAAAGAGGTAATTATGGTTAACTACACTTCAAACGATTGCAATGAAATGTCGGTATTAATTTCTATACTTTAATTACTTCTTTTGTATGATAAGGTGAGGCTTTTTTTTCCTTTCAAGGTTCATGGTTCACAAAATGTTCATGTTGCGATGATTTTTTGTGGTTCAATTTGTTGTCTATACGTACATAGCTGCATTGGACAAGCAATTAATGATGTGGTAATTGAATTGATCAGTTACACAACTGAGGGCTGATGCAAAATTCTTACATTTTTTCAATAATTTAATTACAGAATGACGATCTGTTGGAGATGCTTTATCATACGAAGTGGTACATGCTGCCAGTAGAGTTTCGTAAATTATTGCTTACTTCAATGATACTCGCTCATGAAGAAGTGAAGTTGACTTTGTTTGGAATTCACAAAATGGATCTGGATTTTTATGCGAGTATTTTGAAAGCTCTGTATTCTGTCGTGAATCTCGTTTCTTTGAAGAGTAAAAATGTTGTCAAATGAATAGATTATTGAACTCGATCATGCTGGTTGGTTAACTTGGTATTTCAGTGTGATATTTTAATGTTGAAAATTTTTTAAATTCCCAACATCTCTTCAATTGCACTGTGTACTGTTCAGTAACGCACTTGGCACTTTTTCAGGGTCTTAATTCCTGGAAAAATTAAAATAGTTAGATATACAATACAACACAAAATTTCATTTAGAAGCAATACGCTTCTCTGTTATACAAATAGGTTGGCACTTGAGAAGTAAATTTACAAATTTGTTCGATCACTACCCCTAAAAATTCTTATTGAGTCTCCAAATGTCTCCTCAAAAAGTTCCAGCCCACTAAAAAAATTCCTACCTGTGACGAACTGAGCTTAAAATTTTCCCATAATGATAATATACCTATGAAATTATATAGTAAAAGTAACATGCATGCAAAACTACACGGAAAATTTAGATTTTTGAAAAACAAACTTTAAAATCAAATTTCTCGATTATTCACCCTATATATGCTAATCTCTACTTTCAGCACATGTGAGTCATTATAGGATCATATCGAAGTAATAGACGCGTTGCGCATGGTGCGAAAAACTCCCCCTTCCCAAAACGAGTTTTTAAAATATTTTTTAACGAAGAATTCAATTTTGAGTTTTGTTACTCGAAAATTTGAGTTTTTATCATACTTTTTTTTTTACTCATTAGATTATTCTTTATTGTTAAGACATTGTAATGACTCCGTAGAGTACTCTGTAAATAAATTATATCTATCTATCTATCTAATCTATACGTCATGTACTACGTCATGTATACCAAGTGAATTTCAACGATATTATCGTGGTGAAATTTCAGTCTCGAATCGCCACGAGTAAAAATTCTTTAGGGAGTTAAAACTTTTTGAGTGGTCATTTGAAGGATTAATAAACATTTTCAAGGTACTGAGTGAAAAAATTCCCAAGTACATACTAAACAATACCCGTTTTTATTATTATGCAATAATATACCATAAATAAGTACTATTATCTTATATAATGATATTCCTAGATGTGTTACTTATTGTATCATGAAATTCCTGATTTACCTTGTTAGCATATACAATCAATAGGCAGTCGAATTTAATTTTGAGTTATAAGTATAGTATAGCGCACTAAATAATGTATATAATTAGTCAAGTATGATAATGTATTAAATTAAATATTCAAATGATTCTATAATGTCATTCAAATGTAATGGGCTCCGAAATTATACTCATAATTTTGAAAGTGTGAAATCGCGTACCATGAAATTTAGTTTTCATGTACATAGAGTACTTTCTACTCGTACGTAATTTCTTGGCTTGTTTCAAAAATGTGTAATTACGTAAATATTAGTCCTTTATCATAATACCACAAATCTCCTTATAATGATAAGATAGATCTAAAATGTTTCACTATAAATTACAATGTGAGTTAATTTCCAAACACTAGATACCTATGTTATATCACTTTATCCACCATTAAAAGTTCAATTCGAAAATCATAATGTAGGTAATTAGGTAGGGTAAAGTATTGAATTAAATATTCGAAAAACTCGCTTATTTCATTCAATTCTAATGGACTCCGATATTATACTAATAATCTTGAAAATGTGAAATCCGGTAACATGCAATTTCCTTTTCCATACATCGAGTGGATACTTTTCATGTTGGTAATTTCTTAGCTTGTTTCAAAAACACCATGTAATTTCATCATTATTAGCTCTTTATTCTTTTGAAAACTTCAGCACTACATTACCTCTCGAATGGAGTTCCTCAAGGCTCAGTTCTGAGTCCCACGCTGTTCAACTTAGCTATCAACGATATAGTGAAAGAGATCGCAGCTCCGGTTAAATGCTCTCTTTTTGCCGATGATTTCGCATTCTTTCTTCCCTGTACAAACATCTCTTCTGGACAAAAAATACTATAAGACACCATCAATAAGCTTCAGAATTGGAGCATATCAAATGGATTATTATTCTCTCCTTTCAAAACAACTGCTGTACACTTTTGTAGAATCCGGAAATGTAAGCGCGAAATCACTCTCACACTCAACAAAACTCTAATCCCTCAGACTAACAACATAAAATACCTCGGACTAACCTTCGATGAAAAACTAACATGGGACTCTCATATAAATTCTTTAAAAAGTTCATGCGAAAAAAAAACTAAATGTAATGAGAATACTTTCGCACACAACATATGGAGCAGATCGCAAAACCCTTCTACATATTTACTACAGCCTAATCCAGTCAAAATGCGACTATGGCTCCGCTATTTACAACTCTGCAAAACCACACATCTTGAACAAACTAAACTCTATACATCACTCTGCATTGAGAATAGCCTCGGGAGCCTTTCGTACATCTCCTACTATCAGTCTTCTCTACGAAAATGGAGAATGGCCATTAAATCTACGAAGGGAGTTTCTCAGTTCAAAACTCTTGCTACACCTTCGGACCTCACCAAACTCACTCGCCTATAGTCTTACTTCAGACTCACATCACCTACAACCCTACCACTTCCTCACGTACTCAAGTATAAACAATGACAACACTCTGCAACAAAACCTATTTGCAAACACTCCTTCAGTTCTTCCACCCTAGACATCATTCAAAGTAAACATCGACCTCTCTCTCTAAGAAGTTGGCAAAAATGTTCCCTGCAACATTATTTTAAGGGCATTCATAGAGCTCATCTTAAAATATGAATCTTACACTAAACTTTATACAGATGGCTCAAAATCCGGCAACCAGGTAGGATGCGCAGTGCTTATAACTCGATCAGAGGACATTGTTCGATTCGCTCTCCCAAAGTTCTTTTCTATACTTTCAGCAGAACTTTATGCTTTGAAATTAGGAATTGACCTAGCCTCACAACTTGGTACTCCTTGCCTTATTTGCACTGATTCCCTCAACTCGCTGCTATCCTTATCTCAGTTTTATAACCATTCACAACATCTTTTAGCTTAGGAAATAATTTTAACTCTACAATCGCGTAATACTCAACCTATCACATTCGCATGGGTTCCTGGTCATATGGGAATCTTTGGCAACAAACGTGTAGACTCTCTCGCGAAGGAGGTATCAACATGCTTTCCTATCCTAAACATTAAAATTCCGCGCGCAGATCTCTCAATATACATTAAACACCTCCTAGTACATAAATGGACTGATACCTGGAAACTTCTACCAACCTCAAACAAACTCAGACCTATAAAAAAAACTTCAAATACCTGGATAACCTCATTTCGCTCTAAGTGGTCGGAAGAATTAGCTCTGTGCCGCCTTTCCATTGGCCATACACGATTTTCTCATTCTTACCTCCCGACCAAATCTCCTGCTCCTATATGTGACAACTGCTCCTCCCTCATCTCAGTTCAACACATCTCAAATGACTGTCCTAAATACGCATCCCTGCGCTCCCACCTGTCCCTTCCTTTCACCCTTCAAGAACTACTCGCAGACGATGAAACTACTTTGAAAAACCTCATGAAGTTCTTCAAAGCCACTAATATCCTCCCCCAAATTTAGTGCTTCCACTCAACCCGTGCCTCTGGCCAATGTAGCAGTACAGGGCACGTAAATTAAACAAGTAAACAAGTAAGTAAAATTTCACTTGGTTTTTAAGGAATATCGGCCCAAAAAATGCTTTGCTAAAAATCAAGTGTATAGGTATGGATATTAATTAACATGAAAATCATAACGTTTAAGATAATCAAATTGAAATGATCTCATCATTAAAATCATTTGTGAATGAAGGTCGAGCGAATGTGAAAGATATTCATAAATACAGTAATTCTAGACAGTTGAAATTGAAGGACATTTCCTTTCACTCTACCCTAATATTACGTGTATAGAATATTCATTATATTATTAATTTGTGATAATCAAAATATCACAAATACCACCAATACCAATACTACTTTCGTTGATTCAGTTTGACTCGATTTGAATTTCTATATATTTATACATTATATGTGGTGTTCGCTATCACTTGTTTTTGCCAGTTTGGTTCCAATTGTATACAAAGTGTTTTTTTGTGAGAAATTATTAGTATGAAAAAATGTTTAGTGGATTTCTTACTGAATGTGCATATTATATTGTTGGGAATCATTAAAAATGGAGGAAAGTATCAAAAGTTTGAAACATATTTATTCATATTATTTACAATTCATGATTTAATTGTGTTCGTTGGATTATGTTTCGCATTCATACGTGCTGAAACTTACCCCCACCGAACATGGATTGTATCTTTGATTCCGGTAACGATTTCCAATATCCTCCTTCGTGTAGTCGGACACAAAAAAAGATCACTTTTGTTGTCAATCATGAAGAGATTTAAATTTGATTCTTCATATTTCTCTATGAATAACATGGAGAATAACACTTATTTGACTGTTGAAAAAAATTTCGGCTTGGTGCTCAACATTTTTTTTTCAAGTTTTGTGATTTTTGTAATGGTGCCTTACATGCGCTCTTTTTTCGTGTCAGATGTAGATTATAATAATCCTGACTTGTACCTGGTACCGCATTTTTTTCATTTTTGGGATATCCATTCATTTTGGGAATATTTAGCGCTGACATTTCTTATCAATGTAGTTTTCGGATTTTTTCTGAGTCTCCCTGCGAGTGCAGTACTATTATTCGCTTATATATCCAGCAACATTAACGCGCATGTAAAAGAAATGAACGAACAATTCAATTGCTTGATTAATACAAACGTAGTTCCTATTTCTACAAAAGAAAATGAAAAATCATTGGAATGGATTATCGTTTTAGCTAAATCCCGTCAATATGAATCATTATACGAGGGGTTAATGGCCATAATAAAATACCAACAATTTTTGCAAAGGTAAGTTTGTGAATCTGTGGGTGTACTTATAATATTTAAAGCACAATATTAGTTTTTGAAAATTTTATTTAAAAAAAAAAATTAATTACCTATTTACCATAAATTCTATGTGGGAATACTTTTTCTTTTTTTTTTACGTGCCGTGTACAGCATTCTCGGCCTCTGGGCTAAGTCAAAATGTAGTACCGGAAAACTGACTACCATATCTACTTGCCATTTTTTTTCTTTTATTAATAAAAAAGATTAGAGTAATAATGCCCTTGTCTCATTTCTAATATATTTTAATTCATCATGTCATGACATTGTCTATAATCATATACTGTGCAACAAAAAGGCCCAGAACGGCGATATCTGGGGCTACAGCTCACTAGCCCTTTTCTTAAATCCAAGACTGCATACAAGTCACCTAGGGATATGCGTATGTTGCTTACGCCAAAATATACAATATACATACAATGTATAGTATTACTTACAGAAAATTATTAGAAATTATATAAAAGTGTAAAAATACTTAGTTGGAAAATTAGTTTTTTTTTTAAGGTAACTTTGAAGAATGCTCTATTGACTTGGTGTTTTTAAAAAATACCCATGAAAGTTACCAGGGCTCCAAAAGTTGGCTGTTTATGGCTATATCTTTGACATCTTGCATTTAAAACTTTTCTTTTTAAAATAAAATTATCCCGGCAGAAGTTATCTATTTTGGAATTCATATTTGCATTCTGCTCCACCAAGGTTGTGAACATGGAGGTGTCAAAAAGTAGTATTGCTCCAGTCCTCGTCATTTTAATTTTATTAATGGTTACTGTTGTGAATACAATTTTTTTGAGTATTTTTCAATGAAAATACGCTTTTTCGAATATTTAAAAAGGTATTAATACCTATTCGATTATGAATGCCTTTAATGTAGTCGATTTCATTATTTAGAAGTCAAAATTGTAAATAGACTAATAAATATATACATTTATTGTGGTGGTGGGAAAAAAATGTTCTTCGAGTTTCATAAAATGTTAATATGTATGTTATTTATTTTAAGTTGAAATAGTACTGAATAAAGCAGTGGGGAAGGGGCAAGGAACGATCTTAAATTTGTATCACCCGAGTATCCTTACATGAGGTATATGAATGAGATAAAACACTGTATACTTATGTGGAAGCATAGTTATATGTATAAGTAGTAAAAATCAAATAACTTTCAGATATGTAAAGGATTTCATCGATTATGTAGATTTAATCCTTTCAACGTATGTGACAGCTTGCGTTTTCGTTGCCTTTTTCACAGTCTTGAGCATAAAAGAGGTAATTATGGTTAACTACACTTCAAACGATTGCAATGAAATGTCGGTATTAATTTCTATACTTTAATTACTTCTTTTGTATGATAAGGTGAGGCTTTTTTTTCCTTTCAAGGTTCATGGTTCGCAAAATGTTCATGTTGCGATGGTTTTTTGTTGTTCAATTTGCTGTCTATACGTACATAGCTGCATTGGACAAGCAATTAATGATGTGGTAATTGAATTGATCAGTTACACAACTGAGGGCTGATGCAAAATTCTTACATTTTTTCAATAATTTAATTACAGAATGACGATCTGTTGGAGATGCTTTATCATACGAAGTGGTACATGCTGCCAGTAGAGTTTCGTAAATTATTGCTTACTTCAATGATACTCGCTCATGAAGAAGTGAAGTTGACTTTGTTTGGAATTCACAAAATGGATCTGGATTTTTATGCGAGTATTTTGAAAGCTCTGTATTCTGTCGTGAATCTCGTTTCTTTGAAGAGTAAAAATGTTGTCAAATGAATAGATTATTGAACTCGATCATGCTGGTTCGTTAACTATTTCAGTGTGATATTTTAATGTTAAAAATTTTTTAAATTCCCAACATCTCTTCAATTGCACTGTGTACTATTCAGTAACGCACTTGGCACTTTTTCAGGGTCTTAATTCCTGGAAAAATTAAAATAGTTAGATATACAATACAACACAAAATTTCATTTAGAAGCAATACGCTTCTCTGTTATACAAATAGGTTGGCACTTGAGAAGTAAATTTACAAATTTGTTCGATCACTACCCCTAAAAATTCTTATTGAGTCTCCAAATGTCTCCTCAAAAAGTTCCAGCCCACTAAAAAAATTCCTACCTGTGACGAACTGAGCTTAAAATTTTCCCATAATGATAATATACCTATGAAATTATATAGTAAAAGTAACATGCATGCAAAACTACACGGAAAATTTAGATTTTTGAAAAACAAACTTTAAAATCAAATTTCTCGATTATTCACCTATATATGCTAATCTCTACTTTCAGCACATGTGAGTCATTATAGGATCATATCGAAGTAATAGACGCGTTGCGCATGTGCGAAAAACTCCCCCTTCCCAAAACGATTTTTTAAAATATTTTTTAACGAAGAATTCAATTTTGAGTTTTGTTACTCGAAAATTTGAATTTTTATCATACTTTTTTTTTACTCATTTAATTATTTTTTATTGCTAAAACATTGTAATGACTCCGTAGAGTACTCTGTAAATAAATTATATCTATCTTTCTGTCTATCTAATCTATACGTCATGTACTACGTCATGTATACCAAGTGAATTTCAACGATATTATCGTGGTGAAATTTCAGTCTCGAATCGCCACGAGTAAAAATTCTTTAGGGAGTTAAAACTTTTTGAGTGGTCATTTGGAGGATTAATAAACATTTTCAGGGTACTGAGTGAAAAAATTCCCAAGTACATACTAAACAATACCCGTTTTTATTATTATGCAATAATATACCATAAATAAGTACTATTATCTTATATAATGATATTCCTAGATGTGTTACTTATTGTATCATCAAATTCCTGATTTACCTTGTTAGCATATACAATCAATAGGCAGTCGAATTTAATTTTGAGTTATAAGTATAGTATAGCGCACTAAATAATATAGATAATTAGTCAAGTATGATAAAGTATTAAATTAAATATTCAAATGACTCTATAATGTCATTCAAATATAATGGGCTCCGAAATTATACTCATAATTTTGAAAGTGTGAAATCGCGTAACATGAAATTTAGTTTTCATGTACATAGAGTACTTTCTACTCGTAGGTACGTAATTTCTTGGCTTGTTTCAAAAATGTGTAATTACGTAAATATTAGTCCTTTATCATAATACCACAAATCTCCTTATAATGATAAGATAGATCTAAAATGTTTCACTATAAATTACAATGTGAGTTAATTTCCAAACACTATATACCTATGTTATATCACTTTATCCACCATTAAAAGTTCGATTCAAAAATCATAATGTAGGTAATTAAGTAGGGTAAAGTATTGAATTAAATATTCAAAAAACTCGCTAATTTCATTCAATTCTAATGGATTCCGATATTATACTCATAATCTTGAAAATGTGAAATCCGGTAACATGCAATTTCCTTTTTCCATACATCGAGTGGATACTTTTCATGTTGGTAATTTCTTGGCTTGTTTCAAAAATACCATGTAATTTCATCATTATTAGCTCTTTATCCTTTTGAAATAAGACCTCAAATCATCTAGTAATGATAGTAAGTTAGGTTTTAAAATTATAATACAATTCCTCGATGAGTGACCTACTATGTGTCATCATATTTATCTGATTCACCTTGTTGTACGAGTAGTATATCTAATGATTAGGCATCCGAATTCGTTTTTGAGTTATAAATATACGCGTAGCGCATTCAGTATCGCAGTAGTCATTTTTGCCAATTCGAAGCTCATTCTATACGTAATTCGTGAACCTAGCATTTAAAAAAAAATTTCATGCAATGATAAAATTTGTGAATTGGTTTTTCCATGCGCATATTACGTTGTTGGGAATCATTCCAAATGCTGGAAAGTACCAAAAGTTCGAAAAATACTTTTTTATATCGCTTGTAGTTTGTGACTTGATCACCATTATTGCATATAGTATCGCATATGCACGCGCTAAAACTTACATCAACTATACATGGATGTTGGTAGGATTTTCCATTTTAATTGATTGCTTTTTCTTTCGTCTCGTTGGGCATAACAGAAGAACACGTTACTATCAATCATGGCGAGATTTCGGTTTAATTCTTCATATTTTCCAACAAATGAAGTGCAAACCAACACAAAATTAATATTTGCGGAAAATTTTGAAGTTTTATTCATTATTATGTTTTCAGCTTCATTGTTTTTTTGATGATTTTTATGTACGCTGTTTCTTCGCATCTGATGAAGATTATAATAATCCTGACTTGTATCTGCTCCCAAACTTTTTCCACTTTTGGAATATTCGCTCTTTTTTGGGGTGCATATTGTTGACGCTCATTCAAAACGACCGTTCTACCTGATGTGAGAATATTTCTTTTTTTATATTATAGGAATAAGTATAGCATAGTTGTGAAGTCAGGGTGGAATGATAAAAATATATGCTTTAATTTTTAATGAAATTTTAATATTTCGTTTACTTCGAACTGAATAGTCGTGATGAAATTTTTATCCCCAATCAATCATAATACATGTTATATAACATTGCTTCAGTGTGGGTAAGTATTTCGCCATTTTGGCTGTCGAATAATGAAATTAATGTATTGACACTCTCCCCAATCTTGGAAGATAATCTGTAGGATAATCTAAAGAGAAAAAATAAATTTTAAAAAAATGTAAAAAAACTATATAGGGCGCCATAGTTGCGAAGAATGTTCGTTATGTTCGTACATCATATGAAAAACATAGCAATAAGGATGTTTTGTACACCCACCATGTGTAATGTGTAGTTGAAACTACGCTGGACCTCCGTGAATTATTCATAAAATCGTTGAGATATTCATGTTATCTCGTAAAAAAAGAACCTACATCGAGACATATCAGTCATTTGAAACTAAAAAATAAAAATACTCAGGTCAAGAATTTATTCATGTTCATGCTTTTATACAATATTTCTCCGTTGCATGTTGGGGTGTAATACATATGTACCTATCTTTAATCGAACCTTTTTCATTTCTTCAACATTTAATTTCCAAGAGAAGTATAAAGGAACAGAAAAAATAGAAGAATAAAACCATCTTTATAAACGAAAGTAAATAAGTAACAACCGTATGTGAACATCATCTCTGGTAAATCTATCCTGTTCCTATTCCTACATGATAAATGTGTAATGGCGAAAAACTGCATTTTGAGCTTAATACATGTCTTATGAACAGCTTAAAGATATACTTTCAAGTTGATCTTGAATTGATGTTGTATAGATATCAATAATTTTTACTGATAAAAAAAAATATTGATATGCTCTGTATTCTGTTGTGAATCTCTTTTCTCTGAAGCATCATAGTGTTGCATAATGGATTATTGAACTCGATCGTGCCTATAATGAAGTATCTATTTCATTAACTATTTTAATGAAATATGTTAATGTTTTCTGTTTATTAAGAATCAGTTGTTTTTACTTTTTGTTTATGTTCCCCACTATCTATTTATAGTATATTAAATTGAAAATTCAATCTTAAAATTTCAACAACAATAATTGAAAAAATAATACCTTTCCAATCACCTCGTCTATATTAAATCAATATGGGTTTCTTGTCCCACATTTACTCGCGTTTCTGCCAACGATTTTGGCAATCTAAGAGGGTTTTATCGCACGCGCCTCATTTTAAGCCATTTGCGAATCAACCATGCTCAAGTCCTTTCTTCGATAAAGCTTTAAAAACGGGTCTCCGCTTTGATTACTCGCGCCTTCGAATTATACACGGCGTTTAAACGAAGAATCGCGGAGGAGATTAGCCATGTACGTGGACCTAGGCGCGAAGGCGAGCGCATCTGTTTCCCAAATGGCAACATTATGCATAAGTTGGGCCACTTATACGGAAATCTCTCTTACAAAGTCGACATTGCGTACTTCTGGTGGATATTATTTACGACTGCGAAACAAAAAGTTTAAGCTTTGGTCAACGACGGACGTTATTATTCTAGTCGTTTAGCGTTTAAACGTAATTAAATTCGTCGTTTCGATGCACCCCAGATAGGTTAAATAACGTTGTTATTGTTCCCTCGGGCGGTATTTAGTATTCGGGAGTTTTTCAAAGAAAGATGCCTCGTAGAGTTTAATGTTATTATTTTTTACGCGTTTGTATGAGTCGAAGTCAGTTGGCGTGCTCTTGTGTACCTTTATGGATGAGTAACCTTTTCAGATGTGGCATAGAAGAAGTGAACAATACTGGATCTCAAATTTTTACATCATTCTATGTTGAAGAAATCTCGGTGTTTTACATAATACTTTTGTAATATTGTAATGATTTTCTGTTATTCTGTTTGTTCTGGGTTTTCATCGCTAGTCTGAAAGAGTTAGCGTGGAAATTTTAAATCGATACGACATGAAAACAAAATAAGTATAAAACACGAATTGAGAGTTGTATGTTGGAAACTTTTCTCATTAGAGTTAATCCGCGTTAAGTTTTCTGTTAACGGATGCTCATAGTTTTTAAGTGTAATTCATATGCTACGAGCTGTTATAGTCTTTCAGTATTGGGAAAGATAAGTTTCACGGGACGTCGGTGAGAAATGAATAGAGGTATCAAATTCAAGGGAATCTGGCATACTTCGATAACTTATTCACTTCATATTGGTAAAAAAAAATATAAGAGAATGTGTTAAAGGAAATTATTACCACAAATTCTATGACCATTTCTCAGAGAAGCATTTGGAAATTTTTATGTTTCATGTTAATCTGTAGTGTTTTGATTTTTAAAATTACTAGGGGGCTCCGTCTCATAGCCGTTTCGCGGCCCAACCCTGGCGACATTCCTCGCTTCGCTCAGATTGCCTCCTCGCCCCTTCAGGGCTCGCAATAAAATTAAATACTGCACAACTCAATTTATTCTTATTGTTACCCCTACTAAGAGTTATTCTTTTCAGGAAGGGCTCGCCTCTTTATACCTTTGTACATACCTGCCATTCTAAACAATTTTACCTTTCATTAAAATTTACAACCTTCTTTATCGTTTGTGTATACATGATATCCTTATATACCTTTTATACCTGCTATTCAAAACAAGGATGCGCGCGCATCTCAAAACCGATTTCATTTTAATTTTAATATATGTATAGAGAGATAATTGTACGTAAATGGGATAAAATTAAGAAATTTTCAGCTTTTTTTTGGGGTGATGGGTCTAGACTTCTTCCATTACCTTTTCTGGGCTACGTCAATGAGCGGAATAAACTCAAGGACATATCGAAAAATTCAGGCTTATGGATTTCTTTAATTTATTATGTGCAAAGAATTGATAGAGCAAAAGTATTGCTTTTGTAATGTTGAACTAGAGGTGTGGCTATACGTTATTAGTGGACTTCACGATAATGTTTAGCAATAAATGATGTATATGTAAAAGTAAAACTCTAAGTTCAAAAAGCTTAACTTTCTATGAACTTTAATGGGAAATGTATGGGAACCAAAGTTGTGGAGAATAAAATTTCCTACAACTTTTTTCTTATACATTTTTTTCTCAAAATCCTTTATTTCCGAGATATTTGTAAAAAAGTAAAAAATCTTTGGAGTCCAAAAACTCAACTTTTAGCGAAGGGGTCGACTTGAAAAACATTGGAACGTTTACGCTTCATACCATGTTCCTATCTTCCAAATTTGGAGTCAATCCATCATATTTTACTCGAGTTATCGTGGGAGAATGAAAACATAGAACTTTCAGAAAACAAAATGTACCAATTATTGAACTTTTTATTTTAAGTTCATTTTTCGAGAAAACTATGAGCTTTCGTAAAAATTATGTGAGAAACAAAGTTGTAGAACTTGAAATTTTCAACCACCTAATTCCTATACATTTTTCTCTCCGACGCTTCGTTCACGAGATATTTGAAAAAAAAAAACTAAAAAGCTTCGCAGTTCAAAAGCTCAACTTTTGATGAATATTCATGAAAAATAAATGGAACCAAAGTTGTAAAAAATGAAATTTCCTACTATTTGGTTTTCATATATTTTTAGCTGAGTTTTCGATTCAAAAACGACAGCTATTACAGCCTACCTGATTGGGAAAAGGAAGATCGGGGGAGGGTGAGGTCTTCAAACGTTTCAGGCCATTCGTAATTATCTGGGAAATGTCCAACTTTTTGGTATACATATACACATTTCTTTTTTCGTCCACACGTAGCGCGAGCGGGAATTCATGAAATTCGCTCAAAACTTGGTGAGAAACTCTACGTAGAAATCTAATAAAACAACATTTTTTATTTTTTCGAAAAAATTCAAAATGGCGGATCATTCAAATTTTGAGGAGAGCTGGAGAAGGGGCAAATACCTCAATTTTTTGTTTTTGATCTCATATGAAAGAGTGAGTCATGGACACCAACATATCTAAATTTCAGCTTCCTAAGTGCATTTGGAGGGGAGTTAGAGCAAAAAACGGTTTTTTGAGGAAGTTTTGAGTCATGAAATTTCTTGAATCTTCCATATCTCCTCACCAAATCAACCTACAGAGGTCAAATTTTGAGGGTAGGGTTAGTTGGTGACCAGAATATGACCTCTTGAATTTGAGTCATAATGGATCCAAAATGGCTGATCATAAGGATTTGAAGATAATTTGAGGAGGCTCAAGTTGTTCTAATTTGAGAAATATGTGTTCAAATGATTATTTCGAGGAAAGAAATACTACGTTTGTTCCAAATTCAACTTCTTATGTGGTTTTGGAAGAAATACAATAGAGGTTTCTAGACTTGGTATTGGGGTGGCCTATAGTCATGAAGGGTTTAGCAACGTTATTATTACCAAACCTGAACAAGCCCCAGTTAAAAACTCAGCTCCAGTAATGCGGCATGGCTGCTTACGTTTTTTTTCTTTACAACCCTTCATTTTAAAGATATTTGCAAAAAAGTGAATAAGCTTTATAGTAAAAATTGAGAAGTAAAAAATGTATCTATAAAATTTTTCATATTTTATTTATTTATCTTTAGTCTAATTCATGTCTTCATTATTATTATTTTAAAATAAATAACTGTTTCAAATTTAATAATTATATATTGTTGAATTAAATTAGAAATTCAATAATATTTTGATATTTTATTGTATTATTTCTTTGCAAATATGTAGTTTGAATGAAAAAAAAAAAGATTTCCACGTTCATTTTATTATCACTATGCATAATTTTTTTTTGTCGTATTTTTTGCTAGCGTTTAAGCGAGAGGTTACTTGTATTTTGGTTCTAAACAGAACTTATTTTCTCGATATTAGATCACTGTTGCAGCTATTTATGATGTTTTTGATTTTGATAGAAAAGCGTTGAGCTCAGTAAAGAAGATTAATTTTTTCTATTGCGTTTGTTATTCTATATTATCAATCAATTGAATTAAAAGTTGAGAAATACAAAATCGAAATTATTCGTTCAACATTCGGCATTCGATAGCGTACGATTGGATCGATCGACTTGCAACGAAAGACGAAAAGTGGTAAATTTTTCGAATATTATGTCAACATTACATCCACAATACGTTCCGATTCATTTACGACTCCGTCGTCAGGATCAATCGTCTTTGAATAGTGGCATTTCGACGTTCCATACATTTCGGTGGCAAGATTAAACGTATTTTCGTTTCATTTCTCTATTTGCACGAAAAGGCGAACAATATGGAGAAATTCGATAAATTATTCGCCTCGAGTGTAATTTACTTTTCAACGTATACAGACGAAAGGCATAACATAAATCTTGTATTTTTGCGAAGCGTCGCCGCGACTCGGTTGAAATTTATCGATGTTACAGGAGTTTATGAATACACCATTGCAAATTCAATTAGACGAATTTTCGCCGTTGGCTGAAATTTGCATTCGACGTGGAAAAGACGTCGGTCGGGCGAAAAAATCGCGCATTTGCATATTGATTGGTTGGAATTAATTTCAACGACGTTAACATTCGGTAATAAGTGAAATTACTGGAATGACGCAATTTACAGTGACGCTTAAAAGGTTGAAAATTTTTAACGAGCTCGGTTTAATCGTATCGTCGAATTATTTTAATTACCTGAAAGCATTTATTGTGTATTTTTTTCACGCTATCTAATTGAAACGGTTATTCGCGAGGTAATTATTTAACGTATACGGTACGCTGTAATTTTCGTATCAATTTGATGAAGCTTGGGTAAAAGAAAGGGTTTATTAGCGATGCATTAACCCTTCCGTTGCGAATGCGGAAACGAAGCGTATACGGTTAATCGGTTGATAGCCCTTTTTAGTTATGTTGACCCGGTGTAATGTTGGCATTTCGAGTCCGTCAGAGGGTGTAATTTTTTGGAATACTCGATCCAGAAGGTATTTAGACGTATTTTGATCGCATGCAGTACAGAAAATGATTCGATATGTTGGAACCTTTCAACTTAGTTCAACTCGATTCGATATTTTATATTACGAGAAAATCGCCCATCCTGTCCATACCTCATTGAGCACCGCACGAAATATTTTCACCATCTAATAACAAGTGTAATACGAGGGAATTATATGGAAACGTGTAAACGAAATTATTCGGCTGGTTGCGAAATAAGCGCAGCATAATGAAAAGCGGGGACAAGTTAAACAATATTCGACCCCATACTTTCAAAGAGACCATCAGTACTCCACTAAATGGTATTAAAGTAGTTGAACTTTTTGTTAAATTATATGGTTGAATCACAGCAAGGGTACTGTGCTCGCTGTACTGCGGTGAGACGCACTTTCGGTGGTGATTACGAAAGATAGGGGGGACCAGCTGCACCAACAATGAGTCAATACTTCAATACGCTACCCTGTTACAATTCGCTGGTTAATTACTATACATAAAACGAACGCCGGTCGGTGGGCGCGCTGCTCGTGTGTGCCGGAGTAATAGATTTATCGATGCGTGGGTTTGCATTTTCAAAGAACGATTGCATTTTCAGACTCACGAAACGCTCATCTAAGGTGTCGATGAGCTTTTGGCGACCATGTTGAGAGGTAGTTGGTGTGGAAATTGTTCTTCGTTAATTTAATCTTCAAGTTCGAATGATTATAGTATTCGTTACGCATTACCATAATGCAAAAAAATTTAATTTTCATAAATGAATCGGAGAAATATAAAGATAGCATTGAGGTTATCACGTCGAGTCTTCGTGTTGCTTATAATGCTCTTGAGAAGCTTCGAAAGCACGAGGATTCCTAGTAGGTGCACTGTCTCACAGATAATTTCGTAAAGTCGAGAAATATATTTAATTGTATTTTCAAGCACCTACGCATGCTGCTGAGAGTTTATACAAGAAGTTATAAATCTTCGACTGAAATAAAATTTTCTTTTGATATTTTTTATTCGTGGAGTTAAACTGAACGAAAAAATTTAATTTGCTGTTTTTAAATGCTCGAAGCAGTTCTTTGAAAAAAAGGAAACCACCTGTAATTTGGTTCACCTTCTTTTAACTTTATTTTCTTCTTCTTTCCCTCCTATATTAATACTTACTTTGTGTATTATAAGTGCTGACGTAATTGGTAGCGAATTGAATCTGTGTTGAATTTTCGCGAATGAAGTTGACCGCCCACTTGAAACGTTCACGAAGGCGGCCTTGTACGTATAACAGGAGCTAATAATAAAATGACTACGTCTTCATTTACGTAATCAACATTTCGACTCAGAGATAACTTTTTATTTTCGAGTATCGTTGTGTATGAATAAGAGAATGACCTGGGAATAGTATCTGAGTTAGTTTGAATTTTAAGCGAGATTTTTTATTACAAACGATAGATGTTACAGTTTATCTGATTTGGAAAGGAGAAGTCGGGGTAGGGAGACTGGACGGGAGACAAATACCTCAACATTTTTGTTCATGAAATCATATGATAAAGTGAATCAAGGACGCCAACATATTCAAATTTAAGCTTCTAAAATGAATTTATAATAAAGTTGGAGCAAATACTGCTTTTTGAATAGGTTTTGAGTCACGAAATATTTTATATCATTCATATCTCTTCACTAAGTCGACCAAAAACCCTCAATCTTTTTATGTAGAGTTATTTGGGAACCAGAATATGATCCTTTGATTGTGAGTTATAATGGATCCAAAATGGCGGATGATCAAATTTGGGGAAGGCTTGAGAAATCTCAAATGGTTCAGATTTGATGAATATGGACTCTTGTGATTACTGAAAATGAAAAATATATGCTCTGTTACAAATTTACCTTCACAGGTGATGTTAGAGGGGGAGTGAGTGGTTATTCCTTCAAAATGTGTTTGGTTTTAGTGAAGGTTGAAAATTTTTTATTTCATTGTCATACAACTAAATGAGTCTAAGTGAGTGTTATATTCAAATTTCAGCTTCCTAAGCAAAATTGTAGGGGAGTTGAAGGGGAAAACAGTGTTTTGAGGGGAAGTGAAGTACGAAAACTTCATGAATCATGAATATCTCTTCACCAAATTGATCTAAATGCTCATACTTCATAAATGGGGTTTGTGTGTGACTAAAATGTGACTCCTTGAATTTGCTTTAAAATATAAATTCAAAATGAATTACTATTCGCAAGAAGTCCTGCATATATCCTTAATTCATCTTCTTAGGTACTGTTTTGGAAAGGATAAGTGGAGTTAATAGAATTGATACTTGTGGTCTGTGGGCATTGTAGTAATTTAATTATCTCTTTTTTGAATTTAAAGTTCATAATCTCCTAAATTATTCGTTTTCATTAACTAGAAAATTGTGTTTCAAAAATTGATTAAAAAAAAAATTAGTGGTGACGCATCGAGGTTGAAAAATTAGTATATCATATAACATGATAATTACTCCAAAAATAGAAAACTTACTTAATCATAGAAAAATAAATTTATTTAGGGAAATAAATTTAATTTTAGAATACAATCGATATAATTTGCCATATAATATAGAGGCTAACATTTCTAAAATTTGAAGTTTTAAATCAATTTCGAACAGGGGCGTACCGAGGACATTGTTCAGTGGGGGGAGAAAACCAAAAATTGTCAACTAATACCATGAAATTTTACCAACTGTTGACCTTTTTTTTTTTTTTTTTTTTTTGCTCCGCGAAAATAAGATGTCACAGTCTTCTTGTTAATCTTCAAAAAATGTAAAAATAGCTGTAATAATACTGCGCAAGTGGCCAAATTTACCAACTTTCCAAAAGCCAAGGGGGAAGCTCCCCCCTCCCCCTTTCGGTGCGTCCCTGACTTGGAACGTATTTTAAGGGAAAAAAGCTTTTCGAGTAATTTTTGACTCATGCGATTATGAAGTTGAAATTCAAAAAAAGGTGAAAATTGAGCCACCCCAATTTATGGTTGGTTGGGAACCACAATATGACCCTTAAATTGGATTCAAATACATTCATAACTTTAAATAGTCAGATTTCACGAATGTGGTTGAAGCCTCAAAGAGCTCAGAATAAATAACCGATTTCAAAAGTAAAACATATGTTCCCCTCGAGACGTTAATGAACTTCGGAAACTACACCTCTGCGACGCGAATTCAATATTCAAGCAAGATTCGAGTCGTTAAAAAGTTCACGTTTTCGCTCGAAGAACCAGATAATTCACGGACTTGGGGTGAAATATCAGACAGCGCCGATTGATAATGGTAAAGAAGATGAAGACCCTCATATCGAAGACGAGGGAATAATTAGGCAAACTATACGAATAAAAGAAGGAAAATAAATCTGTAAAGTTTAGCTCGTCGTTGTATACCACGATAGAGAGCTTTTCGTTAACGGAAGTGACGACACGAAGTTCACCGTTCACCGGATTCGGTGATTTGCAACCCCTATAGTGGAATTGAAAGATGATTCACGCGACCACGTTTTCGCAATCGGTATAAATATTTCGATTTTCCTTCGCTGCGTGCGTTTGTCAAGTTTTAGGGAATTTTTACACGATGGTGGACGGACGTAAATAAAAATTCTATAAAAAGTTTACGTGTTAGGTTGCGTAAGGTTTCGCCGCTCTGTATACCATTTTATGCGAGTTTGATTGCTGCGAATATTTCTGGTCGAATGGTACAGCTAGGGGTTTTTATTAGTGTGTGAACGATGGTATCGAGCTATACGAATAGTAATGTGGGAAGTTTTAGGAATTTCTGTTATACCGCTGAGACTAATTTGTAATTCTATTGCCGACTTTGAGAGTCTTGGAATTTATAATACTTTTAAAATGATTGGAAACCTAATAAAAATGACAAATTGGAATGAAATTTTGTTGTGACGGTATCATGTTAACAACGATTTAGTTAAATCTTTGAGAAAATGATATGTATGATTCTCCATCATATTTTATTTGTTCGAATTCTGAACCAAATTTATTTCATTCTCCAATAAAAGGTCATCGGATTATTAATGAATAGAGGGGAAAAAGTTTATGTTCTTTCTGGAGATTTTGACCAATAAAAGTTTTTCAACAATAATAAATTAATGAGAAAACTAGTTCAATACATTATATTTTGTGAAAAAATATTCATGCAAATGAAAATTACGGAAATTCATCTTCAGAAATTCAGCTCAAGGAAAACCATTACACAACATTTATTGTTAGTGACTATGACCAGGTGAAAGCAGTGATAGTTTGCATGGGTGCCTGCACACAGAGGCATAACTGGAAATGAACTTGCAGATACTGCGGCAAAGCAAGCTTCCACCATTTTTCCTTTCCCCAATGTACCAACACCAATCGCAGACTTCAAAACCTTGATTAAACATAAAGTTTCAGAAAAATGGTGCAACATCTGGTCACGTACTCCTACCTCTAATAAACTGCGATATGTTAAAGCAGATACGCTTTCCTGGCGCACTTCAGTGCGTGCTTTCAGAAGAGAGGAGGTCCTTCTGTATAGACTGAGAATAGGTCACACTCATCTCACTCATTCTTACCTGCTTTCACGTACCCTACCACCATCATGCGACCAGTGCACACTTACACTATCTGTGAGCCATATTTTACAGGATTGCCCCCAATACATCTCTTCACGTCGCAAATTTAAACTTCCTCCGACTCTTCCCAACCTTCTCGTAGATAACGAAGTGACTGTTTCTCTACTTCTTCAATTTATTCAAGAAACCCGCCTCTTCCCATTACTCTAAACCCAACCGATCTCGTGCCTCTAGCCAAGTTGCTGTAAATGGCACGTTAATTAAAAAAAAAAAAAAAAAAAAAAAAAAAAAAAAAAAAAAAAACTTCGACCCTAAGAGTTACCAAATGACCCTCATAAGATCGTACAAAAAATTTCAATCATTAAAGTTACTGGAAACATTGCTCAAATGGGGGTACATTTTTCGAAAATTAAAAATTTCAAACTAAGTAATTATTTTTGCACAATTAAAAATTTTTCAAGTACAATTCTGTTACATAAATACTGAAAAAATATTAAGTCGACATTGTTTTCAGAATTTTGACGTTCTGTATTTTTCCATTTTGTATAAAAAGCGAGAATTTTGGGTATTAAAAAAAATGGAATAATAAATGAATAATTTTTAGTTTATCTGTATAGTGCGAGCTTCAGATCCGTGGCCAGAGAAGGCTGAGTCACCTCTACAAACATTTTGTATTCAATACAGAAGTACCATTGATCGAAAAAAAAAGAAATCAAAGCCCTTCTAGGATTTGATCAGCACCCTTTTAAATAACGGGCTGGCTATGGGTCTGATAGGCTTTGCTTCAGATTTTTAGGACTCCGAAAACAAGGTATGTCCGATTTTCTGTGCATTGGCTCTCAAAATATTGCAAATTTGTTTTAAAATTAACATTTTAGGTGTTTTCTTATTGTTATGACCACTCTTTTCGATCTATACTGAATTTTCTGTTTTATTCCCTAATTTTGATATTAAGTAATGTAAATTATTATAATTATTTGTTTTAATTTTGATTTCATTATTATTAGGTTCATTTCATTCATTTCTTATCGTAATCAACATTGCTTAAAATTCTACGAAATATTTGAATCCATTAAATTTTAAAAAATTGAGGAATAAATTTTTTTGGTCCTAATACGACAAAATTAAATCTCTAGACTTCAAAAAATTTCAAATTGCCCAAAACAAATTTTTTTGAGATTTAGAAATTTTTGATCAATTCTCTCTCATTTAGAGAATATTCCTATTTTGTACATTCTTTTGGGGGATTATACGTTATACTCTGACATGCTTCAAAAAAAAATTCATTTCACCTTCGTGTCTTAACTTCGACCATAAAACTGTTATTTGCTAATGGTACTCGTTAAGAAGATCAGAAACTTTATATGTACTCATTTAATCTAATCTCAAGTTTAAAGGGAATTATAATTTTTTGTTTACTTTTTTGGAAAAAATTCAGTTCTCTTTGCATGAAAAGCCTTGATAAGTGGTAAAACTTAGAGAGACAAACATAACTGATATGCTCTCATATAGCCTAATCTAGATAATGAAGGATCTCCTTTAGTAATAATATTGAATATTTACTTTTTTATATTTTCTGGGTATAGTATCTTCTTTGACTGTGAGTTTAGGGTATTTTTTTACACTTTACAAATTAGCTGGAGTTTTCAACAGAAACTATTGAAATGCAATAAATAAATAAATAAATAGGTAAATAAATAAAACTAATTTCATCGACTTCGACACGTCCTATCTCCTTCATTGTTGAAATTAGGCTATATGTGCACTGGTTGTTTTTTGTTGTTCTCAGTCAAAGTGGTTTGACCTATAACAGGTTAAACCATTCCGGCTGGCCACCAAGAAATTTTAATAAATTTCTATTGGTTCTCCCAGCCTCAAGAATCTGAGATGGTCGGAGAACAACAACCAATGAAAATGAAAAATATTTGGTTCTGAATGACGTCAATATGAGCAGCTAAATGTACATGTGGACTTCTCACTTTTGCGGTGTAAGAGGAGAGATCGAAATTTTATCAATACTCATTGAGACTGATGCCTTATTGGCTGTTAATATTATCAACTCACAGTTGCTCATATTGACGTCATCAGTAAACACTGCGCTTGAAAAAATAAAGTTGAAATTTTTCACGTGATCTCAAATGGTGTAACCTGTTATAGGTCAAACCACTTTGGTTCTCAGTAAGTACTATCACTTCGCGATAATTTTCCTATTGAAATGAAACACCTATACATTTATCGATGGAAGAGTTCATTTTTGGACGTATTAAATTATTACGTATTTCAATTGTTTGAGTTATTTCCTTTCATTGTGGGTATTATACATGAACTTACATTGGAATTTGTAGCTGTTTAAAAATATAATTTTTTTAGGTGAAGTATTTTTCTATTGGTTAAATTGATAAACTATTCAAGAGTGTTTGACGTTGCAAAATCTTCGAGAAGCGACCAAAAAAAAAGACAGCGAAACAATTTAAATATGAATTGTGGGTGTAACCGATTGACCCCATATACCTATAAAGATCCAAATATTAAAGTTTTTTGCTGAAAAGCGTTTAGATGTAGGTGATGAAAAATTTATACGTTTCGAATCCGAAGCATTGGAACGGAACAGAGGGAAGAAATGAAATCTCTCCGCTAATGGACGAAAGACTCGAGAGGGTTTAAAATTTAAATCAGTTAACCGAGCGTATTCCATTTATCACGAAGCAGCGTGATTAGTATAAGGACGTACGCTGGCAATTAAACGTTTTTCGATCGAATTAGGCGACAAGTGAAACGAAACCAAAATCACGAGGCCGAAGCTCGTTCTTCAATGACACATCTCGTTAACGGGTGTGTAAAATTAACAAATAAGACGCGAGCTCGAAGGAGCACGGTGATTTACCAAAATAACGATATCGTATAACGATAATTAATTTTATACGATTTAGAGTGAAAAAGTCCCTCGCGAATTATTAGCGATGTTGGCGGGCGCGTAGGGTGATGAGCCGCTTCGCTGTTAGGGTGTCAAATGATGTAGCGGAAACACTTTGCTTTTTACTCCCTTTCGCGAACGCTGATGCTTTCGCGATTATTGAAAGACACAAGACAACGCATAAGCATGCGTCGTAAAGGCATTCTAACTTCTCACCCTTGCTCGAGGTCTGATTCGAAGGGACGTAAGAGTATTCGGCGTGACAAGGGGTGCGAAAAACGACGACCGTTTGTGTATATTTAGTATAAAGGTTTTACGAAAGTGTAGACACGGATGCATTCGATGTATGGTATTTCGCGAATGTTCGAGTACACGTGGGCACGTAGTGATTTGCTAGAGCTAGAGCTCATTTTATCATTACGTTGGAGAAGTAATGGCGAATTGACTAGTGGTGTGTTTTTGGGAATCACTGGCGAAATCTAAAAGATTAGGGAGTTCTTTCTTAACCCTAGTTTTTGCTGTTTTTATTGTTTATGACATTAGTGTCATTTGATAGATAGATACTAGGAACTAAATCACTCGCCGAGAATACCGACTTTATCGACCGTGCAAAAAAGTTATGAATGAGTCAGGCCGATAATTATCACTGCGACCCGGGCAACCGATGAAATACGTCAACTCTATGTTATACGAATTCATCGGAAGAGATGATGATCGAAGTAATCGGCGGAAAATGGAAAACAGCATCGTGAAAACTGTTTTGCATTTTTGGAATCGTATTTTACTTGACAGTGAGATTCTCAGTCATCTATCTTGATAGATTCAAAAAAATTGCGGAAACTGTGAGCTGGCAAGAGGTTTCTCACGACGGTNTCCTGGTCTTCCTTTTTCCCTTTGTTTGCACAGAATTCTTTGTCTTCATTTATTTTCATGATGTCAAGTGCATTGGCAGAAGCAATGTCGAATAGGTCGTTCAATGATTCTTTAAAATCATTTTCTCTCTGCTTAAATACTGGATTAGTTTTTGATTTATTTTTAACTAATTCTTTCCAAACATCATATAGTTTGCTAATTTTTTTATAATTTTATCCTTTTCTGAGTGGGAATTCGTGCCTTAGTCCAAAACATAATCACTTCCTCGGCAGTTAAAATTTTACTTTTTTGAAGGTTTAATAAACGAAATCTTAAATTATAAAACAAAACTTTTAACACATCACTCTTAGAAGGAAGTTTGGCGCCCGTAATTTGGTGTTTCACCGAGCCCACCAAAAAAATACCCTGTCGCCGTCTCGACATTTTTCAAGAAATAAAAGCTAAGAAATGAAAGTCCCGCAAGCAAAGTATATCAACTTATTGCATAGTTGTAAGAAAATGGGAAAATAGAAAATCTCTCGGTAGATTCGTGCGATGCGATGCAGCTGTAAATAAGCCAGATTGTTTCGATTTGAAGGTCATTGCTTACCGCAACACAGGACAACTACAACGCAGTGAATAACTTATGCGATTGACAAAACCAGGGGTGTTAAAACCTTTACTAAAAATATACATTTTTTATGCATAGCTCATTGCATTTCGATTATCATCAAATGAAGATAATAAAAATCATACTTGACTCGTGAATTACCGAATTTTCAATAAATTCATAAAAATACATAATATTACGTACTTTTCATCAAGATGAAAAAATTTTGGTAACCCCCTAATTTTGGAAAAAATTGTTCTGTTAAATTTTTGGGGGTCTTTAGTACGCCAAGCATATGGTTTAAACAACAACAAAAAAAAAAAATGGATAAATAATTTTTTTTTTTTGAAAAATTTCAAATTTTTGGAAACTTTGAGCTCAAGTCGCCACGGGTTAAAATTATTTTTTCGGGCTGAAATTTTTTAGGGCTTCATTAGAAGCCCAAAGGAACATTTTAAGGGGGGGTCCTCACCAAAAAGTCGAACTTCGAAAAATAAGTGGCACCCTAATGTATATTTTTGAATATAATCCGTAGGTATTAACGTATTTGAATTTTATAGCCTGAAATTATCGAACGACATGGATATCCGGCTGAAGTGCATACTGTTCAAACCAGAGATGGTTATTTATTACAACTGCATCGCATACCGTATGGTAATAAAACAGAAAAAGGAAATGCAGTAGCGCGTACTCCGGTATTGATATTTCATGGATTATATTCTTCTTCTCATGACTGGATTATAAACGGACCCGAGAAATCTATAAGTACGTAAAGATACGAAAGCCAAAGTAAAATGCATTGCGAATGTATGCACGCAATGAATCTGTGCAAAAATATTTCGAATAGGCGTTTGTGGGTGGGGCGGGTGTGTCCTAAACAGATGCGGGTAAGCACGACCTCCTCTCGTTCGTTTAGGTGGGACAGATATTTCCATTGGAGGAATGATTAATTTGTGCAAGTTCACAGATTTTTACTTCTTTACCTTCACTCTTAGAGCTTCTAGAAAGCCCTTGGTTGTGAGAAGTTGGAACTGAATATTTTGAACTTCTTAATTTCATTAGCCATACTAGTCCGTATTCATAAAATTGAGCAATTCAAGGATTCTTAGAAGCTCTCCAGTCTCCATAAATTTTAGTCATCATCGGATTTTTTATATTTCTAATTCGAGGTGTCGACGAATTTCATGATTTAATACATAGGTATTTTCATGGGATAATAATACCAACCCTTCAATGGTTTAGTTATCGCCATTATATTTTGAAATCCGAAACTTCTCCTCATCCCCTCCGATAAATGCCAAGTGGTTGAATTTGAACAGGCCCGTAGTCAACCCGTAATATCGGGAGGAATCAAATCCTAGATATGGTTTTGACTTCTCCTTTTTGTTGCTTGATAATTCAGCATTGAATATGAAATTTTATTAGAAGGCTCAAATTATTATAGGAAGGGCTCAGCCCCTCTAGCCACCAGGTCACGGGACTGAATTTGATGTATGCTACACTCATGGGTTTCAGTAATCATTTGAGCCCATGAGGCATCCACTGCACCACTCTGAATCCGATTTGTTCTATTTATAATATTTCAAAATTCACTCACCGCCCTCTATCAAAAAATTAATAAAATAATTTAATCAAAATAAAATCAAGATCATTTTTCTAATCTCACCTGACCACGTGCTTAAAGCCCGCGTACGTAAAAAAAAAAAGAAAAAGAAAGAATTTAAAATCTAACCAATGTTTTTTTTTTTTTAAAGTCTTTACAAAAAAACTATCTCTCCTTGAGTGCATGAAAAAATATTTCTATGAATTCATCAAGGCTATACTCTTTGTTTACATTTTGACAAGAAGAGGTTCGTTTTGAACGTCAACTTCAATCGGGTATTTCTCCCTGAAAACGCGATATAATTTATTCCGATCAGTTTTATTTTATTTATTAATCTTTTAAAACGACCTGACTTTTGAGATATTTTCGAATATTTCCTTTCCTTTTGATTTAAGAAAAGTTAAGTGGGTGAGAATTCGCGAGATATGGCAAAATTTTAAACGTTAATCATTCGTTTTAGAAATGACATATCGAAAATTTCTCGAAATACGAGTCTTAATCTAATTCTAAAGAAGGTATTTAAAAAAAGAAACTGGAAAACAGTTGAATTTCCATCAACAAAAAACTGATCAAAAATTGGAAATTTTTGTTGAAATTGGTCGAAATCGTTCGCTATAAGTACAACTCTTTGATGTATTCAGATCTTGAACGATCATTAAAATCGCACAAGTTCGTTCAAAAACGTCTCATCAAAATGTAAACATGAAGAATCCCCTTAATTACGTAAATTCATTTCACTTTTGTCGTTTTTCTCCAAATATGATATAGGCACATTTTTTATAAAATTAAAAATTTTTAAAATTACTTTTAAATAATAAAATTGTAAAATTTCATGAATCCATTTTTGGAAAGTTTGAGAGCAGCGTGGTCTTGGGCCACACCCCACCACGACATTAAAAATGGACTGAAACGTAAAATGAGGCCCCTCTTCAGTCTCCACCTTCCACCTTAAAAATGTAACTAATGAGTTTTTGTAATTTGGCCAACTTTTTTGGTTTACAAAAAATTCTTATCATCATTCTGAAATTCGTAAGAAAAACTACAAAATTATTACAAACATGCTTCTGAACAAAAAAAAAAAAAAAAAAAAAAAACTGGAACTACGTCTTTACAATTCGATAACTACTCCTCAATAGCATTGGTTAATGAATGAAATTTTTGGTTGATTACATGGGTGAAAGGCATTAAAACACATATCCACTTCAGATTTACTAATTTAACAATAAATAAATAAATAGTTTATTTATTTCAATATTTCAATTTAATTTATTATTTATTAATTTGTTATATATTTAGGTAGAGTGATATAGGTAGTAAGGACTGCAATTAATATAGGTACATTCTATCTTTATCAATCTTAACAAAGACTACAACAACTCAGATATTTTCAATGATTGAGTAATACCCAAGTGATTATATGTTATTCCATAGGCTACAGATTAGCTGACGCAGGCTACGATGTATGGATGGCCAATATGAGGGGTAACTATTATTCTGACGGTCATGTCGAATACACCAAAGATGAAGACAGATTTTGGGATTTTTGGTGAATTTCATTTAACTAAATTTTTTCACGTGAATTATTGAAGTTGTACCAGTGGTGTGTTCAATGTTTATGTTTCATACAAATGATAAAATAATCCACAATGAAAGAGTTCCAAGAGTACCTATGAAGAATTCTAAGCAAACATTGTTGTTTTTTTTTTTTTAATTCCAGTCTCTCTTGTCTTTAATAAAATCTGACCTAAAATTCAAAGTTGAACAGAGCTCGTACAAATTCTCAATTGTTTTGAAAATACATAAAAATTTTATGGTTTATTTTGACAATAAAAGTAAAAACAAGACTTTCTTTTCATCCAAAGGGGAAATAAAAATTCAATATCTCTCAGAATAGGTACTAAAATAACAATGAATTCCATTATTCAAAATAATTCTATAAATTTACTAGCTTTTATCAATATAAATTTTTTTTTTTTACGTGCCATGTACAGCAACAATGGCTAGAGGCACAGCAACAATCTAGATTTTACTTGTTAATCCTGTGGACTTTAGAAAAAGGAATAATTTATCAATTTGTGCCTGATCATCTGATAGAATGTCCTTTAAAGTATTAGACTTAAGATATTTGGACCGGTGAGATTGATAAAGAAGGCATTCAGTAAGGATATGTGAGACAATTATGAGGACATTACAGGAGGTACATATAGGAGGTGGCTGCTTGGCAAGGAGGTGTTGGTGAGTTATGAGGGAGTGGCCAGTACGGAGACGAGTAAGAATGGATGCATGTCGACGGTTATGTTGCAGAGAAGTTTTACAGATGTTTATGGTAGGTTTAATACTTTTGAGTTTGTTTGAATTTGGGACATTTGACCAGTATGACTGAAATTTTTCGGATAGTAAGGATTTGGCATAGGTTTTCAAATCTTTCAGAGGGATATCTATACCTGCGATTGGGTGGTGGAGGTAAGATTGTTTGGCAATGCAATCAGCTGACTCATTACCTTCTATTTGTGAGTGGGATGGAATCCAGCATAAGATAACTGTTTTTATTGGTTGAAAGGAAAGTAGTGATGAAGTAATTTCCTGTACTATAGGATGTGTTTGTTTAGATCTGTGATTTTGGATGGCTAGTAGGGATGAAAGAGAATCTGTGCAAAAACATAAACTAATATGATTAATTTTAAATAAATTTTTAATAAAAAAAAAAGTAAATGTAAAGTAAAGGTAACTCTAAATATACATAATTAAAAAAAAGTTTTCGTTCTTCGTTTAAAAAAAATTTAAAATAAGATAAAATATTCACTCTTCATGCAATTTTTAAATTTTCGACAGCATTCATGAAATGGGTGTTTACGACTTACCGGCGAATGTAGACTATATTTTACATACAACTAATTCCACTCGTTTAGTTTTGATCTCGCACTCAATCGGTACTACTGTATTCTACATAATGGCGTCTACGTTACCGGAGTACGCAACCAAGATAAAATTGCAAATTAGTTTTTCTGCCATATCCTCCATACCGCATGCCAAACATTTTCTGGGTCTTGGGGCATTATTTCTGCCTTTGGAAATGGTACGAAGCTACAGGAGGGTTCCCCTTCCCTATTGCATATAATTAATATAACGTGGTATAGGTAAATTTAATCAAATGATTTTTCCTTTTTCATTTATTTCAAGTTCTTAACATTTCTTTCCCATGGAGGATACCAAACACAAATGATATCCAGACTCTTGTACAGAATATTGTGTAATCCTTATACGAGTTTTATTTGTACCTATTTTCTCCTATTTCCTTCTTATGGAATAGATTTTTATGAGTACGATCAAGTAAGTAAAATTTCATACAAAAGACTACGGTAACCTTTTATTTCAGTGTAAACATAAAAAATTATAAAACTTCAGAGTTTAACCGCTTTATATTATGCCCACTCGCCCGCTGGTACGTCACTCAAAACAGCCACCCATGCTGCACAACTTTATAACTCTGGTACGTATTACTACTACATAGTTCTGCACACTTGATAACCCCAACTTAACGTAATGTGATTTCTTCATTTTTGGAGGAAGTTATGTAATGTATTTTTATGTTCAATTCAGATGGTCCCTTTAATTACGATTACGGCGAAAAAGGAAATTTAGAACACTGCGGCGACCATCTTTCGCCGCCTCGCGCTTTCTCGATCATCAGCGTATTGTCCACGTGCCGTTATGTCTCTTTCCTTTCCGACCTTTCTTCGTTCTCCCTTTTATGACTTTACATCCTCTATCCTGAGTCACGTACGCGGTCTCTTTGAAACCTCCCGGCTGGGCAATACACCAACAAAAAACTGGTTCGCCTTTTCCTACCCTTAGCGACAGCGCGGGTGACGTCACCCTACTCTGTATTTTTTACGTAATCTTAAGAAAAAGAACGTTGGCGAGAACTGGTGATAGATTCAGTCTCGTAACGCGATCCGTTTGTACCACGACTCAATAAACGTTCGTCAATTTACTAAGACTTTTTATTCTGCAATACTCTCGCGCGTAACAAACCTACAAAAACCGCAGTGGTGACCCGCGACGTTTTGATTATTTTTAATTTTTTCGGTTTTTTCATCTAAATGGTAAATACGCGAAGTGGATTATCTACTCCACTTTCCGAAAGTTCGTCCGAGTCCGCGTCAAATTCAGAATCGTGTTCTACTCCCGAAATGGCACTCGTACAACAGAACCAGGCTATCCCATTCTTGCCGAACAAGTTCTCCAAAAAGGAACCAGAGGTTTGGTTCCAGCAGCTGGAGGCTGTGTTTACGCTGAATAATGTTACCAACGACGACCAAAAACTCGCGTACGCTCAAGCGAATTTGGATACAGAAACGTTGGCACAAGTACGTACGCGTACAAAACAAATGCCCGCCGAAGAGAAGTACAAGTTCTTTAAACAACAACTCATCAGTGAGTTTAGCGAATCGGTAAGTGATGCTATTCGCAAACTACTAAAGGGCATGTCACTCGGAGACCGCAAACCTTCGGCGCTTCTCCGCGAAATGCGAACCCAAGCTCGAGAACAGGTCAACGACGAAGTCCTTCGAAATCTCTTCTTAGAACGCCTGCCCGGAGATGTACGATTCGTCCTCGCTGGAAACGTCGAAAAATTGGAAACCCTCGCGGAAAGAGCAGATCGAATGCTCGAATCCCAAGGTCAATTGAGTCAAGCTGCCGCCGTTCAATCTCAAGTCGCCGCTATTCAACCTCAAGTTGCCGCCAATCTACCGCCTCTCTACATTCCACCCGCACACGCTGATGCAATACCGTTCCTCACATAGCCTATCAGAAATCCAGGCACAAATCAACACCTTAAACGACGGTATAAAACAGATCTTAGGTCAGGTAACCGCACTTAGCGAAAAATATAATACCTTATCATCGCATGTACAATTTCCTTCTACTACATTTATGCGTGATTCGCGACCGCGCGACCGAGATTTCGGTAGTTTCTCGCGTCGAGGTCGATCACCGACCCCGTCTAACGTACCGGTGGGTGTACAACTTTGTTACTACCACTATCGGTACGGTAAGTCGGCTCGAAAATGCAAACCAACGGCTGACGGTAAGCCGTGTCTCTTGGCTCAAAATTCGGGAAACTAATCATATCCTCGGTCGCGGCGGCATCCGACGGAAATGCTATTCACGCCGCCTATTTATACTCGATAGATTAAGCGTGCTTGAATTTTTAATCGATACCGGGTCTGTTATTTCTGTAATTCCACTAGATTCACCCTCAACCCCTTCAAAATACATTCTTTTCGCCGCGAATGGCACCGAAATTAAAACTTACGGAGAACGGGTAATGACGCTAAACCTTGGTTTACGGCGACCCATTACCTGGTCATTCGTAATAGCTGACGTCGATACCCCGATCATTGGGGCAGATCTTCTTGGATATTATCATCTTCTTCCCGATATCCATGACGAAGTTCTAATCGATGGCGTAACTGGCCTAAAAACACCAGGAATTTCAAAAATATCTTCTGGTCTAGGTATTTCATCCATTGCGCCTAATCTCTTGAAATCTAATTCTATTTCCCCATACCACGCGCTACTCGAAAAATTTCAAAATATAACCCTGCCTCAAAATCTAGCGTCCCTCCCACCAATACGTTCTTCTACCCAGCACCATATTGTAACGCGTGGACCGCCAATTTCAGCTCGAGCTCGCCGTCTACCAGAAGACAAATATAGGATCGCAAAATCCGAATTTGAGCATCTCGTTTCTTTAGGTATCTGTCGTCCTTCGTCAAGTCCGTGGGCCAGTCCCCTACACATGGAGAAGAAGTCTGACGGATCGTGGCGACCGTGCGGCGATTATCGTCGGTTAAATAACGTCACTGTACCAGATTCATACCCGATTCCACATATTCACGACTTTTCCGCCCGCCTTTTCGGTTCTCGTATTTTTAGCCGAATCGACTTAATTCGTGCTTTTAATCAAATTCCCGTTGCCGACGAAGACGTTCAAAAAACTGCTGTAATCACTCCGTTCGGCCTTTTCGAATTTCTTCGTATGCCGTTTGGACTCTGCAACGCACCGCAGACATTCCAACGGTTCATCGATGATGTTCTACGAGGTCTACCCTTCGCATACGCGTACCTCGACGATGTTCTTATTGCCAGCAATTCGGAAGAAGAGCATCTCGAACACCTCCGCGTCATTTTCGAACGTTTTCGCGAATATGGCGTTACAGTAAACGCAGCAAAATGCGTATTTGGTAAACCTGAGCTTACCTTTTTAGGCCACGAAATTTCTCCCACTGGCGTACGTCCTTTATCCGAAAAAGTTGAGGCCATAGATTCATATCCTCTCCCATCAAATATATGCGAACTACGACGTTTCCTCGGTTTACTCAATTTTTATCGCCGATTCGTACCAAAAGCGGCCGAGGCTCAATCTCCTTTAACAGATTTGCTCCCGAAATCTAAGAAAAATGACAAGACCCCTATTTCTTGGACAGATTCACTTGAAAAATCTTTTATAAAGTGTAAAAAAATCCTACGTGATGCCACTTTCCTCGTTTTTCCAAACTCTTCCTTACCCCTTCGCCTGCATACTGACGCATCTTCCACCGCCCTTGGAGCGACCTTATTTCAGGTTCGACCTGATGGCGTAAAGGAGCCGCTAGGTTTCTTTTCTGTAAAACTTACTCGAACCCAGCAAAAATATTCGACGTACGATCGTGAACTGTTAGCGATATATTCTGCGATTAAATATTTCCGACACATTTTAGAAGGTCGCCCCTTCACAATCTATACCGACCACAAACCGATCACTTTTGCTTTCAATCAGAAGCCAGAAAAGGCTTCTCCCCGCCAATTTCGCTATTTAGAATTCATTAGCCAATTTTCAACCGATATTCGCTACCTGTCTGGTGATGAAAATCAAGTAGCCGATGCTTTTTCGCGAATACATGCAATAACCGATTTTCATCTAATTTCGTATCCCACTTTAGCCGCTTCACAAGCGAATGACCCAGAATTGGAGAAAATTCTATCTCATCCGGGTCACTCGCTTCAGCTTTCAAAAATAAATATCGAAAACGTCGATCTTTATTGCGACACAACCTTACCTAACAAATTCCGACCTTATATTCCAGTTTCCCTTCGTCGTAGAATTTTTTCTCAATACCATGACCTAGCCCATCCAGGTATTCGTCGTACTCGCCATTTAATCTCATCTCGCTACGTTTGGCCGAAAATGAACTCCGATATTGGACATTGGGTGCGCTCGTGCATTCCATGCCAAAAAACAAAAATTTCGAAACATACAATAGCTCCCATCATTCCGCTTAATAAGGCCTCTGAACGACTTCAACACGTTCATATTGATATCATCGGACCACTAGAAATCTCAGGTGGATATCGATACTGCTTAACGATGATCGATCGTGCTACACGGTGGCCCGAAGTAGCTCCAATGACCGACATGACCGCCGAAACGGTTGCAAAAACTTTCTTATCAACTTGGATCTCTCGATTCGGTTGTCCAGTTCTGATCACCTCCGATCAGGGTCGACAGTTCGAATCTGAGACTGTGCAGCATCTGAATAATTATCTTGGAATTAAGCGAATCCGAACAACGGCGTACCACCCGCAAGCAAACGGCCTCATCGAAAACTTTCACCGCTCTCTGAAAAGTGCATTAACCGCCTATCTCGACTCAGTTCATTGGGTTCTGCACCTACCCTTAGTCCTCCTATCACCTACGCTCTAGCATCATCTCAGATACCGAATTTTCCCCAGCGGAAGCGTTGTACGGAGAACCCCTTCGACTTCCAGGCGATTTTTTCATGGAAGTGGTTCCCAAACAACGTTACGAAATTCTTCAAACTATCGCAGATGCCTCAAAATCCATCCGTTCACTGCAACATCACGATACCCATCGGCGAGTGTATATTCCAACCGATCTAAATTCATGCTCTCATATTTTTCTACGCACTGATGCTCATCGCCCACCGCTAGTTGCCTCGTATTCTGGACCTCATAAAGTCCTCAAACGTTTTGAAAAAACATTCCAAATAGAATACCGAAATAAGCCAGTCAATGTTTCTATTGACCGCCTAAAACCCGCGTATATATTCTCCGGAACTCCATCCAACAAGAATACGCATATTGTAAAATCCGATCCCAAGCTACCTGTCCACATGTCTAATCAGACCGAACCCATTGTTCAAACTCGGTATGGTAGGCATGTAAAACCAGTGGTACGTTTTTCCTCGTAACTATAAGCAACATTCGCTAATATCTGTATACAATAATTATTGTGTAAAATATTGTGTAAAAAAAAAAAAAAAAAAAAAAAAAATCGTTGCATCTTTTAGTGTTTATTACCGCTGTATCGTCATCCGTTAACGTATATATATATTATAAAAAACCATGGACCTTATTTCTTAAGCAACATTTTTTTTGTACTATTTGTATTCACACATGTTAACCTTTTACTACTACCGCTCATTCTGTTCGCCTAACTTTTTGTAAAATTTCATTTCATTTTATTTTTTTTTCCTTCCATTTTATTTTTATTTTTTTTACATCATTTCTGTTCCGCTCATTTTTTGTATCGCTGTCGCTAGGGGGAGAGTACTGCGGCGACCATCTTTCGCCGCCTCGCGCTTTCTCGATCATCAGCGTATTGTCCACGTGCCGTTATGTCTCTTTCCTTTCCGACCTTTCTTCGTTCTCCCTTTTATGACTTTACATCCTCTATCCTGAGTCACGTACGCGGTCTCTTTGAAACCTCCCGGCTGGGCAATACACCAACAAAAAACCGGTTCGCCTTTTCCTACCCTTAGCGACAGCGCGGGTGAAGTCACCCTACTCTGTATTTTTTTACGTAATCTTAAGAAAAAAGAACGTTGGCAAGAACTGGTGATAGATTCAGTCTCGTAACGCGATCCGTTTGTACCACGACTCAATAAACGTTCGTCAATTTACTAAGACTTTTTATTCTGCGATACTCTCGCGCGTAACAAACCTACAAAAACCGCAACACTATGGAACACCAACACCACCTCAATACAACCTCAACAACATAATGGTTCCAGTTAGAATATACTATGGCGATCACGACATCGTTTCGACCCCCATAGTGAGTGAACTGAGTACATACCTCCGCATTCCTTTACCAAAAACATACATTCGTTTTTCTACAACTGTCCAATACTTATATGTTCAGGATAGCAAAAGTTTATATGAAAAACTACCCGTACCTTTGGGTTTGATTCGAGTGAATTGCGAAACGTTTGCTCATTACGATTTCATCGCATCCAAACATATCAATCAGTTACTCAATGATGACGTGATATATTTTATTAACAACGCCACTAATCCGTTCACTGGAGATGATTTCGTTTTTACGTACGTCCAACGAAGTATAAATGCTCGATCGAATTGGAATGTAACCACAAACTTCAATACCACTAACACTAACATAAATTAGGAATTTGCGAAGAAATTATCCACATCGAACGATTCTCCAGTAGAATGTTCTGCATCTAGTCATGAATGTTAGAAAGTTCTCACTAACTCTGTTTTGAATTTTATTTCTTACTTGGATTCTGAATAAAAATCTTCTGATGCATGAAATTTTTTTAATTTTTTTCACCAAGCTTCCCATGTGATGTTAGTTGCAGAACACAAAATCACCTTTTTAATTAATGGCGAAGGATAAAAATTTGAAGTAAACATGAAGAATGTAAAGCGATTAAATTTGATAAGTATGAACTCCACATTATTTGTGACGTATGTCGCCTTTCATCAGTATCCGACGGGGCGTATTCTAAGAAAATGTTGGAGCTGTGCAAACATAGTTCCATTGAGAAATTCATCACTTTTTACTGCTCCTGTAATACATACACATGTACCGATTGACGCACATTGACAACGCATCGTGTGTACTGCGTAGGCAAGTAGATCAGGGGCGGTATAGAGTATTTATAATGACTGGTCTAGGTTCTGATTGGTCATACGTCACGCTTGTAACAACCAATCATCAAGTCGGAATGTGGTAAATTTACCTCGACTAACTCGTAAATAACAGTGTTGTAGGAACGAACATAGGTCTGTTCTTGTTCCTGTTCTCGTTCCTGGAAAGACCCAGTCATTTGATCCTGTTCCTGACTCGTTCTTATTCTCAATGTTTCAACTGTTCTCGTTCCGTTCTTCGTTCTTTTAATTCTTTACAATGTTGTTCTCGTTCTGTTCTTTGTTCTTTGAATCCTTTATGGTCTCGTTCTTGTTCGTTGTTCGTTCTGTTCTCGTTCTTCAACTTTTTTTTTGTTCTTTCTTTCTTTTTTTTTTTTGATAACGTGTTTACAGTTAATGTTGTTGTTGAAATTGAAAATTAATTAATTGAAGCTAATAATTAAAAAAAAAAAATACCTATATGGGTATGTGTATCATTTGCCCGAAGTATAAATTCTTATTTTCTCATTCTCTTCATGATACCTATTAATTTTATAATAAATAAAAATCATGAACTTTCAAAAGAACGAAGAACCACAAAAAATTACATCGTTCTTGTTCTTGTTTTTGTACCTCAACATTGTTCATTAGTTGGCTCTCGTTTTGTTCTATGATCTTTCAGTTTGAAAATATTCTGTTCTCGTTCTGTTCTCTGTTCTTCAGATATATCACTTTTATGTTCTCGTTCTTGGTCCTGTTCCTCAGGAACAATAAAAATTCTCCGTTCTTGTTGTTCTTCGTTCTCGTTCTTTGGTTTGTTCCTACAACACTGGTAAATAATAACACAAATCAGCTGATGATTCAAATCACAAACGAATTTTACTATTTTAGTCGTTCCCTGAAAACTGAACGATATTATTTAGGAAGGTAGAAATGAAACTACCTACATTTTATCACATTCTAGCGTTATGATTGGTCATTACGCACGTAACATATGACCAATTAGAACATAGACCAGTCATTATAAATACTCTATAAATATATTTTCGAGGGTGCAAATATGGGAGATGAAGAGACAATTAATTCTCAAATTGGGGAAAAAACGGAGAAAAAAAATCATTACTTGTTTAAATTTTTATAGGCTATGTCATCAACTTGGTAATTTTGCAAGATTTTTGTCGTTTAATAAAAATTGTTAAAATTTTCAAATTTTTGGAACTGCACAATTTTTTTTTGGAGCTGCATAAAATGTGCGGAGTTGCACGTTAGAATACGCCCTGGCTACCCGAGTACTCTCAATCGGTCTAAAGGATAAAGCGGCTCGGGTAGGAGTTCACTACATAGTTGGTATATTTTATTTACCCATTTACAGAGGAATTATTTGACGATTGTAAATCAAACGAAACGCTCTCTAATTTATAATTTTATTTTATTAACATATACCTATTAAAATTTAAATTAAATGGATTATCCTGAATTTAAACAAAAATTAAAATAAATAAAAATAATTCATGAGCTAAAAAAATTATACACATAAATAAATTATTAAAAAAATAAAAAATAAATTCATTATTTATTATTATTATTTTTTTTTTAATAAACTGACGCCATGTGCAGCACTGGGCTAGAGGCGTGTTTAAGTATATAGGGTTACAGGAGTGGGTATGAGAAGGTTGAGTGGAGGAAATTCAGTAAGCGGAATATACGTGGGATCATTTTGTAAAATGTATTGGATTTCGGATTTGGAAAAATACAAGTTTCTATGAATGTTATATTTTGAACATTCTTGGATGATATAGGTTACTGCAATAATAGGAACATTGCATGTTTCACAGATGGGAATGGACAGTTTATTAAGGAGGTAGCTGTGGGTGAAAAGTAAAAAAATTAAAAATTAAAATAAAATAATTATATTAATATAACTTTCATACATATATAAAAATAACTATTAATAAAATTAATAATATAAAAAAATAAAATTTAAATAATCAAATTAATAAAAAAAAATTGAAATTATATAAAAATAAATTAATTTTGTAATTAATAATATTTTTAAAAAAACATAATAAAACGTAAATTTATAAAATTTTTATTAAAAAAATACAAAAAAAATATTTTATGAAGTTGAATAACAAAAAATCATTATCATAAAAATATATCATTTTAATAAAAAAAAATATATTAATAATTTTAATTTATGAATATTGTTCTAATTAAATATTAAATATATATATATTTTTTTGATAAGAATTTCAGTGTCTTTGAGTTAAATATTGAACACATGAGAGGCTCCATCATAAGATTTTCAAATAAGGTAATTTTTTCCAATATTTAAATTTTTAGTGAGATCACACTTTCTCAAAAAATAGAAAAAATTTCAAAACTCTTCATAAAAATTATTAATACTAAAATAATGTTACAAAAAGAGTTCACTATGCAAAATATACTATCAAACGAATTTAAAGATGGTAAAATTTTTCGAACCTCTTTAGCTCCTTTTCATGATGAGATACGCAACTAAGCCTTTCTTCTACACTACTTTTTAATTGAATTTTTAACCTAAAAACGACAGTTATTACAAGCCACCTGATTTGTGGAGTTGAGTCATGGGAGGGTGGAATCTTCAAACCTGTGCGTTTTAGACTATTTGTCACATAATTGCAAATTAACTGAAACGCAAAGATTTGAAGACCCTACTCTCCCCCAAACACCTTCTCAAAATCAGGTAGACTGTAATAGCTCACCTAATAAACACGGTACGTATGAAGGAGGCATCATTTAATTGGCCAATCGTATTTGCGAAAGGTGTTAAAATATCAAGTTTGTAAATTTTTTTTGCATCAGTAATGACCAACTTTGAAAAATTTTATTATATCATGCAAGATTGATGAAAACATGTCATGTGTGCAATGCAGTATCATTAGCAAAAAAGTGTTAAAAACAAAAGGGGTAGATGAGAAAAAATGAATAAGTGTGAAAAATGATGGAAAAATTAATCATTATTCAAAGATTTGATTTCAGCATATGTCTTTTAAGACGTGATCACTTCGGTAGTGCCACTGATGAGAAAAACTAAGACTTCGAAGCAGGTACACGGTTTCCCATAAGTTAGGTATATGTGAACTAAGAATGGTGAGAGACTCAATGCCCATAATTTCTTTCTTATCACACTCACAGAAAAACTGATGATATATTTTATAGAAAATTATTATTTATGTATACTTAAAGCTTTCTACCTTTAACTACGTACCTATTGGCACAATTTACGAAAAAAAATTATTTTGTGGAGCTTCCATCTAAGACGGACAGGAAGGCACGAAAAGTAAAGATAGGGCCCAAATGCAATTCAATACTCCGTCCACAATATTAAAAAAAAATGAAATTTTGAAATGAATTATTTAGGTATCGAAAATAGTTCACTTTTACAACTGAAACAATCTTATCGAAAGCTACGCAAAGTTATCAACCTACCGCATATCCTATATCACTACTGTTCCAACGAGTTTTGTTTCGTTCGCCAATACTGTCGCAAAAATATGCTAGAATACACAGATTAAACGTAGTTGTAAATCATGTTGCAATTTTCAATTTTAATTTTACTAACATGTTTGAGTAGCCACATTCGAGGTAGTGGAAGCAACACTCCGAATACTTAGTAAGCCTTATTAATTTATTCATGAGCCAAAAACTGATAGCATTGGTCTTTAATTTTTGCTTCTTTTTTCGATGTAAAAGTGTTGTAAATGATATTCTCAAGTTTCAAAGCGTCGCGTCATTTTTCCAATGTCAAACTGAGGCATTTATTTTCAACACAGCCCAAAAATTACAAATACCTTTGCCTAAAATTCCACGTCGACCGATAACCGAAAAAGATGTATCATTACATGTTTTTACAAGGTATGTACCTATCTATATGGTATGTGGTAACTTAGGAAAATTCTTAAAATTTATTAAAAAATTCGCATCGTAGACAACTCACGAACCCGATCGAAGTGAATACTCATAATCCAAACAGGTCAATTCGTAGTGCTCCCATTAATCATAAAAAACGAACAGTTTTATACGTAGCGGGAATTCAGACAAAATACAAACAGGACGTACCAGCATTTGTGAACGGTAAACACGAAGATTTATCACCACACATCATCGGTCATTACATTTGTAATTTATTCAAGTGATTGCATTTCCGCTCACAGGTTTGCTTCCTAAACAAGACATCAATTTAATATTTCTAGACTACGATTCGTATTCATTTTACAATCCTAATTACTCGAGAAACAACACCGCACCCAGACTAGGAAACATACTGGCTAAATTTCTTCACCAACTTATCGACAGTGGGACCGACCCGAAAAACATTTATTTAATAGGCATGAGTTCTGGTGCACAGGCCATTGGTATAGCTGGCCAACAAATACGTCCCAAAATTGGTAGAATTTTAGGTACAGATTACAAATTTGAAGAAAAAATTACAATCACTTCGAGAGGAAAAATTATTTGGCGTACGATTTACAGGAATCGATCCGGTGGGAACATGCTATAATTTTCTACCGGCTTCAATGAGGCTGTCACGCGGAGATGCGGATTTCGTCGAAATCATCCATTGCTCGAGTGGTAACGAAGGTGAATTGTTCGTATATGAGGGTGATGTGACATTTTTCGTGAACGGTGGTAAAATTCAACCTCCGTGTCAAACGAAAAAGAAAAGTAGGTATATTGAAATTAGGTACTCTTAAGGCCTCATGGAGCAAAAGTTTAAATAGAATATATTCTTCACCCGATCTGATTTTTATTTTTCATTCTATCTCAATTATAGTCAACGACATCACTCAATGTAGCCACGAAAAATGCTTAGATTATGTGAAAAATTCGCTTCTCGAACACATTTCCTATGTAGGTGTTAAATGTGAAACTCGTGCTCAGTATTTAAAACATCAGTGCAACTGTCAAGACACAGCAGTGTTGGGCTATTACACTTCATTAAAGTGAGTGATCATTCTAGATTTGAAATAATTATCAATAATTGTAAATGTTAGGACTGAGCAATTCACTCCGAAAACGCTCATAACTATGCCAATGCGGAGGAATAATTTGTGTTTATCATTGAGCAGTATAATAAATGATAAAAATTTTGGATTTTTGATAGTCACATTGTGTAATAATTTATTTATTTTTCGTAAGAGCTCAAAAAGTAGATCAATATTTCTTTATAATAGGTATAATATTATTTTACCATAAATGTATATATAAAAAAAAAAACAGAAATTTACAAAAATTTCTAGTCAACTAACAATAAAACAGGAATGACCAAAACAAAAAAAAAATGTAAGCAGCCATGCCGCATTACTGGAGCTTGTTTTGATTTAGTAATAACCTTGCTTTACCGTTCATGACTACAGGCCACACCAAATACCAAGTCTGAAAACCCCTACCCTATCCTTTCCAAAAACACTTATGAAGTTGAATTTGGCACAAATGTAGTATTTCTTGCCATGAAATAATCATGTGAACACATATTTCTCAAATTATAACTATTTGAGGGTCTTTAAATTATCTTCAAATTTTGATAATCCGTCATTTTGGATCCATTTAGATTCAAATTTAAGAGGTCATATTCTGGTCACTAACTAATCTTACACACAAAATTCAACCATTCTAGGCCGATTTGGTGATGAGATATGGAAGATTCATGAAATTTCCTGCAGCAATTTCCCCTCCAAAAGCCGTTTTTTGCTCTAACTCCCCTCCAAAATCACTGAGGAAGCTAAAATCAAAATACGTTTGTCACTTGGGCTCATTTTATCATATGACACAGCAATAAAAAATTTTCGACCCCTCCTGTACCCCACCACTATTTTAGGCTGATAACCCCGCCTTCCCCCTCCAACATCATGTATGGAAGTGAATTCGGGATATAGTATACAACTTATCCCCAATAACCATATGAATTCATATTAATTACATTTTTACCAACTTGAGGCTCCTCAAGCTCTACTCAAAATTTTGATAATCCGCCATTTTGGATCCATTTTGATCCAAATTCAAGAGGTCATATTTGGTCACCAACTAACCTCACACACAAAATTTGACCTCTTTAACTTGATTTGGTGGGGAGATATGGAAGATTCAAGAAATTTCATGACTCAAAACTTCCTCAAAAAGCCGTTTTTTGATCTAACTCCTCTCAATATGCACTTAGGAAGCTGAAATTTGGATATGTTAGTATCCGTGACTCACTCTTTCATATGAATCAAAAACAAAAATTTGAGCTATTTCCCCTTCTCCAGCCCCTCAAAATTTGAGTGATCCGCCATTTTGAAATTTATCGAAAAAACAAAAAAACTATTTTTGCGTATTTTCAAGAAGAGTTTATCACCGAATTTTTAGCGAATTTTATCAACACCCGCCTGCGCAAGGCGAGTGACACAAAAAACGAAATTTCCTCAAAAACAGGGTTTTGCTTTAATTCTCCTCAAAATGCACTTAGGAAGCTGAAATTTAGATATGTTGGTGTCCGTGATTCACTCTGTCATACGAGATCAAAAACCAAAAGTTTTAGTCATTTGCCCCTTCTCCAGCCCCCCTCAAAATTTGAGTGATCCGCCATTTTGAAATTTGTCGAAAAAACAAAAAAAGGCTGTTCTGCGTATTTTTAAGAAGAGTTTCTCACCAAATTTTGAGTGAATTTTATGAATACTCGCCCGCACTACGCGTGAGGGAAAAAAATAAATATATATATTCGTTAATGTATTATTGCAAGATCCATTATATACACAGTGATTGCGAGATCCGATTTGAGATTTTGTCAGATTTATGATTAGGATGATAAACACAGTTTTTTGGTGCAAAACTTTTCAAAAAAAGAGCATGTGAAAATGAAAAGTTTAAATTACGTATGATGCGTGCTTTTCAAAAATGTTGATGAACAACAAAAAAAAAATAAAGGCTCATTAGACGCCCAAGTAACCATTTGAATCAACGCCGGATCTCTCTCTGCGCTGTTGCTATAGAGGCGAGTAGAAAATCGGGCGGATCTCGCTTTCACAGTCGAACATATAAGAAATATACGAAATATATCCGTACGTAAATCATAGCTAAACCGAGATCCGGCTGAAAACTTGTCTATACGATGTAGTGGATCTCACAAATAACGTGCGCCATATAAAACGTTGCGAAATCCGGCAAACGGATCTCATGATCTCGCAATAACTATGTATATATAAAAATGATCTCGGTTTATATGGTTTTTATGTAGTTGGACATTTGCCGGATGATTACAAATGGTCTGAAACGCAAAGATTTGAAGACCCCACCCTCCCCCGACCTTCCCTTCCCTTTCCAAATCAGGTAGGCTGTAATAGCTGTTGTTTTTTAGTTAAAAACTCAGCTAAAAAAAATGGAAATAAAATGGTTAGAGCGGGAATTTCCAAGTGAAAAAATGTCAATAAAATGGAAAAATTTGAAAATAAAAACACTTGGTAAAAAAATACACTTTTCCTTTCAGCAGAGGTGGCAATCCACATTTTAAAGGTATTGAAGAAAAAGCGTGAAATGCATTTTTCTGATAAAAGGAGATGCCATGTCGACACTAAATCGGAATTTTTAATTACCTGCTTCGTGTATTGAAATTGAATCCTCCTTGAAGCATTAAAATAAAACATTTTTAAATCGTATCAAAAATGTGCATATAGCTTGTTCCTTTCAAGATGTGATAGTCAATGGTAATGAAGTAAAACTAATGTTGTTTGCCTATTGAAAATATTGACGGGACTAAGATATAACGCTTCGAAATGAAAAATTTGTTATAGGATAATAACCTGTTTTCAAAATTAATATTTTGTGACTCACTGATGATAGGAATATGGGGTTGCGTCAACGCGTAAAGCACGTGATGTGTATTAATGGTTTGATCATGGTGAATGTAGAAGTGGTAAGAGTGAAATTATTAATTTTGAAAACAGGTCATTATCCTATAATAATTTTTTTTTTATTTCAAAGCGATATATCTCAATCCCTTCAATTTTTTCAATACGCAATCATCATTACTTTTATTTCATTACACTTCACTCATTCATCACTCAAAAGCATTAAGATGTTTCGTGAAACACGCTGCGTATATTTTTTTTGGCAAAAGAATTAATTTAATTAAAAATATTTGAAATTATTGGAAAAACATCCAACTGATTTCTTCGCAAATAAGACCATTTTATTCGTTCATATTAATTAAAGAACAGTAATTATGATAACAATTTATTATAAAATTCACGAAAAAATTTCTTTCTAATTGCAGTGCTCGTGGAACTTACTATGTCAATACGAGACCAAATCCATCACTCTGCTCGCGAAAACCATAAGATACTTCATACCAAGTCGATGAAACGTAGTATTATGATAATATTCTATTAATTTAACAACTAGGTATATTACATAGGGCTGTGAAGAAGCAAAGGTAAGGAGGTCAGATTGGCCCCATGGTCCGAATTTCTGAGAATGCTTGAAAATCTAATTTAAGATATAAATAATTTTCATTACTAATATTTTTTATCATTAAATTTTTTCGAAATTTACATTAAATATAGACCAAAAAATATTTTTGCTCCGGCTCATTTCGCGTGTCTCCTCGTAACTGGTACTAAGTTTTTGAATTTTAGAAATTTCATAGCGAACGAGGCAAGTGAAAAAGTATTGAAAATTATTGAAAATAGAATAATAAAAAGAACAATAAAATTTATAAGTAGTAATGTTTCCTAAATAGTATCCTTACTATTACTATCGCATACACTACTTCATTACATCACTGATATGGATGTCATAACCACAAAATAGAAAGTTCGATGAAATACCACAGTATATTCCCTCGAGGTCTGTGTATGTTAGTTGTAAACTTGTAATGCGATGGTTTCCTCTTTAAGCATTATTTTTCTAGTAATAATTTACTCATCTCCAGCGTACAAATGCATACGTAAGTTAAGTTTATTACTGTATGCAACAAATCATACATTTTTTGAAGACATAGAATCATTTCAAATATAACTATATAGTATACATAAATGGATTAACTTATTAGTTCGAATCTACAGCTTTAACAGAAGAGGAAATGGAAATAGCTGACGAACAGTACGATTCTTTTTATCGTTGTCATGCAGCAGGTGATGCCATCCGAAATGCTTCTGCAGCCAATATAACTTTACCAGGAGTTCCTACAAGACCTATAACGAATGACGATGTATTGTTTTTATTATACACCAGGTTTATAAGTTTGAAAATGATTTTTTTTAATTTTTACCTCATTTAGCTTATCGAATAATGAAATTAATTTTTTTACGATTTGTTTCATTCATCGTACGGAATGATCATCTGAATTTTGTACCAAATTTAAAAATATTTTAGAAATAACCCCAAAGTTCCACAAATATTACGAACGAACGATTCGATTGAAAAAATACATCAGTCATTCATCGATTTTTCCAAACAAACAATTTTGGAGGTACATGCAGCCTGGAGTACTTCCTTGGCAGATGGGAGATCTTATCCTTCGGGTAAGTTATTTTAATTGTACGAGTAAGTAATGAATTGCTTCAAATCGCATAGACTTACTGAAGCAGGTTGCACGACTTCGTGATTGCACAAAAATTTTGTTGAATTAAATTTTTTTTTTTAAATCGAAAAAAAATAATAAATGCTTGTTCAACTGTTAATTTTTAACATAATTTGAGTTTAAACCGATGTAAATTAGGTTGAATTTTACCTTTAATAAAAATATTAATTTAGTACGAAAGGATTATTAATATTTTCAAATTATTTAAATAATTAAATTCTAAATTTAATTTAATTAATTTTTTTATAAATAAATAATTATATTCATTTTTAATATATTTGAACCAGAAAATGTTTTCCTAGTTCATATATTGACGTAATCCCACAACTTTGCCCACAACAAAAAATTCAAGGGATGACGTCAATATGAGCAATACGAATAAAATTATAAAAAGTTTTGTTGACCAGGGCGAAGTAATGTAAACTGCTTCAGTAAGGCTATGCGCTTTAGCAATGCTCATGTCTTCACATCTGGCCTAAACCTGTTGATAAAAGTTGAACAAAATTTGCCAAACAAAAATGAATAAATATACACCTCCGGATATCATTTTATAATTGAGATAATTTTCAAATTCACAGTTCTTCTACCAAAATACGATGTTAATATTATCCAAACCGACTGGGATTCCTATGCGTTTTACGACATCATGTACTTAAGAAACATGGTAACCTCACGACTGGGAGATATCGTTGCCGAATTTTTGAGTCATTTAATAGCAGCTGGAGCGGACCCGAAAAAAATACATTTGATGGGATATAGTACTGGAGGACAAGTAATTGGTTTGGCAGCTAAAAAAATAATACCAAAAATAGCTCGAATCACTGGTAAGCAAAATTTACACTTTCAATAAGTTAATTTGGAGTTGAATGACGAATGGAGAGGACCAATCAGACATCAAAGTTTATTGACCTATAACAAGTTAAACCATTTCGGCTGGCCACCAAGAAACTTGAATAAATTTCGATTGGTTCTCCTAGCCATAAGAATCTAAAAACAACCAATGAAAATAAGAAATATTTGGTTTTCAATGACGTCAATATGAAGTTACGAGCAGCTAAATGTTCACGTGCATTTATCGATTTTGCAGTGTAAGAGGTGTGAACAAAACTTTATCTATACTCATTAGGATTGAAGATAGATTACTATTAGTATGGATATTATCACCCCACAGTTGCTCACATTGACGTCATCAGTATGCAATGCACTTGAATAAGTAAAATTGAAAATTTTCACTCGTTCTCAAATGGTGTAACCGATTGAAGATTAATAAACTTTGAGCAGGAATGTACCAATTTTATTTGTTTTTTTTTCTCAACTGAGCTGAAAAAAAACTCGATCGTTTCCAAATAATTCACTTCGCCCAAGGTTTTCACTTTCGTTCTCCATCTACGTTCTCTTCATCAGTTTCTTCTTTAACAGTTAAAATGATGCCATAAAGGTACCACTACATTCAAATTTAAACTCCACAAGTGATTGAGTAAGGGTAGACCTGAACGTACAATACAGGAAGTTCAAGTACACTAATGAATTTTGCAAAAACTAAACTTCATTTTTTCGAAGTAAACTAAAATTCCCTTCAGTTTTTTTGGGAGAAAAAGGTGGAAGATTTTTTCCATCAAATTCTATAAGAACGATATTTATCAACAAAACTCAAGCTGAATATCTATTTTCATAGCATTCGATCCGCAAGGAAGTTGCTTCAATTTTCTACCACCTTCTCAAAGATTAACGGATTCTGACGCCGATTACGTAGAAATTGTGCACTGTACCGTTGGGGAACACGCTATGCCATTAAACCTCACCGGAAACGTCACGATTTACATTAATGGCGGTCTTTTGCAACCACAATGCACTTTATTGGCAGACGGTGAAAATCTGATGACATTATGTTCACTCAATGAAGACCAGCTTACTTTGTTTTTTTAATTTTCACAGCGAAACTTGCAAGTTCCTGTAGTCACTTAATGTGCGGATTTTACAAAGCTCAGTCACTCTTGGAAAGCGACAAACTACTTGCAATAAAGTGCCCTAGTTACTTGCATTATTTGCAAAATGATTGCGATTGTTCGGATTTCGTGACCTTCGGATTCAACATTTCAACCAGGTTTGTAAAGGGAAACGAAAGAAAAGTCGTACTGTTACCAGATATTCATTACCAACGAAGGTCGAAAGTGCTTACGATTTTATGGCTTCAAGTTTGTCAAGTTAAAACTGATAAACATTATCTACGATTTATTTTCTAATATTGATAATAAGACTCTGGCAGTATGTTCAAAAAATTCAGCCCTCGAGGTTAATATTTTCTGTGCTTAAACTGAGCAGGCAAAGTTCAAAAATTCGTAATTAAAAAAAAAAATCAAAAATTCGTGTGTTTAAATTTTATTAATATTTATTTCCTTCGGGTTCACGTTTTGCAATTCAATTGCCGTTTTTCCTCTCATTTTTCAAAAATTTTCTCTACTTTGCCAAAAAAATGCAATATTTCATATGTTTTTGAAAATGAGTGATGAGTAGATAATTTATTATCGATATAATTAGGTAATGCGAGCTCTATTTGTACCATCATGGATTTAAGAGGTCGTACGTATGTTTTAACACCCAGTGTTACCAAAGCATTCTTTATAGAAAGTCATTTCTGGTAATCTTGAGCAGAATATAACATACATACACTAGGAACCATTGAAAAATGAGAATCGAACAACGTGTTTTTCAATTCCAATATACGTACCAATTTGTGGATTAATTACCCTCAGAAATATGTAAAATATTACCATTTTTTCATAAACATAATAAAATTTCAGAACCTTTGAAAAATTAATTAAAAAAAAAACTTATTTTTTATTTTTAGACAAAGATATTAGGCATCATAAATCGTGCAAGAACTTTTGAAATGTTCCAATTCCCTCCCCCCCTCCCCAAGGTCGTATGGAAAAATTAATATGATATGTAATTTAAATATTATTAATTAATCATGATTTTAAATTAACATGAAATTAAAATTACGTATGAAAACGTGTTTTTCATTACTACTTCAGTTCTCTTGCCTAATTCGAAGTGGTTGGTTGGGTGCTTAAAAATTTTGGAGATGAAATATAAATTTTCATACTTGCGGGAGGAAAGCGCTATTTTACCTCCCGCTCGATAATCGCTCGGGTCTCAAACGAGCGCTTTTCTCCCGCATTTAGGAAAAAATTTCGTTCACTACTCGGGAGAAAAATTTATTCTAGGCTCGTGTGACTTATCATACTCGCTTTGCTCGGGTGACAAACTTCACACTCGTCAAGAATCACGTTTACCTCCCTAGTTGTGAAATATACTATTATTATCCTATACATTGCACTCGAATAGGTGTAAGAAAATATGTCTCATACCTATTCCTTCATCAATTTTTTCAAAATTTGGAGCACCAGTGGAGTGGAACTAATGTTGTTTTTTTTTCTTTATATATATTATTCCTAAATCACCTCAAAATGACGTCATAAAAATCTCACTCCTAACACAGTTGTTAAAATCCTATAATAAAGATGAATTTTTAAAAATTTTTTAAATTTCAAAGAAAAAAAAAACGAACTTTTGGGCAATCAAAAATTTTCTCCCCTTTCGAAGTCATATTTTGTCGTTCAAACACCGAAAAAAAAGTTAGCCACTAATTTTTTCCGAATTTAGAAAGCCTAAACCAAATTGGCATTTTCTTCAAAAACTATCAATTTTGGTTATTTTCAAAAATGAACCACACATAAGTAATTTATTTATGGTGTCACAGTGTTGGCTACATTTAGGCTATTTCGCAATCAGAAGGCAAATTTTTTTCGATTTTTACCTCACAAAGGCAGTGGCGTAACTAAGGGGGGGATGGGGGAGCTTCCCCCCAGGTGTTTTGAAAAGTTGGAAAATTTATAATTGTTCAACGCTGAAATTGGGAACTTGAATTTTTTTTGGGAAAATAAGAACTCGAATAAATTCGATCTGATGCCAGCTTATATCATGTATAGCGCACAACCAGGGACGTAGCCCCTTTGGCTTTTGGAAAGTTAGTAAATTTGGAGTTATAACGTAAAGTTGGTAAACTTGACCACTTGCGCAGTATTATTACAACAGCTATTTTTAAATTTTTTGAAGACTAAAAAAAAAAAAAAAATGTCAACATTTGGTAAAATTTCATGGTATTAGTTGGCAATTTTTGGTTTTCTCCCCCCCGCCCCTGAAGAATGTCCTCGGTACGCCCCTGCACAAAGGTTTCCAAAATATCACATTGTTGCTTTGAAATTATTACTTACGAGTATAGACGTTTTAGCAAGAAAAAGCTCAGACTTTAGGAACCCTGTATGGAACAAAATCGAGCATACTTTACATCTTGAACACAAAATAACCTAAATTAAGCCAATACTTGTACACGACCCATAAATTACCCATTTATTGTATATTTTTGAAAAATGTTAAAAATTTAGGTAATTCTACCTTTTTTTACTGGGTTATTCGGGGTGAGGGAGAGGGAGGAGACTAATGATGGTTTTTTTACAATCGAGGCAAAACTAACTCATAAAATTGTTTTTAAGTTAAAAAAACAGCTAAAAGGAAATCGAAGACCATAAAGTAAAACTTGGATGAATTGACGTGGAATGACACAAAACTACTCGTTTTTTCTTCACGTGGGACAATTAATTTAAACTAAAAACATCGTGAGAGATTTTTGAAATTTTTTCAGGAATTTTATTCCTTACAACTATTCTTCGAAAAGATAAATTCATAGCCTACGCGTTACCTATGAGTAGGATTTAAAATATTTTTATTTTCCTCAGTTTCCCGAAATAAGTACTTGGATCTTGCCAAAATAGCACAGCCTAGACCTTCATCTAGAATACGTATTGCATACTTACATCAAATTTAATTTTGAAATTGAATTTTTTTTCAGCGTGAACGGATTATATTTCCTGGATACTTCTTCACCACCTATGGCGATAAGGAGGCTATGCCCCGACCAAAATACTTAAATCACGACGCAACGGCTATCAAATGCAATTTATTGTATATATTGTAACAATTAATGAATGATTAAAATGCCACAAACACAAACTCTACATTTTTCAGAACCTTACAAATATATACCCAAAGTGTACAATTTTTTGACACAGAGGCTCGTCTTATTTTTGTTAATTTTCTGGACGAAAAAAATGTGAAAAGTTTTCATTTGCTACAAGATCGGATCCATCGTGAAAAACTTCTTTCTCGTATGGAGTTAAAAAGAGCTAATAACTTTGTTTTTAATTGAGAGCGAAATAATTGATAAGAGGGTTAATTGACATTTTAGCGATGCGATTTCCTCGTAAAAATTGCATAAAAATACTTCGTTTCGTTAATATCTCTTTCTTAGGGAACAATCGCATACACGTGCAGTTGAAACTACCTAATTGCGATTTATTTCTCGTTATTATTTTTTTCCAATATCAACGACCATTATCTAAATCATCCGAACATCTATAAGGGAACGAGGTGATATATTTTACACGTGTTGATAGCGCAAATTCGCGGTACGATATCGAATTATCTTTTTTATCATTAGCGCAATTTAAAATCCCACGTCATTTTTTTTGTTATTATTTTCTGCGTGAGATTATATATAGTGTAAAAGAAAAGGAAATCCGTACAGTTTCATTTTGACGGGTGTATCATAAAAATTCTCTACGATGGTACGATACTTCTTATTAGCCATTTTGGTTGCTGTAGCAGCAGGTTAGTAATTTATGCGTTTTTTTCTTCATAATATGTATTTTTTTCAAAGACAAAAATTTATAAATAAGAATTCTACTTTCTTGTGGTTTATATTATCATCCCTTAAATAATTCCTCCGTGCAATTTGCGACAGCTCAAAATGAAAACACACAAAACGTCGATGAGCAGCTATCTAATGCAGATGCAACTTTATACAAACAGTTGAAATTGACCCTGAACAAATCAAAGCGGCCAATGCTGCTGAAAACCAAACCGCTCATTACATGGCCTACATGCACGCTCTTGGAGTGAAAAAAGAAACGTCGTGTGCAGGTCTCTTCATCAATGCGAAGAATATTAAATTCACCCTTTACAGGTAATTTATTCTATTTTTACTACTCAAATTCGTTAATTTTTTGTCAATCGATGAATTTCAAATAAATTAAATTTATTATTTTAGGTACTCGAAAATATAAAAATGTTAATTTTTTACTATCATTTTGGGCTTTGAAAATCCATTAGAATTTCTATCTTTCATAATACTATCGGAAAAGTCCACTTTTAAGTCATTGAAATCGTAAAAGTACTCGATAATTTTTTTCATTTTTATTTATTCCATTCTTAACATAGTATTATAAAATTTCAAAAATACAATACATTTTTTTAGCAAAAAAAAAAAAAAAATTGAAAGAATAATTTGTATTAAATTTATTTAATCATTGTAAATTTAGAATAATTGAGAAAATTTTACTATTATTTATTTTTATATATTTTCTTTTTTTTTAATAATATCGTGTACAGCCCTTCAGGCTAGAGGCACGTACTTGTGGATTTAGATCTGTTTAAGGAGACCAATTAAAATAAGAAACTTATTAATTTTTTTTTTGCTAAAAATTAAAAATAAAAATTGAATTTTATGGCTTGTCTAAAAACAAAAAAATTTTGAATTTTGAATTTTTATACAAATACTTCGAATAAAATATTTAATTCTGTGCTTAAAAAATTAAAAATTAATAAATTTCGATTTTTTTTCATTTTTCATTCATTAGTTTTAATTAGCTCGAAATAAGAAAAAATTTAATTCAACATTTTTTTATTTTCATTTATTCATTAACTTTAATTGAATTTTCAAACATAGATTTAAATATGAATAGACTATGATTGGCATTAATTTTTATTTTCATTACATTTTTTATTAAATGGTCAGATCTGCTAGGTTTAATATATTAAAAAATTCTCATGTCGTATTCGAATATCATCTTAAAAAAAAAATAATAAATAATAAAAATTATGCTAAATTATATAGGTATTTTACTTTATTGAAGTAATCTAAAATTAATTTTTTTTTTAAATTAATTCATTAACTTATTTTAATTAAATAAATAATTATAAAAAATATTTCATCAGCTTAGACTTACTGTTAAATCTCGAGCTCAAAATGTATTTGAATAAAAAAATAGTAATATTTTTTTAAAACAATTTCACAGCATGCCATCTCAACCAATCACTTGGACAGCTGACCAAACCAACAAAAACCTAACTCCATACTTCGATGCCAACCTACCGACTCAAATTTTGATCCACGGCAGAGGAGACGCTCCAGAAATTTTCAAACCTGCTGATTTAGCTTTCAGTAAATGAAATTTAATTATAAAGTATTATTTACTAATATCCATAGGTTCTTAATTTTGGGTATTTGCTTTAGCCTACGGAGTACGTGGAAACAAAATGAACATAATCACCGTCGACTGGAGTGCGTATTCAGACTGCGCATACTTATTGTCTGTTTTCTTCACCATGCCCCAACTGTCCACCGTCATCAGTGACATGATCAAGAACACATTGGTCGCCAGTAGCGGTGCCAATTACGACCAAATGCGTTTAACTGGTCACGGAATGGGAGCTCACGCTGCCGGTTTCACTGCCCGAAAATTACCTCAACAGATCTCCAGAATCACCGGTACACTAAACGATTTTTAGCCATTTAAAAAGTCATTCGAGACCTAACGACGACACTTTTATAGCCCTCGACCCTGCCGGTGAATTGTACAATTACTTGCCAGAGGAAATGAGATTGAAAAAAGGCGATGCTAAATTCTTAGACGTCATCATGACCAACCGCAATGGATACGGTATGAAAGATTTGATCGGTGACATCAACTTTTGCCAAGTGGTGGACGTATACAGAAGGCCTGCTTGCTACAATCCGATTCGAGTATATATCGCTTGTATAATGGTATACTCGAGGCTAAATCATCGTATTAATTCGATGTTTAATTTTAGTGAAAGACGCTTGCAGTCACGAAATCGCCGTTGAATACTTCCTTGAATCAGTCGACAAAGGTGTTCGTGGTTTCCTCGCCAAAAACGCTGATTCGTGGGCCGCTTTCATTGCTAAGAAAAGTACCACCAAATTCTCCGAAGTTATGGGTGAAAATGTATCTCAAAAGTAAGTGTTACTGGTTCGTAAGTTATATTCAACTGGAACATTATCTTAATTATGTCATTTTCGCAGGAGATTCGGTAACTTCTACTTGGACGTGAACGCCGAAAAGCCCTACAGCAAAAGTGTTATCGGAGCTTACATGGTGTCAAACTCTGGCTTGGAAAAGGCTGAATAAATTCAACCAAACTATCTCTTCAAAACACCATTCATTAGGCAATAATTAATTGATTAATTAAGTAATAATTTCTAAAAATATTAATAAATTACATATTTAAATCAATAATTTTCGTTGATTTATGTGGAAATTACGAAGAACTTTTTTCGTGCCGAAAGGGGGGGTGCGGGGCCGGTTTTTAAAATTATTTTGATCGCGAATTACTGTTGTACTCTTCATCTGTGATAAAAAAGTCATAAAAATTTTGCCTATTTGCAATATTTAAGGAGATGAGGAAATTTTTTCAATTGTAACTCCTTCGATATCATCGATAGGCAAAACTTCGATATGACTCTTTTCGATACAAATAATAAGTACAACAATATTCTGCGATTCAATATTCATAAAAATCAATTTTATCGATATCATCGAACGGACTTCGAATTCATCTATTATCCTACCATGAACAGGTAGACTGAATATATAATTGAGCTTTTTTTTTGTTCTAAAACGGTGCTTCTAGGTTTTTAGAAATAGCATAACGAAAATTATGCGAGCACTAATTATCTATTTACTTTTATTAGAAGCTTATGGTATGATCACGTGGCTGATTTTTAGCGACAAATTACAAATATATTTTTAGATTAAATTAATAAAAATGATTTCAGACAAAGAATTTCTAAAAAAAAAATATTTTTGAAAAATAAATGAACAAAATAAGTTGAAATCTTGATGTAAGAAAATCACTGAAAAAACTCAACGGTTGATAAATTACTTTTTTAAGTTTTGAATTAAAAAATTTCATAATTGCACTTGAAAATTTGAAAATTGCGTCTACTTTGAAAATTTGTTGGAGAAGGAGTAGTGAGGGGTGGGTTATAGGGAAAATTTCGAAAACCCGATGTTTTAACTTTGACAATGTTCCAAACAATTGGACCTTCAAAAATCAACGCATTTTATTCAGTAGGCAGATGCGAAAAAAAAGTTTCATTTCATCGATTTATCTCGATGTACTTTCGAAACGAAAGCCCCTGAAGGAGTACTATGAATTAAGTAGCAACCTATAATTTACAATGAATCATCATAAAATAAATACGACGTTCTCAGCAATATTGGTTAAAATTCAAGTAGCAACTTAAAACGATTGTGGTTACGTCATCGCCAGAATTTCATTTCAAATTTCGCCTTGATAAAGGCAAATAATTATGTAAATATTTGCGACCGGTACAATAAAATCTATATAACTGCAAAGATACGTAAGTATTTCAGACAACAAACTTCGTCACGAGCATTATATTAGTTTTCTTCACTGCTAACACTTAAGAAGAAATACCGTTTAGCAAATAAAAAAATATAAAAACTATGTTAGAAAATAGTCCAAAAAAATTGATATTTCCTAAAATTATTTTAATCGACCTTAAAGTATTCTATATAAATAGACAAAAAATTAAAAAATGTCTAAAATAAAAAAAAATTGTAAGCTTACACGTAAGTAATAATTTCTAGATATAAAGAGGAACAGAGGCAGTTTTCTGGATGAACGTAATCAATTTGTTAAAAAAAATTGCAAGTAAGGCACAAAACTCCGTTTTTCTAATTACTGCAATCATGACTCTCAGAAATCGTGTTTAAGCAACAACAATACTAACAGAATATTCAATAATGGTTTGTTGATTTCACAGCCTCCTCAACCACCCGATCCATGACAAGGAGTGAGAAAAGTTATAGACAAACTGCCAATTTGCAAACAATAGAAAGTAACCAATTTTATAGGAAATGCAGGACAAGAAGATTATCTATAATTTGAATATATTCACTCCATCGGTACGAAAAAATTAGAAAACATATAAATAAAATAGTCTTAAGCGATTAGAAAATTTTCTACAGACTTAACGTAATTATCATTTAAGGGCAACACTAGAAAAAGTACTTGACAGGGACGTACCGAAAGGGGGGAGGGGGGAGCTTCCCCCCTTGGCTTTTGGAAAGTTGGTAAATTTGGAGTTTTTGCGTAAAGTTGGTAAATTTTACCACTTGCGCAGTATTTAAATTTTTTGAAGACTAACAAGACTGTAACATCGTATTTTTTCGTAGAGCAAAAAAAAAAAAAAAAGGTCAACAGTTGGTAAAATTTCATGGTATTAGTTGGCAATTTTTGGTTTTCTCCCCCCCCCCCTGAAGAAGGTCCTCGGTACGCCTCTGGTACTTGACGGTCTGGTACAAGAGAGCCGATGTTTTTACGATGAAAAATTATTATTTAATAAGAAGCGTTGAAATGCAGGAGTAAAAGTGAGAGCGGGGGGTGGATTTCTTGTATGATATACGATGTATCACTATTTATGTTCACCTTTGATCCAACGTATAAAAGCAATTTATTATGTATTGTAATCGAGAGACTATATCATATTAATCCTTGATTTCTAAACCGCAAAATTTAATTAGTCTTCTCTTCTTTCAAACTCTTTCATCGACTGTCGGTCAAAGTGGTACCTATATCTCTTCAGTGTTTTGAGGATATATAACTTCAACTCTAGTCTTAAAACGATTTTAAGCTATTGCTTTACTTTCACAATGTAGCACAAAAGAAATTTTGCATCAAATATGACAACAGGCGATTTGGAAAATCAAGCTGAAGAATTAAAATTAGTCCACAACAAGTTCTATGTTAGCACAAAACCACTCCCTAAAGTTGGTACTTCATTAAGTCAATTAGGTATTTATAATTGCCAGATATTTTATGCATAAGAATTACCTACATAGGTCACTTGATAATAGATATGAACACATATGAATAAATTTTTCCAAAATTAATGTATTTTGGGCCCTTTACGACTTTTTGCGAAAACTTTTTCATGAAACTTATAGAAAATTGAACGGGGAACATTTTTCAATATTAACAATTTTTGCGTAGGACGCACCGTATAAAAGATATTAACAAAGAATTGATTTTAGAAAGAGAATTCTAAAAATTGGTATATTTTGACCTCCCCATTTTGAGCTTACTAATGACTTTTTGAGAAAACTGTTCCACTCATTCTGTAGGAAATTTAATGGGGAACATTTTTTGATATAACTTATTTTGACATAGAACCCTTTTTTTCGAAGATATTAGCAAAAAACTGTTGAAAAACTGTTTTTTGCGAGGTTTTCGTCCCCTTCTGGGGTTAGCTCAACCCCTACAGGTGACAACTTTTTATACCTTGTTAAGGACACCATTCTGCACATATAATGTGAAATTCAGCTCACTACCATTTTTTTCCAGGTTTGGTCAAAAAATGAGCTTATTTCCCTGTACTATGTTACATCATCGCCAGAATTTCATTTCAAGTTTCAACCCGATGGGGGTAAAAAATGTAAATATTTTCGACAGGTATAATAAAATCTATTCCTGTAACGATACGAATTTTAGACAACAATTCATTATAAGTATTAGTTGAGGAGAAATATAGTTCAGCAAATAAAACGCAGAAAAGAACTTTGATTGGCAGTTATTACTCATCGCTGTCTCGAGTTTTCGTTGAGTACACTCAACGTATATGATTCATGAATAATTTTTGAATCCTCTTTATAAGACGTAAACATATTATTCGATAATTATAAGCAGTGTAGGAAGCAACGTTGTAAGCTGCACTAAAAATTTTAACACACCGAAGTCTAATTAAACATGATTTCCTATTCGTATATTGCAATAGTGATATTTGTCGTGGGATTCGTCTCCAAGTGTATCAATGGTTCAGAAGTGACAATCGAACAGGGAACATTAGTTGGAAATTTATATAAGTCTAGAAATGGCGCAGAATATTACGGATACCTTGGTATTCCGTTTGCTAAGCCACCAGTCGGAGAGCTTCGCTTTGAAGTAAGATTTATGCCGACATAAATGAACTTGAAAAAATAAAAATATACAAGATATGTAAATTATTCATAGATCAACCATTCAAATACTATGCAAACGTTTTTCATTTTTTTACAATAAGTTTTGGAATTTTAATGAATTATCAGATATTACGAATAATTTTTTTTTCGAGTTATATAATAAGCGCAGAACATTCGCTATAAGTATTATGTATAAGCGTGTTTATCATGATTAGCATATTTTAATCTGGTTTGGTACTTTTTATATAGGCAAATTAATTTAGCTGGACTACATTTTTATTTATTTATTATTTTTTTCGAAATAAAACTTTATTTTTAATGATGACATTGAAATGAATGATTTAAGAAGTTTCATGAAAAAATAAATTTTTTTTTTAAATATATGAAGCAGTAATGAATATATGTGTAAAAAAATTAAATATAAATATTTTAAAAAATATAATAATTTCGAGAAAAAATAAAATAAAATGCCACTAAGTTTTAGCGAAGAAGTTTAGCTTCAGAAAAAAAGAAATCAATAAATATCTCCACATGAAAAATTTTTAATTGAAAAAATTGGTAAATAAAAAAACCTCAAAATTATGGGCTAAAATCTAAAATTCACCCTTACTGTCCTGTAATTAACAGAAAACACTGGCGTGATAATCTTGGCAATTACAAACGCCAGTATAAATAAATTAAAAAAAAATAAAATAAATAAATAAATAAAATGATAATAATGTAGTATGTGGTTAAAAGTGCAAATAAAAGTTTATACCATGACGTTTCAGAAGCAAAAAATATCACATTCGAATAAATCAATAATTCTTCAATTTCTCAAAAAAACAATTCTACTGAATCAAATATAAACATGAAACTGGCTAGCATAAAAAAAAACCAAATAAATTTTAAAGTAGAAAAATAGATATTTAAGTTACATCTTTCTTAATGATTTGTTGCTGGAAGGTGTAACCGAAAGTGTCAATGATTTCTCAAATGACATTTGTTACAGCCTCCTCAACCACCAGATTCGTGGAAAGGAGTTAAAACGGCTACAGAACAACCTCCGCAATGCATACAATTAGACGCATTACCGACTGAACTCAACAATCAGGAGCCTGAAGGAAAAGAAGACTGTCTATACTTAAATGTTTTCACTCCTAAAGTAAATAAAAACAAAACATAGAATACATATGAAATTTACTCAATTTTTAATAAGCACTATAAATAAATATTAACAGCAGAAAAGAGATCTGGTGCCAGTAATGGTATTTATACATGGTGGCGGCTTGACAGTAGGCTCGTCGGCGATATACGATCCATCTTATTTCATGGATCATAAAATTGTCATAGTTACCATTCAATACAGGTTAAGCGTGTTCGGTAAATATGTACTATAAGCAGTTCAGTAACAATTTTATATACCCCCGAGATGGTTTTTTAATATCTAAAAAATATATCATCAGGTTTTTTGAACACTCGTGACAATGTAGTATCTCGAAATAATGGAATGAAAGATCAAGTTTTCGCTCTCAAATGGGTTCAAAAAAATATCGCTGCTTTTGGTGGTGACCCACAACGAGTAACTTTATTTGGAGAAAGTGCCGGATCTTATAGCGTGCATTACCATCTGTATTCTTCCTTGAGTAAAGGTATAAATCACGTCAAGTATTGAGATCTTAACCATAAGATTAACTATACCTAGACAGTCCATTATGATTTGCAAAAAAGGAGCAGAAATGTGACCTTCATGGAGCCCGTTTAAAGATAGCATTTCAACATATTTTTCCACTAATCATAACATCATGCACCATGCAACGATGTAGTGTGGAGAGTAGGGGGGGGGTATAGGTAATGAGACAACGTCATCCGCTACTTGCATCTAGTTCTGGTTAACGCAATCTATGATAACATTGTAAAACTACTTTTGCTTTGAGTTTTCGATATTTGTGATCGTTAATAACGATGGACTATCTAGATATAGTTAATTTAAATGCCTGAGCTTATAACCTAGGATTCTTTGATTCATAGGATTATTTCATCGGGCTATTTGCGAAAGCGCCACTTCCTTAGGTCCTTGGGCGCGAATACCCATTTCCTTGGCTGATCAACAGGCAGATACTCTTGGTTTGTTGACTGATTGCAATACAAAAGATACCAAAACCTTAGTGAAGTGTTTGAAAAAATTACCAGCCAAGGAGTTGGTGTTAGCACACAATAAATTTTACGTAAGTGTAATTTTAACTAAACTTATTCTTAAGCATTTCTGAAGCTAATACTTCATTGGTTCTTAGATTTGGGATTTCGAACCAGTTACTCCTTTTGCGGTAGTTTTAGAGAAAGATGTTGAAGGCGCGTTTATTACAAGAAATCCAGAGTTTGATACACCAGTTAACAATGTACCTTTGATCATGGGCATAAATCAAGCAGATGGTGCCATAAAATCTGCCAGTAAGCATTAACTAACTGAAAAGTTGTGATTTAGATGTTATTCTCATTTGAGCATTAAGGTAATATTTTTATCTCAATTTGAAAGGATATCTTAACGGAGATGGCGCAAAAGCTACTTACCTGAATGAGCATTATCAACGCCTCCTTCCCATTATTTTCTACTACAGGTTATGGGTAAAGGATGAAAGCCGAATCGGTGAAATCACTGAGAAGTTGAAAAAATTTTACTTCGGTGATAAAAATATAGGACCTGGAACAGCGCACGAACTCACCAGAGTAAATAGAAATACCTTTCCATGATAATTATAACTTGGTATACATAACAAGAATCAAATTTTAAAACTTAATGATCAACTAATTTTTCAGCTATTCACCGATGGGTACTTTGTTTATAGTTCGATAGAGGCTGCTCTTAAGTATAAAAAGTATGGCGGCAAGGTTTTCTTTTATTATTACGATCATAGAAATAAAGATACATTTTGTTCACTTGTTGGAAAAACTGAAGATTTAGGTATACCATTTCTCCACAAATATATACTCAGTTTATAATATTAGGTATAAGTACTACAAGAAATTACTTAATTCGAAAACTCATTCTTAGGCGTATGTCACGCGGATGAACTCCTCAGCCTTTTTTATATCAACAAAGTTTTTCCAAAAGTAACAGAAGGAGATGATTTCCAAGTATCCACCAGACTTGTTAACTATTGGGTGAATTTCGCTTACCAAGGGTAATAAATAATCTAACATCTGTTTACCTTGGAAAGTAATCAATTATTTTTCGCTAATCCCACAACTTTCCATTTTTCTCTTCAACTTTCAGAACTCTTAATGATCTATGGAAACCAATTGCATCGGATGATTTTGAATACCTTCATATCACTACCAAAGAAGACAAGATGAAAACACGCCTGCTCGATGATCGTTATCAATTTTGGAAAGATTTGAAAATAGAACGAAAGAATGATGACTCGCCAGCTGAAAAAGATGAAACGGCAGAAGAGTCAACGACATCGACCTTACTAATTGTTGTATTAATTATCATTGGTATAGGAGTTGTAACTGCAGTTGCTGTTGGCTTTTGGTTGTTATGGAAACGTAGAGATTGAGTGATAATCATATAAAAAAATGTTGGTTTATAATTATCCTTCAAGAGAAATTGAATTCTTTAATATATCTATACCTGAATGGGGGTGCGAGGGGCTGGGTACAATACCCGCAGAGGCTTTTTTCAACATTCACATGAGTTTGTACAGGACTTGGAAAACCGGTAAAAAAATTAAAAAACTGAAGATATCGTGTGTTTTGAAATCTAAAAACAAGAATGTACCCAAGTTTTTGACCAACCTCAAAGATATATCTATGTTGAAATTTAACATGGTGAAAATATGGATTTAATTTTACTCCCACCCTTAGGAGAAATGAATAGTAATTCAATGCTCGATGAATTTAAAATTATTATGTTCTCTTATTAGAGACATTTGTAGGAAATTTAAAAATCAAAAATTCAAGGATGTTTTTTATATTTGATGATGGTAAAACGATTCTAAAAGCAGCCTAACAAACTTCAGACCTATAAATTAATATTTATATTCTCCATAATTAATCAAAGTTCTAAAACTTCATAAATTTTCAACAAAAATAAGATTCGTGCAATTTGAAAATTTTTTATATTTAAGGACCATGTTTTGTCGTTAGCACTTTGGAGAAAAAATTATTCATTTATTTTTTCAACATTCAAAAGTTCCAAAATTATTTCCAACGTACGTGAAAAACTCATATTTTATGTATTTTAGCATTATATTCAATACCATCCACAAGTTGATATACCTGATTATATTTTTTGCTGTTAGCTGCTCTCTTTATATCTCATTTTGGCATACCATATTTTTGTTTACATATCCATGTTTAATGTGTTATATTTAAGATAATTTTAGTTATGAGTGATTGCTTTGTTTTTCTTTCTGTTTTTAATTTATACTTTTAGTTTGATTTTTGCTTTCTTTATTTTTTGTTGATTGCTACTTTTATTCTTCATTTTTATTGTTTTATTTTGTTAAACTTTGTTATAGTGATAGTAGTCCTCCCACCGCACTCACACAACTCTGAGCATAGTGCTGGGGGGTAACAAATGTCTATTGTGAGAAGAAAATGCGCATATTACACTGAACAGAAGAATTAATGATAATAATAAAATTGCTACTGTCTGTCAAATATAGCTTGAGACTTTTTGACAACGCAAAGTTAGGCAACAATTCATGCATGGTTACTCAAAATGTGCATTGTATTACAAAGTAGGTAAGTGTGTTATTATCTATCAGCTCATCGAATTTTACTGGAAACGCATTCACCATACTTTTTTGTGCTTTACAGTGTTACCAGGTTTATCATGGTTGAAGTCGCAAGTTTCGTCGACTCAACTCGCCCAAATCGCCCAAACTTATAAATAAACCCTGACAGGGGCGTAACTAAGGGGGGTGGGGGGATGGGGGAGCTTCCCTCCAGGTGTTTTGAAAAGTTGGGAAATTTATAATTGTTCAACGCTGAAATTGGGAACTTGAATTTCTTTTAGGAAAATAAGAACTCGAATAAATTCGAACTGATGCCAACTTATATCATGTATAGCGCACAACCAGGGACGTAGCCCCTTGGCTTTTGGAAAGTTGGTAAATTTGGAGTTTTAGCGTAGTTGGTAAACTTGACCACTTGCGCAGTATTATTACAACAGATATTTTTAAATTTTTTGAAGACTAAAAAAAAAAAGGTTGTTGGTAAAATTTCATGGTATTAGTTGGCAATTTTTGGTTTTCTCCCCCCCCCCCCTGAAGAATCTCCTCGGTACGCCCCTGAACCCTAAGCGATTTCTACGATCATCTAAATTTGAATTGAACGATGGGAAATCCAGTTCTTTGGAGTTATTAATAATTGATGATTCATTGATTCGTACAAAACTCACGAAAACAAAAAATGTCTAAAAATGAAACTGGCCAGAAGGGTGATATTGAATGAATTTGTTATATATTTTGGCATAGTAAGAAGTCGCCCAATTTGCGAGTAGTCGCCATTCCATATTTTCGATCGCAAAAATCATGTTGGAAGTCGCCTATTTTGGGAAAAATCGCCCAACCTGGCAACACTGGTGCTTTAGTGTTTCGACTATTTGGCCAGCATTTTCAATTTGAACGCATTTTGGGAAGTAATGAAATCGTGAAAATTGTCGCGCTTTTTGCCTAACTTTGCGCTGTCAAAAAGTCTCAAGCTATATTCGACAGACAGTACCTATCATACCGAGTGACTACTTAATTCGAATAGGTAGCCAAGCGACAAAATTAGTTGAAAGGTGAATAAATTCAATACATATGTGCATGTTTGATAACGAAAATATGATACAAAATTTTTCATTTAATTAATAAACGCTTTTAAGCATTAAATAAATTTTATTTTTGTCATTTATTCTTGCTAATATCATTCAAATATATAAATTATTTCTGTGAGGGAAAGATTTTTGTGCTTTGGATGCTCGAATCAAGTAGTCACCAGGTATATAAAATATGGTGGTTCTCAAAATGGAGTAACTTGATTCACAAATATTACCACTACGGACATTTATATATATATGATTTACAAATACTCATTCATTTCTAACTTATATTGCCATGTTCCCATGCATTATGAAATTAATCAAGAATACATATACTTATATACGGTGGGAAAATGCATAGACGATCGCTTGTGATTGTATGCTAATCCCTTCTCACTTCCAAATAAGAGTAATTTAATATTAAAAAATTTAAGGCATTAAATGCAGAAAGACTCTGAAAGTTTGCTAAATATTTTAATTTTACTCTTGGGTGTACTTTCAAACTTCGTACCCTTCATAAATTGTAAAATGTTGAGGTAAATTATATTCCATATTTTCTAGGAGATTTTCCTAGTTTGATGAAATCAATATATAAGCACGAGTACCAGAAAGTTGGACATTTGCCAAATGATTACAAATGACCAAAAAATATAAAGATTTGAAGACTTTACCCTACCTCGACCCTTTCTTCTCATATTAGGTAGGCTGTAATAGTTATCGTTTTTATTAAAAACCCAGCTAAAAATGAACACCAATACTTAATCATTCTCAAATATTAACTTTAAACGCAAAAAACAGATCTAGTTCCTGTAACGATAATCATGCATGATAGTATATTTACAACTAATTTTTCTTATGGGGAATTTTTTTTTTGAAAACACGACATAATACTTAGTACCTTGTAACTTAAATTTCAGCATCTATTGCCCATTTGGAGATGATTTTTTAAAGTTTCTAATTTATGCTAATACTACATTCATATTGAAAGATCAAACCATGGACGCCCAAGTATAATCGCTAAAATTCTGGAAGTATGATAAAAATATCGCTTGAAGCCGATAGGCATCACGGTAAAGTAGGTTCGATCATTTGTCCTTACTGATTAATGTGTACTGATTAATGTGGTCCCTGCCCTTTCAGGTAAGCAGACTTTTTATGATCAAAGAATTATTAGCAGGTTTTTAATAAAAACAAAAGCTATTACCGCCTACCTGATCTAGAAAGAAGAGGTCATAAAAACCACTCTCATAAAGTTGTTATTTCCTTGAGTTAATTATATCTTTGCTATGGTAGATACTGGAATGGGAAACCATTCTGTAAAGTTGACCAGTTAAAAAACTACTTTGAAACATTTTTCAAAAATGAATGAAGAAAATTAAAAGACTTCACGGTTTCGCAACTACTTTGCAAAGCGGAAGAGAAGAGTAAAACTGAAAATTTCGAAAACCCGACTTACCAATGACAAAAGTAAAAATCAACCTATTTCTACCTATTTTGAAAGCGAAAAACCACCTTAAGGAATAGTATATATGGAGAAACAAACATTGTGATTTACAGTCGCATAATTTCGACATTCTCAACAATAGTGGTTAAAATTCAAGTACCGAGGAGAAATATCGTTCAGCAAATAAGAAATACAGAAGAGCTTTGATAAGCGGTTATTCTAGGATTGTTACGTTATTCCTGACTATACCTAATGAACGTATGATTCATGAATTGCGCCACTGAATGTAAAATATTATTCAAATCCTCTTTATTAAAGGTAACGATATTGATTAGTAACGAAGAAGCATCGATGTGAGCTGCTCTAAAAATTTCAATTCGCTGAAATCAAGCTCAACATGATATTTTGTTTGTACCATGCGATACTGGTATTCTTCGCGGTTTTCATATCAGCCCAACTTGCTTTTTCTACAGTGATCGTGGAGCAAGGAGCGCTTGAGGGAAAATTATATAAATCTAGAAATGGCGCCGAATACTTCGGATACCTGAGTATACCATTTGCAAAGCCACCCGTGGGAGAGCTTCGATTTGAGGTAAGATTTATTCTTATACAACAGCCTGAAATAAGAGCTTGTAGCACATAATAATACAAAAGTGAATTGATTAATGCCAACAATTCACATATTATGCAAATGTTTCTCATTTTTTTACAATTTTCAAACAATTAGATATAAAAATAATTTATTTAAAGTTGGAAAAATAATAAGCGCTGAACGTTCATAATTTAGGTACATATACAGGTACTTAGCAAGATGTTAGTACATTATTAATATAGTAAACATTTGTAAGCAAAATGAGTTATTTCCTAAAATTTTCTTCCATTTTAATTTCAAAATGGGAAGTAACTTTTGATGATAGAATTAGAATGAATACTTTGCCGAAAATTTGTGAAAAAATTAAAATTCTTATGAATTAAACGAAAAAGTAAAAAATATGAAGGAATTAAAATACGATAAAAAAAAGTGCCGAGAAGAGTACAACGAAAGATTAAAATATTCTAGAAAACAAAAAAATATTCATCATATAGATTAAAAATCACTTCATTCGTACCTATTACGATTCATCAGCTCCAAGAAAACTTAATAACACTTTTATGATTTATAAATCAGATGTTATTGTTCATCATAATAGAATGAATTTAATGACTTGAATTAATTTTTCATAAATTCAACCACTTAAATCAATTTCGAATTGTTAGAAAACTGATATTTGAGTTATATATCGTACATCTTTTTTAAAGATTGGAGGATGCAGGGGGGTAACAGAAAGTTTCAATGATTTCTTAAAAAATATTTGTTACAGCCTCCTCAACCACCAGATCCGTGGAAAGGAGTTAAAGTGGCTACAGAACAACCTCCGAAATGCATTCAACTATTAATATTCACAAGTAATCCCCAAAATCTTAAACCTATAGGACAAGAAGACTGCTTATACCTAAATGTTTTCACTCCTAAGGTAGATAAACCATAATATAAAACACATACTTATTATTATAAAATTCAGCTCTATATAATTTTTAATACCACTACACATAAATATTAACAGCAAAAAACAGATCTAGTACCAGTAATGGTATTTATACATGGTGGCGGCTTAGTAGCAGGTTCGTCAGATATGTACGATCCATCTTATTTCATGGATCATAAAATCGTTGTAGTAACCATTCAATACAGGTTAAGCGTGTTCGGTAAATATTATAAACACTTCGCAAGCTATTAATAATTTCATATCATCACAAGATCATTTTTAATATACCAAAAAAAATTATCAGGTTTTTTGAGCACCCGTGACAATATAGTATCTGGAAATAATGGAATGAAAGATCAAGTTCTCGCTCTCAAATGGGTTCAGAAGAATATCGCTGCTTTTGGTGGTGACCCCAAACGAGTAACTATATTTGGTGAAAGTGCCGGATCTGGAAGCGTCCATTACCATCTATATTCTCCTTTGAGTAAAGGTATTATAAATCGCATTAAGTATTCACACACAAACCACGAACTGATAAAACTAGAAAATTCCTTCATTCATAGGATTATTCCACCGAGCTATTTGTCAAAGCGGCACTTCCTTAGATCCTTGGGCGCGAATACCGCGTTCCCTGGCCCATCAACAAGCAGATGCTCTTGGTGTGTTGACTGATTGTAATACAAGAGATGCCAACACCTTGGTAAAGTGCTTGAAGAAATTACCCGCCAATGAGCTGATGATGGCCCACAATAAATTTTACGTAAGTATAATTAACTAAACCAATTGCAAAGTGCTCCCAAAGGTTGAGTATCATTGATCCTTAGATTTGGGATTTGGAACCAGTCATTCCTTTTCCAGTAATTTTAGAGAAAGATGTTGAAGGCGCGTTTATTACAAGAAATCCAGAGTTTGATACACCAGTTAACGATGTACCTTTGATCATGGGTATTAATCAAGCAGATGGTGGCGTAAAATCTGCCAGTAAGCATTAACTAACTGATTAGTTGTGTTACTAGCAAGTATTAAATTAATACTTCCATCTCAATTTGAAAGGATATCTTGATGGAGATGGAGCAAGAGCTACTTACCTGAATGAGCATTACCAACGCCTCTTTCCTATTATTTTCTACTACAGGTCATGGATAAAGGATCAAAGGCGAATTTCTGAAATCACTGAGATGTTGAAAAAATTTTATTTCGGTGATAAAAACATAGGCACTGAAACAACTCACGAACTCACTAGAGTAAATATATATCCTTTTACCATAATTATAACTTCGTACAAATAAGAGAAATAAGATCTTCAAATGTAATAATCAACCTATTTTTTAGCTATTCACCGATGGGTACTTTGGTTATGGCTCGATAGAGGCTACTCACAAATATAGAAAATATAACAAGGTCTTCTTTTATTATTATGATCATAGAAATAAAGATACATTTTGTGGAATTCTTGGAAAAACCAAAGAAGATATAGGCATGCCATTCGTTACATAAGTATCTTAAAATATTCTACCAAACATTATGTGAATTAAGATCTCGTTCTTAGGTGTTTGCCACGGGGATGACCTCTTGAGCCTTTTCCATATCGATGGATATTTTTCAAAAGTAATCGAAGGAGATGATTTTCAAGTATCCACCAGACTCGTTAACTATTGGGTGAATTTTGCCTATCACGGGTAATAAATAAGTCTTGCACCAGCCTTCTTTGTTGATTTGGTATTCATTTTTTCACTGATCGCATAACTTTCGATTTTTTTTTAACTTTTAGAACTCCTAATGATGTATGGAAACCAGTGACATCGGATAATTTTGAATACCTTCATATCACTACCAAAGAAGACAAGATGGAGACGCGTTTAATTAATGAACGGTATCAATTTTGGAAAAGTTTGAAAATAGATCGAAATATTGATGACCCTGCAGCTGAAAAAGATGAAACAGCAGAAGAGTCAACGACATCGACCTTACTAATTGTAGTATTAATTATTGTTGGCATTGGAGTTGTATCTGCAGTTGTTGTTGGCTTGTGGTTGTTATGTAAACGTTGAAATGAAATTTAGATTATATATATAAAGACAATGTTAGTGAAAAGTATTGAATTCTTTCATAACCATAGTGAAGAATTCATATCCACAAAAATTTCATCTCATATTGTATACAATATTAAAAAAATGTTATATTGTAAGATTTTTTTAATGAAGGAATTTCATGTTTCATATCGCATTGAATTGGTTGTTTTCACCTAGTTTGATAATCTCTAAATTGAGGATTAGTCAAGTTTAGAAAAGAGCTCGAGAAGAGGTAAATACATTAGCACAAAATTTTTGTTTTTGATCTCATATAAAGGAGTGATCTACAAACACCAACATATAATCTCTTCAACAAATTGAACTAGAGAGATCATGCTTTGTATGCATTAGCTTGAATTTGGATAAATGTAAAATGTATCCAAAATTACGAATGGTGAAAATTTGAAAAGAGCTTGAAGAGCCTCAAATCAGTAAAAATGTGACTTAGTAGGATTGTAGATATGAAGTATTATGCTATCTATATCATAAATTCAATTTTACACATGATGTTTGAGAGGAGGAGGCGTTATCGACCTCCGAGTTTTTTATTGCAGTATTATGTGACAGAATGAGTCCACGAAACCAAAATACTCTGATTAAAGCTTACAAATGAATTTAGAGCAGAGTTGGAGCAAAAAATGGCTTTTTGAGGGAAAGTTATTATTGGAAATTCCATGAATCTTTTATATCCCAACACAAAATAAACATTAGTTGATCACCATAATATGATCCTCTAGAGTTCAGATTAAAATTGGAGAATAACTTAAGGAGCCTTAATAAGCTGTTAAAATTTGAAAAATACTCCATTCATTCTACGTTTCGCTTCTTAAGTGGTTTTGGGGGAGATAGGGTAAGGTTTCTCAACTTTAAAATCTAGAGAAATTGAAAATAGTTTTAAAAATTTAGCTAAACATCAAAAATATTATTTGTAAGTCTTTATTGGTTTTTTATAGGTACTTTTTAAATGCATGAAGTATAAATCTTAATAATACAGACACCAATTTGAACACACAAATTTTCAAGCAGTAAAAAAATTTGGTAATAAGTTAGAATAGGAGATTTATACATTTGCAGCTACAATTGGGTAGGTCGGGCTAATTTGTCATTTTTTATATGCTGAAAGTATCACAAAAATACGCGCAGCGCAGAGTCAAACACCTAAATTTTCAAAACAAAAGTATAAGTTTTTGGTTTTAGGGTAGAATATGAGATTTTCTAAATTATAGCTAAATTGAGCAGTTAGAACCATGTAAATGCATACTTTAATTTTTATTATGGTTTTATTATTAGAGGAAAGTATTCTATGCCCACATTGATCTGTAGTTTGAAATTTATATAGTGATACACTGCTGTCGATCACATGTTGTTTTTGATTAATGTGTTCCCACTCTCTACAGGAGAGCCGATCTTTTTATAATCAAAAATTATTATTTAATGAAGAACGTGAAAATGCAGGTTTAAGGGCGGGGGTGAATCTTTCGTAAAATGTATGATGCATTATAAACAAATGGACCATTGGTAATATTTATAATGAATAATCATCACATAATATTATCAATAGTAAAACGATTTTCGTTTCATCATAATCAGAATGTCATTTCAATGACAGGTTTATAATCTATTCAACTTTAACTATAAGAATTTTAAACAACCCGATAAGTATTATTATTAGTTAACGAGAAAATATATGGTTCAACAAACAAAATGTAGAAAAGAGCGTTGATTTGCAGTAACTATCGCTGTCTTGAGTTTTCGCTGAATATACTCGTATGATTCATAAATACTTGCGCTTCTGAGCGCAATATATTTTTTAAATTTTCTTTACAAGAGGTAACCATATTATTCGATAATTATAAGTACCTATAGTGTAGGAAGCATCAACGTAAACAGCTCTAAAAATTTTAATACGCTGAAGTCTAATTAAACACGATTTCCTATTAGTGTATTAGACCCCTCAATTAAGTAGGTATTTTTTACCTACTATCTCCATCTATTTGTGAAGCAGAAGACCACCTTAAGGAGTACTAATGTACTCGTACTATGAACAAACGTAACGTTATTAATTTAAAGTAAATTATCATCGCATAATTTCAACATTATGGCAATATTGATGAAAATACGATTACTGATTCAAAAGTGAAACGATTCTCGTTAAATCATGCCCAAAATTTCATTTCAAGGTGGAACCTGATGAAGGTAAAAATGTAAGTATTTTCGTTAGGTATAATAAAATCTTTCAACCGTAACGATACGAATTTTAAACAACAATCTATAAAAGTAAATATTAGTTGAGGAGAAATATAGTTCAGCAAATAAAACGTAAAAAAGAACTTTGATTAGCAGTTATTACTTATCGCTGTCTCGAGTTTTCGTTGAGTACAATCAACGTATATGATTCATGAATAATTTTTGAATCCTCTTTATAAGACGTAAACATATTATTCGATAATTATAAATAGTGTAGGAAGCACCGTTATAAGCTGCACTAAAAATTTTAACACACCGAAGTCTAATTAAACATGATTTCCTATTCGTGCATTACAATAGTGATATTTGTCGTGGGATTTGTCTCCAAGTGTATCAATGGTTCAGAAGTGACAATCGAACAGGGAACATTAGTTGGAAATTTATATAAGTCTAGAAATGGCGCAGAATATTACGGATACCATGGTATTCCATTTGCTAAACCACCAGTCGGAGAGCTTCGCTTTGAAGTAAGATTTGCCAATCTTGTTCGTAATAATAATAAAAAAGTAAAAAAAAATCATGTAGATCTACAATACAAAATACTAAATATCATGCAAATGTTTTACTTCGTTTTTTGAAATTTTTAGCTGAGTTTTTAACAAAACGATAGCTATTACAGCCTACCTGATTTGGGAAGGGAAGGTCGGGGGAGGGTGGGGTCTTCAAATCTTTGCGTTTCAGACCATTTGTAATCATCTGGCAAATGTCCAACTTTTTGGTATATATATATTTTTTTTTTCCCCCACGCGTAGCGCCGGCGAGTATTCATAAAATTCGCTCAAAATTTGGTGAGAGACTCTTCTTGAAAATGCGCAAAAATAGTTTTTTTGTTTTTTCGATAAATTTCAAAATGGCGGATCACTCAAATTTTGAGGGGGCTGGAGAAGGGGCAAATAGCTCAAATTTTTCGTTTTTGATTTCATATGAAAGAGTGAGTCACGGATACTAACATATCCAAATTTCAGCTTCTTAAGTGCATATTGAGAGGAGTTAGATCAAAAAACGGCTTTTTGAGGAAGTTTTGAGTCATGAAATTTCTTGAATCTTCCATATCTCCCCACCAAATCAAGTTAAAGAGGTCAAATTTTGTGTGTGAGGTTAGTTGGTGACCACAATATGACCTCTTGAATTTGGATCAAAATGGATTCAAAATGGCGGATTATCAAAATTTTGAGTAGAGCTTGAGGAGCCTCAAGTTGGTAAAAATGTAATTAATATGAATTCATATGGTTATTGGGGATAAGTTGTATACTATATCCCGAATTCACTTCCATACATGATGTTGGAGGGGGAAGGCGGGGTTACCAACCTAAAATAGTGGTGGGGGTACAGGAGGGGTCGAAAATTTTTTATTGCTGTGTCATATGATAAAATGAGCCCAAGTGACAAACGTATTTTGATTTTAGCTTCCTCAGTGATTTTGGAGGGGAGTTAGAGCAAAAAACGGCTTTTGGAGGGGAAATTGCTGCAGGAAATTTCATGAATCTTCCATATCTCATCACCAAATCGGCCTAGAATGGTCAAACTTTGTGTGTAGGATTAGTTTGTGACCAGAATATAACCACTTAAATTTGAGTCAAAATGGATCCAAAATGGCGGATTTACAAAATTTGAAGATAATTTGAGGACCCTCAAATAGTTATAATTTGAGAAATATGTGTTCGCATGATTATTTCATGGTAAGAAATACTACATTTGTGCCAAATTGAACTTCTTAAGTGTTTTTGGAAAGGATGGTAGGGGTTTTCAGACTTGGTATTGGGTGTGGCCTGTAGTGATGAACGGTTAAGCAAGGTTATTACTAAATCAAAACAAGCCCCAGTTAAAAACTCAGCTCCAGTAATGCGGCATGGCTGCTTACGTTTTTTTTAATTTTGAAGAATTATTAAATATTGCGAATAATTTTTTTTTGAGTTGGAAAAATAATAAGTGTAGAGCATTCACTAATGTTTATAAAGATATTAGCATGTTTTTAATCTGGTAACCTTTTGTAGGCAAAATAACTTGGTGTTTTTTTTTCTCTTCAAAATAGACTTTATTTTCGGCGATGACATTAAAATGAATGATTTTAGGAGGTTTCATGAAAAAATAATTTGTTAGGTATATAAATGAATTGTTTAAAAAAAAATTATAAAATTAAAAAGTAGGTACTTTAGGCGCCCCTGCGTTGGAAAAAGAGTATATATTACATAAATAATTATAAATGATGAAATCTAAACTTCTTGCTAATTCTCTTAATACACAGAAAAGAATAAAAATTGCAATTCCTTAATGAGTTTTGGATGCAAGATGTAAGTGAAAGTGTCAATGATTTCTCAAAGGACATTTGTTACAGCCTCCTCAGCTACCAGATCCGTGGAAAGGAGTTAAAGTGGCTACAGAACAACCTCCAAAATGCATACAACTACCGGTATTCACGAGTAAATCCCAAAATCTTAAACCCTCAGGACAAGAAGACTGTCTATACCTAAATGTTTTCACTCCTAAGGTAGATAAATGAATAATATAAAATACATCTTATCATAAAATTTAAGTCCCATATAATTCTTAATAACTATTATACATAAACACATATTAACAGCAAAAAATAGATCTGGCACCAGTAATGGTATTCATACATGGTGGTGGCTTAACAGTAGGTTCGTCGGCAATATACGATGCATCTTATTTTATGGATCATAAAATCGTTATAGTCACCATTCAATACAGGTTAAGCTTGTTCGGTAAATATTATGAACACTTCGCAAGCTACTAACAATTTCATATACTAAGAAGATTATTCTTAATGAACTAAAAAAAATTATCATTAGGTTTTTTGATCACCCGTGACAATACAGTGTCTGGAAATAATGGAATGAAAGATCAAGTTCTCGCTCTCAAGTGGATTCAAAAGAATATCGCTGCCTTTGGTGGTGACCCCAAACGAGTAACTATATTTGGTGAAAGTGCTGGATCTAGAAGCGTCCATTACCATCTATATTCCCCTTTGAGTAAAGGTATTATAAATCGTATTAAGTATTCACACACGAACCACGAAATGATAAAACTAGAAAATCCCTTCATTCATAGGATTATTCCACCGAGCTATTTGTCAAAGCGGTACTTCCTTCGATCCTTGGGCGCGAATACCTGATTTCCTTGCCTATCAGCAAGCAGATGCTCTTGGTGTGTTGACTGATTGTAATACAAGAGATGCCAAAAACTTGGTAAAATGTTTGAAAAAATTACCTGCTAATGAGCTGTTGATGGCCCATAATAAATTTTACGTAAGTATAATTAACTAAACTAACTGCAAAGTGCTCCCAAAGGTTGAGTATCATTGATCCTTAGATTTGGGATTTGGAACCAGTCACTCCTTTTCCAGTAGTTTTAGAGAAAGACGTTGAAGGCGCGTTTATTACAAAATTTCCAGAATTTGAAAAACCAATTAACGATGTGCCTTTGATTATGGGTATTAATCAAGCAGATGGTGGCATAAAATCTGCCAGTAAGCATTAACTAACTAAATAGTTATGTTACTAGCAAGTATCAAATTAATACTTCCATCTAAATTGGAAAGGATATCTTGATGGAGATGGAGCAAGAGCTACTTACCTGAATGAGCATTACCAACGCCTCTTTCCTATTATTTTCTACTACAGGTCATGGATAAAGGATCAAAGGCGAATTTCTGAAATCACTGAGAGGTTGAAAAATTTTTACTTCGGTGATAAAAGTATAGGCATTGAAACAACGCACGAACTCACTAAAGTATATATCCTTTAATAATAATTATAGCTTGGAACGAATAAGAGCAATAAAATCTTCAAATATAATGATCAAACTATTTTTTAGCTATTTACCGATGGATTTTTTGGTTATAGTTCGATAGAGGCTACTCATAAGTACAGAAAATATAACAAGGTCTTCTTCTATTATTATGATCATAGAAATAAAGATACATTATGTGGAGTTCTTGGAAAAACTACAGAAGATATAGGTACGCACATTCATTATGATTGTAAGTATCTTACAATATTCTACCAAACATTATGTGAATTAAGATCTCGTTCTTAGGCGTTTGCCACGGGGATGACCTCTTGAGCCTTTTTTATCTCGATGGATATTTTTCAAAAGTAACTGAAGGAGATGATTTCCAAGTATCTACCAGACTAGTTAACTATTGGGTGAATTTTGCCTACCACGGGTAATAAATAAGTCTTATAGTAGCCTACCTTATAGATTTATTATTTATTTTTCATAGATCGTATAACTTTCGATTTTTTTTTCAACTTTCAGAACTCCTAATGATGTATGGAAACCAGTGACATCGGATAATTTTGAATACCTTCATATCACTACCAAAGAAGACAAGATGGAGACGCGTTTAATCAATGAACGGTATCAATTTTGGAAAAGTTTGAATAAGGATCGAAATACTGATGACCCAGCAGCTGAAAAAGATGAAACAGCAGAACAGTCAGCGACATCGACCTTACTAATTGTAGTATTAATTATTGTTGGCGTTGGAATTGTAATTGCGGTTACTGTTGGCTCGTGGTTGTTATGTAAACGTAGAAACGAAATTTAAATTATACGTATAAAGAAAATGTTAATGAAAAAAATTGAATTCTTTCATAACCAACCAAGAACTCATATTAAAAAAAAAAAATCATCTCATATTGAATCTCTTTATGTATTAAAATCAAAATGAAATGCGTTTTGAAATGCGCGCGCATCCTCTTTTTGAATAGCAGGTATAAAAGGTATATAAAGGATAGCTGTTATATAAAGGGGAAAAAAGGTTTTAAATTTTAATAAAAGCTTTATACATTGGCAAAGTAATGGGTAAAGTTGTAAAATTGTTTAGAAAGGCAGGTATACAAACGTATAAAGGTGCGAGCCCATCCTAGAAGGAAGTACTCTTAGTGGTGGTAACAAGTAAGAATAAATTGGGCTGTGCAGTTTGGAATGAAGCAGTACTTGTCTGATAAAATAACTTTTTTCTTCGTTTAATTTTTATTGCGACCCCCCTAGTATCAACACAATATTAAAAAAATGTTATACCTAATGTAAGATATTTATTTTTTTAATGAAAGAATTTATATTTTGTATTGTATTGAATTGGTTGTTTTCACCTACTTTCATAATCAGAAAATAGAGGATTACTCATGTTCAGAGAGGAGGCAAATACTTAGCTCAAAATTTTTGTTTTTGATCTCATATAAAAGAGTGATCTACGAACACCAACATATACCTACCCCATATCTGTTCAACAAATTCAACTAGAAAGATCATACTTTGTATTCATTAGCTTGAATTTGGGTAAATGTATCCAAAATTACGGATAGTGAAAATTTGAAACGCGCTTGAAGAGCCTCAAATCAGTAAAAACGTGATTGAGTATGATTGTGGATAAGAAGTATGTTATATATTTCTAATTCCATTTTACATGATGTTGGAGAAGAGCAGTGGCGGATTTCCCTTAAGGCCCACAAAGCACGTGCTTGGAGCACTAAATTTTCAAAGGCGGTACTGGGCGGCAAATTTTAGAATAAAATTTCATTAATAATCCAAAATTCTTATATTTTATTCAAAATTAAAGAAAAATTATGCATAGTCCAGACTCAGTTACTTTTCAGAGTTTTGAAAATTTGAGGAGAGAGGGCATTTGATTCAAAAAGTAGGCGTAGGCATGAAGAAAATTTCAAAGCGCAGCATTTTCCTGTGCTTGGAGCGGCAAATGACCTAAATTCGCCACTGGAGGGAGGAAGCGTTATCGTCTTCAAAATTTTTCATTGGCGTGTTACATTATAAAATGAGTTCAAGACACCGAAATGTTCAAAACAAAGGTATAGATTTTTGATTTCAGGGCATACTATTAGATTTTCAAAGTTATAGCTAAATTGAGCAGTAGTTAGAACCATGTAAATGCATACTTTAATTTTTATATCCACATTGGTATGCAGTTTGAAATTTATAACATTCATAGTCATCGTGATATACTATGGTCCATCACATGCTGTTTTTGATTAATGTGTTCCCACCGTATACAGGAGAGGCGATGTTTTGATGATAAAAATTATTATTTAATAAATAGCGTTAAAATGCAGGTGTAAGAGTGGGAGGGGGGTGGATGTTTGGCGAGATGTACTATGAACAAATGGAGATTGGTAATACTTATAGTTACCTAATTATCATCACATAATTTTGACATTTTTAGCAATATTAATAAAATTCGAGTACCAACTTGATAGTAACATATTTTTGACAGATATATAATAAAATCTATTCAACTGTAACGATACGAATTATAGATAACAATTCATTATAAGTATTACTTAAGGAGAAATATAGTTCAGCAAATATAAAGTAAAAAAGAACACTCATCATATGAATCATAAATAATTGCGCTTCCGAGCGCAATATATTTTTTAAATTTTCTTTATAAGAGGTAACCATATTTTTTGATAATTATAAGTAGTGTAGGAAGCACCGCTGTAAGCTGCACTAAAAATTTTAACACACCGAAGTCTAATTAAACATGATTTCTTATTCGTACATTACAATAGTGATATTTGTTGTGGGATTCGTCCCCAAGTGTATCAATGGTTCAGAAGTGACAATCGAACAGGGAACATTAGTTGGAAATTTATATAAGTCTAGAAATGGCGCAGAATACTACGGATACCTTGGTATTCCATTTGCTAAACCACCAGTCGGAGAGCTTCGCTTTGAAGTAAGATTTGCCAATCTTGTTCGTAATAAATGAATTATGAAAAAATTTTTAAAAATCAAAAAAGTAGGTAATTTAAGCGACGAGGCGTTGAAAAAGAGTATATGCAATACATATACGTATTATATATAAATAATGAACAAAATGATGAAATTTAAATTTCCTGCTAATTTTCTTAATACACAAAAGGGAATAAAAATTTCAATTCTTAATGAGTTGTGGATGCAAGGTATAACATAAAGTGTCAATGACTTCTTAAAAACATTTCTTACAGCCTCCTCAACCACCAGATCCGTGGAAAGGAGTTAAAGTAGCTACAGAACAAGCACCAGAATGCATACAACTAGATGTATTCACAAGCACGATTAAACTCAAAGATCTGGAACCTAAAGGAAAAGAAGACTGTCTGTACTTGAATGTTTTCACTCCCAAGGTAAATAAAGGCAAAATATGGAATACATATAAAATTTACACAATATTTAATAACTAATCACTACACATAAATATTAACAGCAAAAAAAAGATTTGGTACCAGTAATGGTGTATATACATGGCGGGGGCTTTGCAGTAGGTTCTTCTGCATTCTACAATGAATCTTATTTTATGGATCATAAAATCGCTATAGTGACTATCCAATACAGATTAAACGTGTTCGGTAAATATTACAAATATTCATAAGCTATAATCTAGTGTATATACTTATACACTCACAAAATCATCTTTAATTTAAAAAAATACGTATATAATCAGGTTTTTTGAGCACCCGTGATGGTATAGTATCTGGAAATAATGGAATGAAAGATCAAGTTTTCGCTCTCAAATGGGTTCAAAAGAATATCGCTGCCTTTGGTGGTGACCCCAAGCGAGTAACTATATTTGGTGAAAGTGCTGGATCTGGAAGCGTCCATTACCATCTTTATTCTCCTTTGAGTAAAGGTATCATAAATCGCATTATGTTTTAACAACTCAAGTAATAAATTATAAGATTCCTTAATTTATAGGATTATTTCATCGGGCTATTTGTCAAAGCGGCACTTCCCTAAATTCTTGGGCGCGAATACCACGTTCCCTAGCCTATCAACAAGCAGACGCTCTCGGTGTGTTGACCGATTGTAATACAAGAGATGGCAAAACCTTAGTAAAGTGCTTAAAGAAACTACCTGCTAATGAGCTGATGATGGCTCACTATAAATTTTACGTACGTATAATTAACTAAACCAATAGCAAAGTGCTCCCAAAACTTTAATTTCATTGATCATTAGATTTGGGATTTGGAACCAGCCATTCCTTTTTCAATAATTTTAGAGAAAGATGTTGAAGGGGCGTTTATAACAAGAAATCCAAAGTTTGAAAAACCAGTTAACGACGTTCCTTTGATCATGGGTATGAATCAAGCAGAAGGTGCACCAGTATCTACCAGTGAGTATTAACAAATGAAAGATTCTTCATAACAGTATTCTCATTCGAATCTAAAATCTCATCTCAATTTGAAAGGATATCTTTATGGAGATGGAGCAAGAGCTACTTACCTGAATGAGCATTATCAACGCCTCCTTCCCATTATTTTCTACTACAGGTTATGGGTAAAGGATGAAAGCCGAATCGGTGAAATCACTGAGAAGTTAAAAAAATTTTACTTCGGTGATAAAAATATAGGCACTGGAACAACGCATGAACTCACTAGAGTAATCATAATTATAGCTTCGAAAGAATAAGAAGAATAAGACCTCCATATTGAATGATCAACTTGTTTTTCTTTTATTTTTTTAGCTATTTACAGATGGTTATATTGCTTATGGTTCGATAGAGGCTACTCATAGATATAGAAAATATAACAAGGTCTTCTTTTATTATTATGATCATAGAAATAAAGATACAATGTGTGAAATTCTTGGAAAAACTTCAGAAGATTTTGGTATGCCATTTACTATAGTCTATATAAGTATGTTACAACATTCTACGAAAGATTACGTAAATAAACATTTCGTTCTTAGGCGTTTGCCACGGGGACGAGCTTATAAGCCTCTTCTACCTCGATGGATATTTTTCAAAGTAACTGAAGGAGATGATTTTCAAGTATCCACAGACTTGTTAATTATTGGGTGAATTTCGCCTACCACGGGTAATAAATAAATCTTCCATTAGCCTACTTCCATTAGCCTACCTCAGAGATTTTTTATTATGTTTTTTTTTTTTTTTTTTTTTATCGCACAACTTTCGATTTTTCTTTTCAACTTTTAGAACTCCAAATGATCTGTGGAAACCGGTTGCATCGGATAATTTTGAATATCTTCATATCACTACCAAAGAAGATAAGATGGAGACGCATCTAATCAATGAACGGTATCAATTTTGGAAAAGTTTGAAAATAGATCAAAATATTGATGACCCTTCAGCTGAAAATAATGAAACATCGGAAGAGTCAACGACATCGATCCACCCTTACTAATTGTAGTATTAATTATTGTTGGTATTGGAACTATAACTGCAGTTGGTGTTGGCTCGTGGTTTTTATGTAAACGTAAAAACGAAATTTAAATTACATAAATAGAATTTTGTTGCGAGGCATTGAATTCTTTCATAACTATAATAAAGCACTAACATCTGAAATAAATTAGATCTTAATTGACCACCTATCCATTCAAAATATTTAGGCTATAAGGTATTTCTTTTTTTAATGAAGGGATATATAAAGAAAATGTTTCATGAGAGAAATTACATTGCTGTTTCGAAGCCACATAGATCTGAAATGTGAAGGAGAAAAGTAGCAGCAACTCGAGTTACATATTATGTAAGTGTTCAACGCGTAAAAAAATATAACAGATAATTACAATTAGTCCATTAAATTTAGACATTCTTCCTGGAAAAATATGAAGGTGTGAGTATATTCCACAAGAGAAGGGGTATTGAAACCCAAAAAAATGTCTTTATCTCTATACCTTCACATGGTGTAATTGTAAAGAAACATATGGCTCACTGCAATTTTGTTTTACAATAAATTTTCTTTTTTTTCAAAAATCGATCTGATATAGCGCTTGATAATCGAAAAATGATCTCAAAAGTATGCTCAAAAAAGTACAGCTCTCCAAGTTGATATTTATATCTTGCATTTTGGGTCAAAGTTTGAAAACTTTATGATACTTCAAAAAATTTTCAAAAAAATTAGTACTCGAAAATTTGACATTTTTTGTGTTCAAAGGCGATATTTTGCCTACTGAACTTCAGAAAAATAAATGTTTACTTATTTTTTCAATATTCGAGGGGCTTCAAACTATTTCCAATATATGTGAAAAATTACATCTCGTGTATTTTTTGTATTGTATTCGATACTACTCATAAGTTGATTCCTAATTAATTACTATTCTCCTTAAGACTATTCGAGTTTTCATTAGATCTCAAAGTAGCGAGTATTCGGCTAATAAAAAATATTACCTTTATGCGTTCATCAACCTAAATGAAAATTACAAGTAAATAATGATTTCCAATAATCAGATTTTAATAAGACAGGAAGATTTGATGACAGCACTTTTAAAACCTCTCAAATCTATAATATTATTTTTTTTTTAAAGTTGCGTCTTCATATTACATGTATCTAAATTGCTATGCATCGCGATAGTATTTGTAAACCAAATAACTGCTGTTTTGTGAACCATTGAAAACTCATATTCATTGTAACTTTTTTTGTAGTCCTGAAGAGATACGAAATTAAACATAAAAGTTATGAGTTGTTACAGACACTATTCGCTACTACTTTTCGAACAAAAACTTTGGCCGCCAATTACTCCAGCTTATCACGGTTTTTCTGAACTATTAATAGTAAAGAAAAATGCCCGAGACAACGAAGGAACAGGTCAGAGAGATAATTACCAGTATTATCTTAATAATCGCATGTCGATTGCTATAATATTAGGTAGAAGTTACGAAGGATTAGATGACTTAATACGCCACCTAACCTGACAGTAACTAATAGGTTGTTTCTCATCTATCTCCGGCACCTTCAATTCTATAATTATAATTAATACTAGTGCCTGGAGTTTTAGCGTAAAAAGTTGGTAAATTTGGAGTTTTAGCGTAGAGTTGGTAAATTTTACCACTTGTGCAGTATTTAAATTTTTTGAAGACTAGCAAGACTGTGCATTATATTTTTTCGTAGAGCAAAAAAAAAAAAAAAAAAAAAAAAAAGGTCAACAGTTGGTAAAATTTCATAGTATTAGTTGGCAATTTTTGGGTTTCTCCCCCCCCCCCCCTGAAGAAGGTCTTCGGTACGCCCCTGCTTTGTATACCTGCCATCCTTTGTACTTTTTATACCTGCTGCTCAAAATAATTTTATGACTTTACCCTTGTACATGTACAAGGCTTTTATTAAAATTTACAAACTTTTTTTCCTTTGTATACCTGCTATCCTTTATACCTTTTATACTTGCTACTCAAAACAAGAATGCGCGCGCATCTCAAAACCAATTTCATTTTGATTTTAATATATAGAGAGATAAGGTAAAAAGAAATACTCCCTGATTAACAGATATTGTAAACAACTTTCTTGTTGTGGAGTAGGTAGGAGACTGTGATGGTGCGTCACACATAGGTACTTCTTTTCCCATTTTGCTCTAGTCAGGAAGAACTACGCATCAGTAACTTATCAACGATTGTGTAGAACGGTTACCTTAGACCTAACTCATCGCGTTAAAACATCAATTATTACGAAACGAAGTTATCAATGTTTCACCTACATAAATTGGCTGCCATAGTTATAGTGTTAATTTTTAAGTGTACTACTGATGCTTCAGAGGTGACCACTGAACAAGGAATACTTCGTGGAAAGTCTTATCGATCGAGAAACGGCACAGAATATTATGGCTATTTGGGTATACCTTATGCTAAACCACCGATCGGAGAACTACGATTCAAGGTGAGTTTCCGAATTTTCATTTTTTACATTATAGTTTCATTGTCTTGACCAGTGGCGTAATCAAGGGGGGGGGGGCTAGCGGGCTAAAGCACCCCCCCCCCAAAAAAAAAAAAATTATTCGAAATTTCAAAAATCAATTATTAAACGTATACGCATAAATTGCGGGAAAAAAATTTAGTCGTTTTATCTTGGGTGCCGTTGTAGATTTGAATTCCTGTAACAACAAATACACCGGAAAGGTCTTTTTCAACCTTGAGACGACTTAAAACATATTGGCGGCATCGTTTCAATGAATTGGGACTACTAAAATGCTCTTCGGCAAATAGCCGTAACTGCCGACGCGTGGTCTTGAACATTTTAGCGAAAAATCATCGAAAATTATACTTTGTTCCATAATATTTCAATATATTTTACATAGAGGGCTCGCAAATGGCTCATTTTAAAGATATTGAAATGCAAAATGATTAATTTTTCTAAAGTTACTGTATCGATTTACTTTTGGAATTAATTTTGAAAAATGATTTTTTAGCTGAGTTTTTAATAAAAACGATAGCTATTACAGCCTACCTGATTTGGGAAGAGAAGGTCGGGGGAGGGTGGGGTCTTCAAATCTTTGCGTTTCAGACCATTTGTAATCATCTGGCAAATGTCCAACTTTTTGGTATATATATTTTTTTTCCCGCACGGGTAGCGCAGGCGAGTATTCATAAAATTCGCTCAAAATTTGATGAGGAACTCTTCTTGAAAATGCGTAGAAGTTCGCTTTTTGTTTTTTCGAAAAATTTCAAAATGGCGGATCACTCAAACTTTGAGAGGGGCTGGAGAAGAGGCAAATAGCTCAAATTTTTCGTTTTTGATCTCATATGAAAGAGTGAGTCACGGACACCAACATATTTAAATTTCAGCTTCCTAAGTGCATTTTGAGAAGAGTTAAAGCAAAAACCTGTTTTTGAGGAAATTGCGTTTTATGTGTCACTTTCGCTCAAAATTCGGTGAGGAACTCTTCTTGAAAATACGCAAAAACAATTTTTTTGTTTTTTCGATAAATTTCAAAATGGCGGATCACTCAAATTTTGAGGGGCTGGAGAAGGGCAAATAGCTCAAATTTTTCGTTTTTGATTTCATATGAAAGAGTGAGTCACGGATACTAACATATCCAAATTTCAGCTTCCTAAGTGCATATTGAGAGGAGTTAGATCAAAAAACGGCTTTTTGAGGAAGTTTTGAGTCATGAAATTTCTTGAATCTTCCATATCTCCCCACCAAATCAAGTTAAAGAGGTCAAATTTTGTGTGTGAGGTTAGTTGGTGACCACAATATGACCTCTTGAATTTGGATCAAAATGGATCCAAAATGGCGGATTATCAAAATTTTGAGTAGAGCTTGAGGAGCCTCAAGTTGGTAAAAATGTAATTAATATGAATTCATATGGTTATTGGGATAAGTTGTATACTATATCCCGAATTCACTTCCATACATGATGTTGGAGGGGGGAAGGCGGGTTATCAACCTAAAATAGTGATGGGGTACAGAAAGGGTCGAAAATTTTTTATTGCTGTGTCATATGATAAAATGAGCCCAAGTGACAAACTTATTTTGATTTTAGCTTCCTCAGTGATTTTGGAGGGGAGTTAGAGCAAAAAACGGCTTTTGGAGGGGAAATTGCTGCAGGAAATTTCATGAATCTTCCATATCTCATCACCAAATCGGCCTAGAATGGTCAAACTTTGTGTGTAGGATTAGTTTGTGACCAGAATATAACCTCTTAAATTTGAGTCAAAATGGATCCAAAATGGCGGATTATCAAGATTTGAAGATAATTTGAGGACCCTCAAATAGTTATAATTTGAGAAATATGTGTTCACATGATTATTTCATGGCAAGAAATACTACATTTGTGCCAAATTCAACTTCTTAAGTGTTTTTGGAAAGGATAGGGTAGGGGTTTTCAGACTTGGTATTGGGTGTGGCCTGTAGTCATGAACGGTTAAGCAAGGTTATTAGTAAATCAAAACAAACTCCAATTAAAAACTCAGCTCCAGTAATGTGGCATGGCTGCTTACGTTTTTTTACTGTCCTATGAATTTTCTCAAAAAGTAAATCAATGACAATTATTTTTTTAAAATGAAACACGTTCAGAATTTCATACTCTTTGAATGAGCTACTTGTAAACTTTCCATCTATATTTTTTCTTGAAATAAAAGTCGAATTTATTTTTAGTAATGGAGCATATTCACAGAGGGTGTTCTAAAATGAATTGGTTTTATTAAAATAACTCGAGACTCACATCGATGGCAATAATGTTTTAAATTTGAATCATGTATAAAACGTCAAGCTTTTTCGAATGAGCTGTTTCCGAACACATTAACTCAATTTTTATCCTAGATATTAATAAAAAACTTTCTGGCTCCTTTTTCAACATTTATGAGTGAAAAATTCGTATATATGGAAGGAGGGGGGCATCTATGTATGGTTAATCTACGATACAATTCATTTTGCAATTTTTTTCAAAAAAAAAATTACACTTCATGAAAATAGGTGGATATCAACTGGAGTTCGAGCCTCCTTTTTTTTAGCCCCATCCAAAAAAAAAATTCTGGTTACGCCACTGATGTTGACAACTTCAAGGAACTTAACACATAATATAAAATGTAAAAACTACATTGAAATTCACGATATCTATAATACATTTGAAATAACACTTCAAAAATAATGATATAAATTATGAATTTCTTGAATTATTTCTTTTTACTAGCCCCCTCAACCTCCGGATTCGTGGCAAGGAGTAAAAAATGCTACTCAATTCGCTCCGATATGCACTCAAAAAGATATATTCGCAGTTAACTCCCCTGAAGGGAAAGTCGGTGGTCAAGAGGACTGTTTGTACCTAAATGTATTCACACCTGTAGTAAGTAGATAGGAAAAAATATAAAATCAATTTTTCAACTATAAAAAAAATGATAAAACTACATCAATAGGAAAAAGCCAGTCAGTTACCTGTTATGGTATTCATACATGGCGGAGCTTTTATAATTGGCTCTACAACAATGTACGATGTATCCTACTTCCTGGATCATAAAATTATCATTGTTACAATTCAATATAGGTTAAACATACTCGGTAACTATAATTCCTCTATCGAAGCTGGCAACTTTCAAAAACTCGGATAGCTAATGAAAAAAACTTTAGGCTTTTTAAGCACCGGGGACAGCGTATTACCTGGAAATAATGGAATGAAAGATCAGGTAGCTGCTCTTAAATGGATTCGCAAAAACATCGCTGCCTTTGGTGGCGATCCAACAAAAATAACGATATTTGGTGAAAGTGCTGGAGCTGGAAGTGTCCATTATCACTTACTTTCGCCTTTGAGTAAAGGTATATCAGTACATTACTAGTGTGACACTATTACATTGTTGTATACTACAATATTAACGTTGCCATCCTATTAAAGGTTTATTTCATCGCGCTATTTGCCAAAGTGGTACAGCTTTAGCTTCATGGGCACACACACCTCGCTCTTTAGCACGTCAAAGAGCTCAGGCTCTCGGCGTGATACTGAGTTGCCCAACGAAGAATACTTCAGTCTTGGTAGATTGCTTGAGAACACTACCCGTTGATGAATTGGTACTAGCTCATGATAAATTTTACGTGAGTACATCATTCATTTCCTTCAGATGCGATTTTATAGTATTTCAACGTAGTTATCTTTCTAGACCTGGGATTTCGAACCACTAATCCCTTTCGCTATCGTAAACGAGCCAGATGACCAACCGGATGCTTTTATAACTAAAAATCCTTGGCATCAAGATGAAGTAAATACAGTGCCTTTAATAATCGGCTTCAATTCTGGAGATGGTAGCATCAAAGCTGCAAGTAAGCGCAGCTATTGCTTGAAATATCATCTCAATCGAAGAATTATTTAGTTGTATAAGAATTTTATTTTTTTTATTTTTTCAAAGGGTTTCTTAACCAAAATGGCACAAAAGCGGATTATTTCAACAAACATTACAAACGTTTATTCCCCTATTGCCTTTTCTTACAATACTTGGATGGAAGATGATAAACGAATTTCAGAGGTCACCGAGAAATTGAAACTTTTCTATTTTGGCCAAAAAAACTTGGGTGTTGATACAGCTCATGAACTCGTCCGAGTAAGTCTGCACTTTTGTTACCATAGAACATCCTCAAGTACGCCATCCTTCATTGAATCAGAGTGAAATTAAGAGATCACTGTTTTTTAACTAAAACAGTCAACCTTCGCAACACGGATGGATATGGACTGAGATGTGAAGAACGTGTGGGGCGGAGAAAGGGTATCGATAAAAGTAGAAAAATAAGGAATAAAGGGTATCGATTGGTTACAAATAAAAAAAATAAGGAATATCGTAAGTAAACTTCGCGTCTTCACAGACTCAATGCTCTGAGGGACATCTTAATTTTGCGTTAACTACATGAACTTAATTACACGAACAGTGCTGGGAAACATTAACGTAAAATAGTTACATTCATTCTTCTCACTTTAAATGAAGTTTTCAAGAGTTTTAAAAATTATATACAGAGGGAAAATTTAAAGTAAAAAAAAAAAAACTAGGCGTATCTACCCTAAAAAATGATCTTCAATTTATTGTAATTTTTAAACATATCAAGAAGTTCGAATCACACAGAAAATAATTCTTTTTATTTATCGTGATTAGTAGAAAAATTCAGAAGTTCTAAAAATTTGGTAAATCATTTTCTATTGTACTACATTTATTAAGCAAAAAGGGTAAGCGATTGCTTGGTAAAGATTTAGACAGACGAAGAATTATTTGATTCGATAAAAATTCGTTGAAGTTCGTGGACACAACGGCAGCGGCCTACTCTTTAAAATCTAACCATCCTAAAGGTAGCGTAATAACCAAAGAGCAGTTAAAAATGCAACCAAAAAAAAAAAAGCAAAACTAGGTAACTGAGGACTGAAAGAATAGGAATGAAGTAGAACTGGTTTAAAGTGTTATAGATATGGAGCTTATAAGATGGGCCACTAATATCAAATTTCTCAACACATGTAGTATAATTTGAAATAATGTTTAGATTTTATAAGAAATTGATTACTTCATTGAAGCTGTTAGAAATCTATGAGATTCACAAAATTCGAAGAATTAATTTTCATATTTTTGTCTTTTTTCTCCTATTTTTTCTTTTCAAGGTTTTCAATAGGTCTAAAAATATAAAAATAATTTTTTCAATTTATTGTTGTTATAGGTAAATGTATGTTTAAAGTTTCTAAAAATTAAATGTATTATTTGAGTTTTCATGTTTTTTATAAAAAGTTATAATTTATACCTATCGAAAATCAGAAAAACCATTTTCAAATTTGTTTTCTTCTAACACGCTCGAGTGAAAGTTCTTAATATTTGAGAATCATTAGGGGTTCCATTGTGGTTTAAAAATTATTCGTATTAAAAATAATTTTTTTTTTTTACTTTATGCTATTTTTATTCATTAAAATTGAATTTTTTTTACTTTTTTAAAGTTTTTATTTGGACTAAAAATCTGAAAAACTATTTTAAAATTTATTTTGTTTTAAATATACTTAGGTAGGTGCTTTTTTTCTTTGGTGATGTTTTCAAATGATCTAAAAATTATTCGTATTGAAAATTTTTAAAACTATTTTTTTTTTTAATTTATTGTAATTCGTAAAAATGTTTAGAAGTTCTAAAAATCTAAAACATCCAATTTTTAAATTCAGTGGAATTAAAAAAAAAATGGAGGTTCTAAAAATTTTAATGAATAATTTCTATACGTTTTGTGCGCATTGAAACTTTCAAAAAAGTTATATAAAGATTCGAAAAGTCTTTATTAACCTACTTTTTTTTTTTTTTTTTTTTTTTTTATGTGCCGTGTACTGCCGCTTAGGCCAGAGGCACGTGCTATTTAAGGGTGGTTAGATTAAGTGAAGAAGGTTGGCTTTTTTGAGGAAGGTGAGAGGAGGGAAATTATTGTTGAGTGGTTGTTGAGGACTTCGGCGAGAGATGTAGGATTGTTAAGGATGACCCGAGGGTCGGTGTGGGAGGGGCAATGGAGTATGATATGAGCCACAGTAAGAGGAATTTGGCAGGTAGGACAAAGAGGAGAGGGCTGCCTGTTGAGGAGGTGAACGTGGGTGAGGCAAGTGTGGCCTAGGCGGAGTCGCGTGATCACGACGTTTTCTCTTCTTGTTGTCATTGGTGGAAGATACCAGGGTGCCGCGGAATCTCTTATGGCGCGTAATTTGTTCGTGGTGGGTACGCTGATCCTCCAGAAGTTTCGCCAAGCTGTAGTTGTTGCTTTTTTTACAGACGTTTTCACATCTCGGAGTGGTGAAGGTATATTTGGATAGGGAAGTAGAGAGGAGCCATCCTTAGCTTCCAAATCTGCTAGGTCGTTGCCAGGGAGGTTTACATGGGATGGAAGCCACGCCAGGACGATGTTATTTCGATTCGTGATGAGGAGAATTATTTTTTTGGCGAATGGATGTTGCTGATGGTCTGTACAGGAGCGGAGAGCATAAAGGGAGTTCAAGGAATCTGTCAGGATGAGATATGGATAAGGAGAGTTTTCATCAACGATGTTTTTTACTGCTAAGTAGATTGCGAAAAGTTCAGCAAAAAGAATAGTGAGAAAGGGAGGGAGTGAGAAGCGGAGTAGAATATAATCGGATGTTGCGATGCCGCAGCCTAGTCCTACTGGTGTTTTCGAACCATCCGTAAATAATTTACGGTGATGAGGGTATTTTGCGAGGAGATAGTGAAATTCAGCTTTCCAGATGTGAGGAGGCGTGCTTATTTTGCTGAATTGTGAGAGATGTAGATCGATGTTTTGCTGGAATCGTGACCAAGGTGGGTGAGCGGCTGGAGATAGATGACAGATTTCAGGAGGGTGCAGATCGATTGATCCAAGAGCGAGAGAGGTTGCATGGTCTAACCGGTGCGGGACATATTGTGGGAGTTTGGGATTTGCTTTGTAGTGGAGAAGAGAGTTGATAGTTGTGATTCTTCGATAATGAGCGAGTGGGAGTTCGCCAGCTTCGCATATGATACTTTCAATTGGGGAGGTATGGAAGGCACCAATAGCGAGGCGGATCGCAGAGTGGTGAATGGTGTTTAGAGTTTTAAGGATGTTTTCTTTTGCTGAGCTGTATGCTGCTGAGCCGTGTTCAATTTTTGATCTAATGAGCGAGTGATAAATTTTTAGAAGTGAGGAGTGATCTGTTCCATACGAAGTGTTGGCGAGTTTTTTTATAAGGTTGAGTTTTCGAGTACAGGAAGCCTTGAGGTACTGGAGGTGAGTTTTCCATGTGAGTTTCTCGTCGAAGTAAAGTCCGAGGTATTTAGCTGAATCGGAGGTAGGAATAGGTGAGTCTTTTAGCGTTAGATGAAGGGTATGAGTACAACGGCGGAGGCGACAAAAATGGATGGCGGTGGTTTTGTCCGATGAAAATTGGAGACCATTCTGCGTAGACCACTTCTGAAGTTGATTGACGGTTTCCTGTAGTATTTCCTCGCCTAATTTGGGGTTGTTGCAGGGGAGGAATATCGTCGCTAGGTCGTCGGCGAATAATGTGAATTTGATAGGTGGTTTGATGAGATCAGAAACGTCATTTATCGCGAAGTTGAATAAAGTTGGACTAAGGACCGATCCTTGTGGGACACCGTTTTGAAGGTTGAATTCGCGTGAGGTATTGGTTCCAATTCTAGTGTGAAATTTTCGAGAATCGAGAAAATTTTGGATGAAAAAGGCCAAATGGCCGCGGAGACCCAGTTTGTGTAGTGAGGATAGGATTTTTTGCTTCCAAATTGTGTCGAAGGCCTTACGTAGATCAAAGAAGATTGCTAGCATGTGTTGTTTTCTATCGAATGTTTCTTGAATGACATTACTGAGGAGTAATAGTAGGTCTGAAGATTACCGTCTTGGTCTAAAACCGCACTGGTTGTTGGTGAAGAAATCGACAGATTCGAGGTGCCAGTTGATTCTCGCATTTACTATTCTTTCGAATAGCTTACAGAGAACAGATGTTACTTTTTTTAGTTCTTTTATCTACTTGTTATAATTTGTATATATATTTCTATAGTATCTGCGCATTCAGCGCCCCTATGTTACTTTTAGAGATTTAGATATTTCCGTTCTACAGTTTTCATCGATGTTTATTATTATGTCCGTTATAGACGAATACAGACACGTTGATTCCAATTTTGATTCTTGTTGTTATTTTTCGTCAGTTAAGATTTTCCAAAAATGATTTAACATAATTATTTTCCGCGACAATTTCTGTTGTACTTTTCCATAATTTTGTTTAAGTTTTTGAAATAACTTTATCACAATAGTTTTGAACCTAGACGTGGCTTTTTTGTTTAGTAGTTACAATAATGAAGAAAAATACGGAGGAAAGCTTCAATCTACTACAATTCATAAAACCCCTTAATCCGGTTCCGCATTAAAAAATAATGTTTTTCTTCCAACCAGTTATTTACCGACGGGTATTTCGCATATGACTCTATTGAGGCGGCTCGACGACATAAAAACGCTCCTGTTTACTTTTATTACTACGATCATCGAAACAAAAGATCATTCAACGAAATATTCGGATCACATAGCGAAGATTTAGGTACGTTATTTTTATTGGCCTAAGCGCAACACGCCTCCGACAGCGTATATCGAAAATACGTTTCGATTTTAGGTGTCTCTCATGCGGACGATCTTATTAGCCTTTTCCATTTGAATGGACTTTTCCCAAAAGTAACCGAAGGAAATGATTTCAACGTGTCCGAAAGGCTTGTCAAATACTGGGTGAATTTCGCCTATAATGGGTAAGATTTATTTCGAATGAGCACTTGATTTAAAAAAAAAATACCGCATAACTAAACTAATAAACTGATGTTTATTCAGGATTCCCGATAAATCTTGGACACCCATTGCATCCGAGAATTTAGAATACCTTCACATTACAACAAAAGCAGATGAGATGAAAGCTCGACTGATCGAAGAAAGATTCAAATTTTGGAAGAATCTACAACTCATACCAGCATCGTAGAAAAACTCTAAAAAATTCGCAAACAAGTTATAATTCATCAAATCTTGCTTTTAATTGTTATTATATAGCCTACTTATTCATATATGATATCACAAACATAATTTGATGATATTCAATTACTATTCTTCATGTTGAAAGTGTGGAAAGCTTGGTATAGGTACTCAAGGTACTCAACTAGTCATACCCACATATCAATTAAAAATCTCCATAATTAAATATACCATGTTCATTAATTTGTTGTGGTCTTTTCCTTTGTTTTGTATATTTCAAATACATATTTACGAATATTTGGAATACCTACGTATATTTACCTCTCTCATAACAAAGTACGATTAGAGTTAATGAAGTAATTTTTAATAATTGAATGATACCACCAAGTAATATCCGCCAGAAGCGCCAGATAGGGGAAACGAATAAATGCAGATGTTTCTTCACATCATTTAATACTGATTCACTCTTCTTCAATGGTAATGAGAAAGGAGTATGTTTACTCTACTCGATTAAATGTTGCAAAATAATTTAGCACCATAAAATCTTTCAAATGATCCTTTCACCCTTGTGTTGCCAGCAGGTCGGTTTTCGAATCGCAAAGGTGGTTGCCAGTCCAACATTCAACCGGGCTATTAATAAGCAGTTTTTTGCTCACTCGATTACACATCATTAATACTCATATAGTGAAATAATCTGAAACCAAATGACTGTTTAGTGTTCACTGATTAGTGATTTATGGTTAATTGGTAATAGCGTTGTTTTCATGTGATTCGACTCCAAATTCTGAATAATAGTTTTGAGACAAGTGATTATTTTCAATTACGTATTTAATTATAATGCAAAATATATTAATTGCCACTTAATGAATCAAATGAAACGTGGTAATGAGTAATGATGTTTTCATGCGATTTCACTCCAAATTATACATAGTAGTTTCGAGAGAGGTGCTGTTTTTTTTCAATCCTTATTTAATTATAGGTAATACAAAATATTAATTGCCGCTTGATGTATGATAGGGAACACAATTATACGGAAAATAGTTTATGCAAGTATATTACCCTATTACTTATAATTATTGAACAATATAATTTATAAAATGTGATGCGTTTTGTGAAAAGATATCTAAAGGTACCAAAAGGAGTGGGATTTTCTCAAAATATAGTTTTCCTACAATACCTACGTAAACTATAACATCGCATACCTCCGGTAATTTTCATCCGATTTTCGATTTTTTTCTTTATGTTAATAAAAAAAAAACATTAGAATTATTAGAAAAGTGAAAAATCAATTTTGCCAACTTCAGGTACTTTTTCACAAAGCGCATCACAATATATAAGTGAATTGATCAAAGCATAGCTGATTTTTAGATTACTAGCTTGGTAATATGTATGTTCGTCAATTTGTGCGAAACTGAAGGTTCGAGTAAGCCTCCCTTCATTACTGAGAGTAAAATGACGTCTTAGTTGTTGTACAATAGTGAGTTCTTTGCATTTTTCTCAGTTATAGTGTCAGATAGGAAAAAATGAATGCTATATAAATAAAATTATTCCACACCGAATTTCTAGGCAATATCACATTACATTTTTTTTACCTCTCACCATTGGTTAGTAAAGCATCTTGAAGATGATGCATTAAGTAATATGATGATTTATTATTTTTTGAAGATGATTTCTAGAATTTCACTCCCATATAAAGAAAGATACGAAAAAATGTGAGGACTTGAGGGCCTACTTTTTTGATGTTTTATATTTGTCAACAATAGCTGATATTCTCAGCTGTTAATTGGAAAAAAAACCATCTAGATGCCACAGAAAGAGCCAAGGACTTTTTCATTAATTTTTTTAATTAATTTTTGCAGTTTTTCAAAACTTATTTCAAAATTTGAGGACTTGAGGGCCCACTTTCTTGATATTATTCTACTTTTTTGATGTTTTATATTTGTCAACAATAGCTGATATTCTCAGCTGTTAATTGGAAAAAAAAACCATCTAGATGCCACAGAAAGAGCTAAGGACTTTTTTCATTAATTTTTTTAATTAATTTTTGCAGTTTTTCAAAACTTATTTCAAAATTTGAGGACTTGAGGGCCCACTTTCTTGATATTATTCTATAATGGCTAATGGTGCCACACTACTTTTTACTTTTTTGATATTGACATTTTTCTGTAATAGCTGATATTTTAAGCTGTGGATTAAAAAAAAACTTTCTAGGTGCCATAGAGGGGGCTAGAGGTTTTTTTTCAACTTTTTTGTTGATTTTTTTTCCTTGTAATAGTATAGATATAATTTTAGTCATAGTGGTGCCCGTTTTTAACGTTGTGGAGCCCAAATCGGGCGCCACAAGGTTTTTACGCTAAAAACTATCAGAAAATGATCGTCTCACCCCTCTGGGTCCATAGCTGAAGTTTTAGAGGTGGGCACCACAATGATTACATTCATATATTAAAAATTAAACCCCTCATAAACACTGGAGTTTATGGTATATATACCTTGTGGTGCCCGATATGGAATCCTCAAAAGACACATATGGCTGGGCGCCTCATAGTCCAAAATATACAAGGGCACCACAAGATATTGAATACGTATGTTCATACATATAAAAACCATATAAACCGAGATCATTTCTATATATACACAGTTATTGCGAAGATCATGAGATCCGTTTGCCGGATCTAGCAACGTTTTAAATAGCGCACATTGTTTACGAGGTCCAGTACATCGTGTAGGCAAGTTTTTAGCAGGATTTCCGTTTAGCTATGATTTACGTACCGATATATCTTGTATATTTCTTATATGTATGTTTGACAGTGAAAGCGAGATCCGCCCGATTTTCTACTCGCCTCTATAGCAACAGCGCAGAGAGAAATCCTGCGTTGATTCCATTCAAATGGTTACTTGGGCGCCTAATGATGTTATAACCTAAATCGTATGAATGTTTTTTTTCCACCTAGTCAGCAGGAATATGTTGATGCTAGCATGTTACACCGTGTGCATAAAATTTAGGGGATAACGGTGCTTTGGCCTAAAGGTAAAAAATTATAACAGTGATATATGGATTTTATGTGGCGATTCGCACGTACTTTATAATCGACAACTCACTTATTGTTTCGTCGAAGGAGAGTAATACATGACTTATCTGGTTTATTGTGTTTTTTTCTATCGGAATTGTAATAAGAAAAGGAATAAAAACATCTAGTGTTGCTTAGAAAATTTTATTATATGATTTTTTTTTTTTATTTCGATTAATCCTCCAATCGGAAGCAGGAGTCAACCAACCAAATTCAACGAATTTTTATTTCGGTTAAACCTCTCATCGGAAACAGGAGTCAACAAACCAAACTCAACGGATTGTTGGCAACAAATGAGCTTTTATTTTTTTTGTTGTTCATCAACATTTTTGAAAAGCGCGCATCATATATAATTTAAACTTTTCATTTTCACATGCTATTATTTTGAAAATTTTTGTACCAAAAAAACTCTGTTTATCATTCTGATCACAAATCTGGCAAAATCTCGAATCGGATCTCGCAATAATACATTATTAACTATATATATATGTACGATATTAAACAAATTATATTCACGTGAAAATATTCATACTTAGGTACATATGCATTAGGGATGAAGGAGGGTACTGAGACCCACATAGGGTCATGGCTGAATTGGTATGTAATCACAAGTCGTCTTATTTGAATTTTTCATTCGCATATATAATACCACATACAGCATAACCTAAAATGATTGTGATGGAGCCCATAAAGTACCACATTTTTAATACCCTCATTCCCCCCGCCTATGGGTCACAGAATAAAAATGTCCATATCAAAAGTTGTAAGAAATTTGAAGTAAAACAAAATTGCATTGAGCTACTTTTGTCCTATGTTCAATAGGGTGGGTCGATTTTCACTTTTTTTGGAAAATTAAGAATGTACCTAGTTCAGTGGTTGCAAAATGATCCCAATAGAATGTAAAAAAAATTTCAGCCATCTAGGTCAATATTTACCCCTCCCATAATTGAGTCAAAGTTTGTAAATAAGCAAATTTTTTCAAAAAATTTTGTTAGACTTATTTAAATTTTTTTTGCGTTTAAACATCATGTTTTGCCTTACCAACTTCGAAAAAAAATTAAAATGCCAATTTTTCCTCCATCCAGGGGTTCCAAAAATACCTAAAATATGTACTAAAATACCTTATTTTACCTGTTTTTCCATTTTATTTAATATCATTTATTAGCTCTTAATAATTAATTGATATTGTGTAAAAGATAGTAGCTGAGTACAATTATGTGGTATTCCTCAGTATTTAAGCTCAGACAATACATATATTGGTTCATTTTTACAATTTGAAAAGTACCCAAAATAGCCAATAACTTAGCTCTATTTTATACTCATTCTTACAACATAATTTTGAATGACGAATATAGCGCAGCTCTTTACTGTTATATCAACTACAAATTTTCAAATACTCATTTATATACGTAGGTATATTTAAATTATCCAACGTCTAGCCGATAGACGTGCATCAGTCATATGCGTTGAGCTGCTTAACAGCTGATGTTCGCCCCCACTCTGTCACAGTAGGAAGTAAATCTCGTTTGAAATCGCGACAGGTTAGATTTTCTTACATTTTTAAATCCTTTTCACACCAAATATTCATTCCGCTACAAACCGTTTCCTTATTTTCATTTCTAGATGATGCCATCTTTCGAATTTAAGAAAGATTTCAAAATTTGAATAATTCGGTAAGTTCTTGCCTATTACCCGGCTGGCCGGAGGAACTCGATGCACAGCCACCTCCGCGTGGTGAGTTCTGGTATAAAGCAAAGAGCTGTGCAATTATTTGCCAATTGAATCATTGAATATTGTAAGTATGAGTATTAAGTAACTCTTAGCTAGGTAGAAATGGTAAATTGTAATTACTCATACAATGACCATTTTGGAGACCCCTTATTGTGAAAATGAACCAATATATGTATTGTCTGAGCTTAAATACTGAGGAATACCACATAATTGTACTCAGCTACTATCTTTTACACAATATCAATTAATTATTAAGAGCTAATAAATGATATTAAATAAAATGGAAAAACAGGTAAAATAAGGTATTTTAGCACATATTTTAGGTATTTTTGGAACCCCTGGATGGAGGAAAAATTGGCATTTTAATTTTTTTTCGAAGTTGGGAAGGCAAAACATGATGTTTAAATGCAAAAAAAATTTAAATAAGTCTAACAAAATTTTTTGAAATTTTTTGAAAAAATTTGCTTATTTACAAACTTTGACTCAATTATGGGAGGGGTAAATATTGACGTAGAGGGCTGAAATTTTTTTTACATTCTATTGGGATCATTTTGCAACCATTGAACTAGGTACATTCTTAATTTTCCAAAAAAAGTGAAAATCGACCCACCCTAATGTTCAAACCCTGAAGAGACATAGCGAAAAAATCGTTTTCAGCGATTCCACCCCCCACCCCCTTTTCCTCCTCTCCGTGGACTATGCTCATCATCAGAAGAAGGTGGTGGTTCTTTTTACATTATCAAGAAATTCCAAGACTTACACATGAATAAAAATTCATCCATTATCCCATTTCCTTAAAATTGCAATTTCTGAAGCGTAAAAATCAGAAGAATATTTGTAAAATATCCGCACAAACCTTTACCTTAGTATAGTCCGTCCAAATCAGCATGAGCTACGTTTTGCTTGGCGTAACATACAAAGTATAGCTCATATGCTATTTTGGACGGCCTATGTAGGCATATCGTAAATTATCGCGGAGCAAAGTATATAAACCTATAACAGGTTATACAATATATGAGATCGCGTAAAAATTCTTTTTTTATTTTTTCAAGTTCATTGTCTACTGATGACGTCAATATAAGCAAGTGTGAGGTGATAAAGGATATCAGTCTTAATGAGCATTGATAAACTTTCGCTCACCCCTCTTACACCTCGAAAGCGATAATTTCAAGCGAACATTTTGCTTCTCATATTGACGTCATTCAGAACAAAATATTTCTTATTTTCATTGGTTGTTGTTTTCAAATTCTTATGGCAGGGAGAACCAATAGAAATTTATTTAAATTTCTTGATGACTATACGAAATAGTTGAACCTGATATAGGTCGATAAACATTAATCATTAAGTAGGTATTAAGCTACTAAAGATATACTATGGCACCGGTTCGTTATCAACGCGAAAACAAATGTCTAGAACGGTTTCCCTAACTCTGCAGTACACGTTATAAAACAATGATAGACAGACTCTACTGATCGTGTTAAAATATCCATAATGTTTCACTTACGTAATCTAGCCGCGATATTCATAGCGTTGATTTTCAAGTGTACAACCGATGCTTCAGAGGTGACCATTGAACAAGGAATACTTCATGGAGAAGCTTATCGATCGAGAAATGGCACAGAATATTATGGCTATTTGGGTATACCTTATGCTAAACCACCGATCGGAGAACTACGATTCAAGGTGAGTTTCGAGTTTTAATTATTTACATTGTAATTTATTGTTACAGCACAGGCATGATAACATCCATATTTAAATAACTCATGAAAACTTCTACGAATTTAACACAACATAAAACGTAAAAACGAAATTAAAATTTACAATATCCATAATGAACTCTAAATAAAATTTCGATAACGATTATTTAAATCGTGAATTTCTCAAGTTATTTTTTTTACTAGCCCCCTCAACCTCCAGATCCATGGCAAGGGGTGAAAAATGCTACTCAATTTCCTCCGATATGCATTCAAAAAGAAATATTCACAGTTGATGCCCATGAAAGGGAAGTCGAAGGTGAAGAGGATTGTTTGTACCTAAATGTATTTACACCTGTGGTAAGTAGATAGGAAAATATATAAAATCAATTTTTTTAACAATAAAAAAAAAAATGATAAAAACTATATCAATAGGAAAAAGCCAGTCAGTTACCTGTTATGGTATATATACATGGTGGAGCTTTTATAGTCGGCTCATCAAAAATGTACGATCTATCTTACTTCTTGGATCATAAAATTATCATTGTTACAATTCAATATAGGTTAAATATACTCGGTAACTATAATTCCTCTATCGAAGCTGGCAACTTTAAAAACTCAGATAACTAATGAAAAAAAACTTTAGGCTTTTTAAGCACCGGGGACAGCGTATTACCTGGAAATAATGGAATGAAAGATCAGGTAGCTGCTCTTAAATGGATTCGCAAAAACATCGCTGCCTTTGGTGGCGATCCAACAAAAATAACGATATTTGGTGAAAGTGCTGGAGCTGGAAGTGTCCATTATCACTTACTTTCGCCTTTGAGTAAAGGTATTTCAATACATTACTAGGACAATACCATTACATTGTTGTATACCACCATATTGAGGTTGCTTTTCTTATTATAGGTTTATTTCACCATGCCATCTGCCAAAGTGGTACAGCTTTAGCCCCATGGGCACACACACCTCGCTCTTTAGCACGTCAAAGAGCTCAGGCTCTCGGCGTGATATTAAGTTGCCCTACAAAGAATACTGCAGTCTTAGTAGACTGCTTAAGAACAATACCCGCTGACGAGTTGGTACTAGCTCATAATAAATTTTACGTGAGTACATCATCAATTTCCTTCAAATCGATTTTATAGTATTTCAACGTAGTTATCTTTCTAGACCTGGGATTTCGAACCAGTAATTCCTTTCGCTATCGTCAACGAGCCAGATGATCAACCAGATGCATTTATAACTAAAAATCCTTGGCATCAAGATGTAATAAATACGATGCCTTTAATAATCGGCTTCAATTCTGCAGATGGTTGTGTCAAAGCTATAAGTGAGCACAGCCATAGCTTGAAAAATCGCCGAATCGAAGAATTGTTTTGACATGAACATTTTCTGTTTTCTCTCTTTTTAAAGGATTCCTTCACCAAAATGGCACAAAAGCGGATTATTTGAACAAACATTACAAACGTTTATTCCCCATTACCTTTTTTTACAATACTTGGATGGAAGATGATAAACGAATTTCAGAGATCACCGAGAAACTGAAAAATTTTTACTTCGGCAAAAAAGATTTAGGTGTTAATACAGCTCATGAACTCGTCCGAGTAAGTGTACAGTGCTTTCATTGCATAGAACATCGTTAAGTAGGACATATTTCATGGAATCAGAGTGAGATTAAGGGAAGAGGCAAAGGAGAATCTGTTTATTTTTGCAAGAAATAACGAATGTTGCAGTACTGTTTTGTGATAGTAAAGAATACATGGAAGCAAACTGATACATCGACTAAAATAGTCAACTTACGTAATACAGATATGGACTTTGATATGAAGGAAGTGTGGGTGGAGAAAGGATATCGATTGGTTAAGGGTATAAAAATAAGGCTGAAGTATCAAACTCGTTCGTATTTGATAGATAGGTAAATGGGTGGCGCTTAACTAATAACAATGTCTTAAGGCAGTGCTTCATGTGGTAAGTAGGTGAAAACAAAAAGGTTTATTTTCAAATAAAGAAATGAAAAAATCGGAAAAATTAACGTTAAACGACCTCAAAGCAAAATAACGCAATGAAATTATTTTAAATTTTAATAATTAAGTTGTTTTAGAAATTGTATGAGGTTGTTTTACATTTGTTTTGCCAATTATTTCATTTCATTGTTTTAAAATCAATTTTTTGCATTTACCTGCTTATCATCTGAAGCACCCCTTAAGTAAACTACGCATCTGACCTTTTCAAAGGAAGTTAAAAACCTACATTAAAATTTACAAAATAAATTCCTTAATTATACAAAGCGATAAGTCTTGATGTTGCGTACAGTGTTGTAGGAACGAACATAGGTCTGTTCTTGTTCCTGTTCTCGTTTCTGAAAAGATCCAGTCATTTGATCCTGTTCCTGACTCGTTCTTATTCTCAATGTTTCAACTGTTCTCGTTCCGTTCTTCGTTCTTTTAATTCTTTACAATGTTGTTCTCGTTTTGTTCTTTGTTCTCTCAATCCTTTATGGTCTCGTTCTTGTTCGTTCTTCGTTCTGTTCTCGTTCTTCAATTTTTTCTTTTGTTCTTTCTTTCTTTCTTTTTTTTCTTTCTTTTTTTTGATAACGTGTTTACAGTTAATGTTGTTGTTGAAATTGAAAATCAATTAATTGAAGCTAATAATTTAAAAAAAAAAATTACTTATATCGGTATGTGTAACACTTGCTCGCTTTCAAGTATAAGTTTCTTATTTTCTCTTTCCCCTCATGATATCTATTAATTTCATGACAAATCACGAACTTTCAAAAGAACGAAGAACAACCCAAAATTACATCCGTTCTTGTTTTTGTTCTCCTTCCTCAGCATTTTACATTAGTTGGTTCTCGTTTCGTTCTTTGATCTTTCAGTTTGAAAACATTCTGTTCTCGTTCTGTTCTTTGTTCTTCAGATATATCACTTTTATGTTCTTGTTCTTGGTCCTGTTCCTCAGGAACAATGAAAATTCTCCGTTCTTATTGTTCTTCGTTCTCGTTATTTGGTTTGTTCCTACAACACTGGTTGCGTCAACTAGACCACTAGACGAACATGGCTTGAAAACATCACCGTGGGATAGATATTTCTTCATTTTTCGGAATTTTAATGGAGGTGTTTTCTGCGTTTTAAAAACTAGATATAGAGGGAAAATTTAACTCCTAGCTTGGCGTAATACCGTAAAATGGGGTGAATAGGATCAATTTTGAACTTTAATGCTTCATCACACAAAGAGGAATCATTATAGAGACTTGAAAATTGAAGCAAAATATGGGTCTTGATTTATACTTTCTAAACATTTTTTGAATGATCCACACCACCACCCATTCTTTTTTTATTTCAGAAAAAGTTGTCTGATCCTATTTATCTTAAAGATGGGGTGAAAAGAATCACTATAAGTTTTTCTTGGTTTATCCATTATGAACGGCTCCCAGATGAATAGAATCAGACTTTAAGTTAAAAAAAAATAAAACCATGTTTTTAGAGCTATCACCTTTTAAAAAAATGAAGAATACATAATTATGAGTATAAAACCTTTATTTTAATACCTACAGTAAAAAGGAAAAACAACTTGGTCAAAAAATAACTATTCTAGATGAGTTGGATTCATTGCAAATGAGTATAGCCCTCGATCATCTAGATGGCAATTTGAATGTTTATTAAACCGATTTTCAACCAATTTCAGTAAACTGGCAGGTGATCCTATTCACCCCGATTTTTTCAAAATACAGAGGTGAATTCAAAAAGAAAATCACAACTTCATTATAATGTGGTACTTATTGGAAAAAATGCCGCCAACTTTATCCTAATGGTAATACAGAATGAAGAATTCGAAAAAAAAAATTAAAAAATCAGAAATTACTGCTCTGGAAAACAAGTTTTTTTCGTGTTAATTTTTGCACCATGTGAATGCTTGAGTAACATGTTTCTTTGTTGTCAGTGCAGCCATTCGCTCAAGTTGGAAACGTATAAAACGCATTCTAGAATCAACTACCTAACTTATTCAATGAATTTCAACTTAGTACATTGCCTATTTACGATGTTATAGGTTATCAAACTTTTTCTCGACTTTTGATCCTTTTCACCCCTTATATCCTATTCACCCCATTTTACGGTACCCACATACAGTTAAAAACGCCAAGCATTAAAAAAAAACTATAAATATCTTGCCCAAAAAATGATCTATAATTTTCTGTAATTTAAAAAAATGTTTTGGTGTTCAAATCATATAAAACATCACATTTAATTCAATACCTCAAAGCGTCGTGTACAAAGAAACTGAACCTCATAAAAAAACTATCCCATACTTCTTACGGAGCGGACCGCTCAACTCTATTGAAAATCTATCATTCACTTATTAAATCGAAAATCGATTATGGAGCAGCAGCATATGGCTATGCTAACGAAAGAACACTAAAAACCCTCGACACCATACATAATTGGACTGCATTACGCAACAATGTTCTAAGTGAAATGAGGCGCCATAAACTTTAACTACATCAAGTTTCTGATGTAATGTAAATTATAATAAAGCCAGTCAATCAAACTGAACAAATTTCGCTTGTTTGTCTTTGAAATTATTTAAATACCTAACATGAAAGATTTCATTCATTACTAGTTTTTCTCATTAAAAACAAAAATAAAATCGATCAACAAGTCTATGGCACCTCATTTCACTTAGAACATTGTTGCATAATGCAGTCCAATTCTGCTATTCGACTAGCAATAGGCGCATTCCGCACCTCCCCAATACCCAGTATAATGTGCGAAGCTGGCGAATACCTCCTCACTCTTTATAGAAAATACACTACTCTTAATGCACTCCTCCGTTACATAGCAAACCCCTCACTCCCGAAATATGCTATCCAACGAATAAATCACTCGTTAAGTCAAGCCGTCGAATCGATAAGTGTATACACGCCACGTATATACCGTTTTACCTTTTACCCTCGCTATCCACCCTCCATGGTCACATACTCAAATCAATATAGATCTACACCTTACACGATTCCTCAAAGCCAGCACACCTAATATCATCTGGAAAACTGAATTTCGTTATCTACTTTCAAAATATCCAACACACCGCTTAATTTTCACAGATGGCTCCAAAAACGCTAACAACTTAGGTTGTGGTATCGCAACTTAAGAAACAATTCTTCTCCGTTATTCGATACCACCTTCCTTTTCCGTTCTCTCGGCTGAACTGTTCCCAATATATCTAACAGTATCAAATATATCAATAGAGGAGCCCGACCACCCATACCTCATTCTCACAGACTCCATTAACTCCCTATATTCACTCCAATCTCCTAATTCCCATCAACAGCACCCAATAGCTAAAGAAATAATCACTTTAATCACAGATCACAAAAACATCGTCTTTGCCTGGCTACCATCACATGTAGACTTACCAGGAAATGATCTAGCCGACACTGCAGCAAAAGAAGGCGCTTCTCTTCTCCCCTCCCCTAACATTCCGTCCCCATATCGAGATTTAAAAAACTACTTTAAAAAGGCGATCAAAATTTCTTGGCAAAACCAGTGGACAAACACCCCCACTTCCAACAAACTTCGAGCCATACGATCAACAACCCTCCCATGGCCCATTCCAACATCTCTCTCCAAAAGAGAAAGTGTCATGGTAACACGACTCCGCTTAGGTCACACGGCCACCTTCTCAATAGACAACCTGCCGCCCAATGTACAAATTGCCAAATCCCAATTACCATTACACACATTCTGCTACACTGTCCCATATACGATAAAATTCGAAACGACATATTTCACAGCCCTACCACTTTAGCAGAACTCCTAAACAATAACCCAATAACTCTTCGCCCACTCTACAATATATCCGCCAGATAAATCTCTTCACCAGCATCTAATATCAATCTAAATCGTGCCTCTGGCCTAAGCGGCAGTACATGGCACTACTAAAAAAAAAAAAAAATCATTCTCTGATATACTATAATAGATACGTAAAAAGGGTAAGCGATTGTTTAGTATAGGTTAAGGCAGACAATGATTTTTCAAATTATTCCTGCGCAAATAAAGCGGATTCGGTTCGTGGACAAAACAAAAGAAACTAATTAAGGTTTGGAGGAATAGGGATGAGGTAGAACTTGTTTAGATGGAAGAAATGTTATAGATGGGTGGAGCTTATATAATGGGCTAATAATACTAAATATCAGTTATATACGTCTTAACGTACTATAATTTAAAATAATGTTTAATTGTTATAAAAAATAGATTACTTCATCGGTGCTGTTGAAAATTTATGAAATTTACAAAATTCGTAGAATTAATCATCAAATTTTCAACCTTTTTCTCTCTTTTTTTTAAGGTTTTCATTTGGTCTGAAAATATGAAATTAATTCTTTTAATTTATTTTTGTTTTTGGTTAATATATGTTTAATAGAGTTTTTTTTTTAATTTACTGTAATTTGTGAAAAATTTAGAAGGTCTGATTAGGAAAGAGAATTTTTTATTCATTAAAACTGAAAAAAAATCAGAGTTCTAAATTTTGTGTTTATTCAGAAAATTTTTAAAAACTCTAAAAATCTAAAAAAATCATTTAAAAAATTTATTGTTAATTTAAATAAGTTCAGAGGTTTTATAAATTTAAGAATTATTTTTGATTTTTTTGATTTTTTTAAGGTTTTTATTTGGGCTAAAAATCTGCAAAAGCATTTAATTTTTTTTTCTAGCCCCACATTAACAAAAACGTTTTTTTTTCAACCAGTTATTTACAGACGGGTATTTCGCATATGACTCCATCGAGGCGGCTCGACGACACAAAAATGCTCCTGTTTACTTTTACTACTACGATCATCGAAACAAAAGATCATTCAACGAAATATTCGGATCACATAGCGAAGATTTAGGTACGTTATTTTTATTCGCCTAAGCGTAACACGCCTGCGATAGCGTATATCGAAAATACGTTTCGATTTCAGGTGTCTCTCATGCGGACGATCTTATTAGCTTTTTCCATTTGAATGGACTTTTCCCAAAAGTAACTGAAGGAGATGATTTCAACGTGTCCGAAAGGCTTGTCAAATACTGGGTGAATTTCGCCTATAATGGGTAAGATTTATTTCGAATGAGGCCTTGATTTAAAAAAAAAAAAAATACCGCAGAACTAAACTAATAAATTGATGTTTATTCAGGATTCCCGATAAATCTTGGACACCCATTGTATCCGAAAATTTAGAATACCTTCACATTACCACGAAAGCAGATGAGATGAAAGCTCGAGTGATCGAAGAAAGATTCAAATTTTGGAAGAGTCTACAACTCATACCAGTAATGGAGAAAAATTCCAAAAAATTCGCAAACGAGTTATAATTCTCCAAATCTTGCTTTTAATTGTTATTATCAAGCATACTTATTTATATTGTACGACATCACAAACATGATTTGATTATATTCAATCACTGTTATTATCAATATTACTTCCTCACTCCTCTCGTTAAAAGTGGAAGAACTTGGTACTCATACCCACATATTTATTAAATACCTAAATAATTATGTACACAATGTACTGAAATTGTTTTTTTCCTTTGCTTTGTGTTTTTCAAATAAATATTTAGGAATATTTATTATAATTATCTATATTCATCTCGATTATATCAAGATAAGTACAATTAAACTTAATGAAGCAATTTTCAACAATTGAATGATACGACTAAGTAATGTCCGCCAGATAAGTGAAACGAATAAATGCAGTTGTTTCTTTACATCTTTAATACTGATTAACGTTTCTTAAGGCCTAGTGAGAGAATGGTGTATATTTAGCCTTCTTGATAAAATATTGAAAAATAATCGCGAAGAAGGTGAACTTATGCATAAAATATTTATATGCCACCTAATTGCATCATAAAATCTTTCAGATGCCATAATAACCTCACATTGCAACTCTCTACAAAAATTATTTATTTTTATGTGTAAATAATTTAGCTGTATAGAAGATCGACATCATACCCAATAAACATGATTATCTATAACATAGATAATTCATTTTATATAGAAATTTAAATCATTAATATGAAATCGATGTTCGGATGTAATGTCACCGCCTTTCCTTCCCCCAACACCTCTTCCTCTCACTTTCTCATCAAAATCCATCATTATAGATGAGTAATGTGTATCCGACAATAGGTTCTTTTCTTATGTTACATAACTTGATAATCTTCATTTCAACTGAAAATTTTACCGCAGTTATTTTTCCAAAGCTTACCGCTAAATTTTCGAAGTACAAGTACTTTCATTCTTCTTTACAGGTGTTGCGTTAAAGTTTTCGATGAAGTGTTCAAATACGTTGGTATTTCGGTGAAGAATGATAAAAATTAATGTGCAGGAATGTACCGTAAAAAGTGCTGTTGATAAACTAAGTCTGAAGTTATTGACTCATTTGATACAGAAGTAAGCTAACTATTTTTTTTCGCATTTTAGTTGAGAAAAAAATGCTTAAAGATTCATCACAAGGCTTGAATTTTTTCATAACGATAACTATACAGTATATATGTACATATTTTTTTCGAACCTTAAATTCATGAATGATTGACAAAAAGTGTCTCTATGTATTTCACCAAGCATGCACACCTCAATGGACGAAAATACGAAGAATAAAATAAAAAAATAGAATAGCAAACTATACAATGTACGTAAAAGTTCAATGTAGATAGCAAGTGAGCTCAAGTAATAGCCAACACTTAACGTATACTATTATCTACCCACTTACCTTATGGTCATTAGCGATAAGAACACAAATTGTATTACAGCGAGTATTTTGTTGGTGTCGTTTTTTTATCTTCATTTTAGCGCTTCAAATTCCGCCTAAAAAAGAATCAGAAAAAAAAAGTTAGTTGCAAGACTACGCAGAGAATCGGAGAATGAGAGTTAGGAAGAAGATGAATATATACGTAAATTACGTATAAATAAAATTCACTCGACGAATTAAATTCTGTTCGTTACGGACGAAAATATAATTCTTCATTGCCTTCACCACGATGAGATCTCCTTCACACCACATATTGGTGAGTGTGACTATTATGTATAATGGTTTACCTACACCACCTTCTTGAAGATGCCGAGATACTGAAGTATCAAAAAAATTTCACCTGGTAATGATCAACTATGAAAATTTTTATTTCACCATCTTACTTTAGTAAGATAAATATATGACCTTGGTGACAAAATGTAGAATTTGAAATACCTACCGTAATATTCACAAAAAATTGGTGCTAGTAGAATAGGTAAAGGGTTGGAGAGAAATGATAAATTTTTTAAAAATATGAAAAAGCGATAATGTTTCCGTTTTTTGCAGTTTTTTTTCATGTATGGATCTTCATTCCCTACTGTGCCCTGCTGGATGAGGCCAATTTATTACCCAATAGCATACACAAATAAGTACTCCTTAGCGCCTGTCTATAGGACTTTTACGTGAAGGGGTAAAGGACTTTATTTGCAAACAATCACAAGCCCCAGTTAAAACTCAATTCCATAGTAATGCAGCATGGCTGCTTACCTTTTTCTATGACCTCTACCTTCTCAACTACATTCATACCTATATTATACCACCAAAAAGATTATACCAGTATTACTTGCGATAGGAAAAACTAAATTTTTCCGATGACCCTGTACACAACTATAAAAATTATGCTTTTGGCGAAGTACCTGCCTTAAATACTTGCGGTGAATCATTATCACCCAACGAGCTACGGTATATCATTAACGTAAAAAAACTGAAATGTCTAGAAAAATAACCGTGACGACGAAATGTGGAAAAATCAGAGGAATTATTGAACAATCTAAATTCTCCGGCGTATCATACATAGCGTTTTATGGGATACCATATGGAAAACCACCGATTAAAACATTACGATTCCAGGTAATTAGTCTCTTGTAGAAATAATTAGATACATTGCATCATTTAAGAATATTAAAATGGCCACTTCTCAAATTAGGATCCTATTCAAGCAACACCTTGGAAAGGAGTTTTAGATGCAACGACTCCTAAAGGAGGTTGTATTCATTTTTCGATACTCAAGGGGAAGATGAAAGGTTCTGAGGATTGTTTGTACGTGAACGTATACACGTGTTCGGTGAGTCGTATGTCTGCTGTGCCCTATATGCATTTTGTTTTCATGGAATATTCATACACGCTACATGATATCGGGTATCTTTTTCTGTATTAATAAATTTTTACGATGCGTAGTTACCATCGGAAAATGAACAGCCTAAACCAGTAGTAGTATATTTTCACGCAGGAGGATTTATATGGGGGTCGCCTGATCCGGAAGATCTTGGATCACCTGACTTCATTATGCATAACGATATCGTTTACGTTACCGTTTGTTATAGAATGCATATTTTAGGTAAAAAATTGCGATATTTATTTCATACCTTAGGCAACCCAAAAAGTCATTTAAAACATTAAAGGGACGCAACAATACAAATCAATTTATTTTAGACAACATTAAACCCATTATTTTATTCACTTCCTGTTGTAGATTCCAAATATGAATCAGTTTTCAAACTTTGATGTTGAAGACGTGACTCGTTATATTCTATAGCTAGTACCTACATATACATATATTCGTTACTTGCTCAGAAAGGCAGTTTTTATTCGTTCATATTATAATCTGAAAATTTTTCGTTATTATTCGTTGCTGAGATTTTGTTCTGGCCTTGTTCGTCGTCTCTTGAAAATTAAGAAACAGTACCTACAAGTTTTGAAAAATTCAATACCTGGTGTAAGGATCCGAAATAAGTTTGAAAATTAATTCGTGACGATGACAGATTTCATCTCCTTTAAAAACCATCTAAGGGACTTCATTCCCTGATCTGACACTGAACATTAATGATTTCAGCCGAGTGGAAACTTCAATAGAAAATACGAGGGTTTTCACTTTATTTTTTCTTAGACTTCCCACAATCACTGATTATTATCAAGAAACTACGTATATTATAATTATGACGGGACAACGGGAGACTACATGAAAAGCAACTTCAGCAATTTAGTTATATAGACAATTCGGCACTTACCTCTCTGAATACAACTATATGAAGAGAAATTAGTCGCCCAAAAATTGAAAATCAGAATTATTAGCTTAAAATGGAAATCATTTATCATCGAATCATATTTGGTACATCTACACACACCTTCATTTTTTCTTTAATTCACCAAGTATCTATAATGACCCGTACGTAGTGATCTCAATAGCTCGTGTTTCAAACTTATTATTTTATTATCTATGCAAGTCGGTTCAGAATAAGAATACCAAAAACACCGAGCACAAAACGAAGATTTTTAACTCTTACTAACCACATATTCTTGAAAAGAGAGTAGTTGGTTAAACCCGGTAAGGAAAGTAAAGCAGTAATTTCTTTTGCTATTTTTTTTAATGGGTTTTTTCGTAATTTAATTATTTACGTATTCAAAATTTCTAATATATTTAAAAAAAAGAAAGCAAATATTAAGAAATACCTACTGAATAACAGAAATTACTGCTGTACTTTGCTTACAACGTTTAAGTAACACTTTTATCATTGGTCTCTAAGCAAGTCTTGCTTAATAAGAGCTAAAAATGCTGGTTTTGTGCTCGGTGTTTTTGATATTCTTAATTTCTTATTCTGAACTGTTCTGAACAGACTATTCAGCAATGGCTGCTTTAGATAGTTGGAGACCAAAGTGGTTTGACCTATAACAAGTTACACCATTTGAGAAAATTTTCAACTTCATGTTTATTTTTTCAAGTGCGTTGTTTACTGATGAGGTCAATATGAGCAACTATGAGTTGATTAGGTTTGCTAATAACCTTGCTTAACCGTTCATAACTACAGGCCACACCCAATACCAAGTCTGAAACCCCCTACCCTATCCTTTCCATACATGATGTTGGAGGTGGGAAGGCGGGGTTGTCAACCTAAAATAGTGGTGGGGGTACAGGAGGGGTCGAAAATTTTTTATTGTTGTGTCATATGATAAAATGAGCCCAAGTGACGAACGTATTTCGATTTTAGCTTCCTCAGTGATTTTGTAAGGGAGTTAGAGCAAAAAACGACTTTTGGAGGGAAAATTGCTGCAGAAATTTCATGAATCTTCCATATCTCATCACCAAATAGGCCTAGAATGGTCAAACTTTGTGTGTAGAATTAGTTTGTGACCAGAATATAACCTTTTAAATTTGAGTCAAAATGGATCCAAAATGGCGGATTATCAAGATTTGAAGATGATTTGAGGACCCTCAAATTGTTATAATTTGAGAAATATGTGTTCACATGATTATTTCATGGCAAGAAATACTACATTTGTGCCAAATTCAACTTCTTAAGTGTTTTTGGAAGTGAATTCCGGAGATAGTATACAACTTATCCACAATAACCATATGAATTCATATTAATTACATTTTTACCAACTTGAGGCTCCTCAAGCTCTACTCAAAATTTTGATAATCCGCCATTTTGATCCATTTTGATCCAAATTCAAGAGGTCATATTGTGGTCACCAACTAACCTCACACACAAAATTTGACCTCTTTAACTTGATTTGGTGGGGAGATATGGAAGATTCAAGAAATTTCATGACTCAAAACTTCCTCAAAAAGCCGTTTTTTGATCTAACTCCTCTCAATATGCACTTAGGAAGCTGAAATTTGGATATGTTAGTATCCGTGACTCACTCTTTCATATGAAATCAAAAACGAAAAATTTGAGCTATTTGCCCTTCTCCAGCCCCCTCAAAATTTGAGTGATCCGCCATTTTGAAATTTATCGAAAAAACAAAAAAACTATTTTTGCGTATTTTCAAGAAGAGTTCCTCACCGAATTTTGAGCGAATTTTATCCACACCCGCCTGCGCAAGGCGAGTGACACAAAAAACGAATTTCCTCAAAAACAGGTTTTTGCTAACTCTCCTCAAAATGCACTTAGGAAGCTGAAATTTAAATATGTTGATGTCCGTGACTCACTCTTTTATATGAGATCAAAAACGAAAAATTTGAGTCATTTGCCCCTTCTCCAGCCGCCCTCAAAATTTGAGTGATCCGCCATTTTGAAATTTTTCGAAAAAACAAAAAAGGTTGTTCTGCGCATTTTCAAGAAGAGTTCTCACCAAATTTTGAGCGAATTTTATGAATACTCGCCGCGCTACGCGTGGGGGGGAAAAATACAGGGGTGGGCAAAAGTCAGGATATGCTTAACAAAAAAGCGCATGCGCGAGTTATTGCGCGTTATTCCATTCTCCCCTCATTCATATCGGCTGGAGGTGGTTGGGCATATGTTAGTAGTCATCCTTGAATGTTGTTCGTGTAGTGTGAAACACGTGTTGTGACCTTGTGCCATTATGGAGCATTATAAATACTCACTTGCTGAACGTACACAAGACGGCGCCCCCGCCCACTTTGGGCGTGAAGTACGAGCGTTCTTGAATCAAAAGTTTCCTCATTGGATTGGACGCGGAGGACCCGTCTGTTGGCTTCCTCGGTCTCTGGACCTCACACTAATGGACTTCAGTGTATGGGTAATTCTCAAGGAGAATGTTTTCCGCCAGACTCCAAAAACCATTGATGATTTAAAGGCCGCAATCGTCACTGAATTCGATCACATTAATAGCGACCATGCCCTCCTCAAACGGATGGTTAAGGCCAACAACCGTCGATATTTACTATGTATTGAGGTTAAAGGACATCAATTCGAGCATCTTTTATAATTTTTCCCCAATGTCTTTTTGTTTTTGTACTCAAATAAAAGTAGATTTAAAAAAAAAAATTTTTTCGTTTCGTGCAAAATTGTATCCTGACTTTTGCCCACCCCTGTATATATACCAAAAAAGTTGGACATTTGCCAGATGATTAAAAAAAGTTCTGAAACGCAAAGATTTGAAGACCCCACCCTCCCCGACCTTCCTTTCCCTTCCCAAATCAGGTAGGCAGTAATAGCTGTCGTTTTTTAGTTAAAAACTCAGCTAAAAATAATAATAATAATAATAATAATAATAAGAACGAGAACAAAACGAAGAACGAACAAGAACGAGACCATAAAGGATTGAAAAAACCAAGAACGGGACGGGAACGAAATTATAAAGAATTTAAAGAACAATGAGTAGAACGAAAACAGTTAAATCATTGCGAATAAGAACGAGTCAAGAATAGGATCAAATGACTGGATCTTTCCACGAACAAGAACAGATGACGTATATTCGTTCCTAAAACACTGCTACATACATCATACCTACATGTTATTTAAAAACTATTAGATCACTATATTACAATAAATACAGAAAACTTTTTTTTTTTTTTGAAATCAGGTAGTTTTTTTTAGCCGCCCCTAAATGTTGCTGCCGTAGGCACAGATCTGCTGTGCCTACTGGATGACGTGGTACTGTTCTTGTACTTTATTCAGCGTATACCATCAGTTTTAATATTATGCTCACTCTACCATTAGTTTTATGACAGTTGACCGCAGTTCTTACTGTCAATTAAGTGTATAAAAAACTGTTAGTAAACTGCTTAAAAAACTTTTCCATGATACTGTGTAAAAACTATCAATAGCAAACTAAAACTTTTCAATTGTTAATCATAATAAACTGTCAGTATTTTGTATGAGAGATATTCATGTGTGTGCTTTTTAAATGACACGTATTAGCCTAAAAAGCGCAAAACGTATATGTATTTGCCATAATAAAATACATAATGTATGTATATTTGCTATACCTATGTGGTAATGTAGGGTTGCCCTTAATTACCCTGATGTAATTTTTATCTCAGGGATTTGAGTGCTGATTCACATTTGGAACTTGAAACAGGTATCTTTATTGTATATATAAATTTCTGAAGCATGCAAGCAATATTTACTAAATAAGAAATACATTTCAATTATTTGCTAGCTCGCTTCATAGATTTAAAAACATTTTCAGGTTTTCTAAACTTGAATCTTAAAACATGTTCGGGAAACCAAGGAATTAAAGATATGATTTTGGCTTTAAAATGGATTAACGAAAATATACGAAACTTCAACGGTGATCCAGACAATATCACAGCCATGAGTGCCAGTAGCTCATCTTCTTTGATCCATGTACTTATGATGACTCAGGCAGCAAAAGGTGAATGGATAATTGCAATCATCCATTTCTACTTGAATATAGTTCCCCATGTACTTATGTTTCAACGGGTCTATCTCAGGTCTATTTCATAAGGTTTTTCTTACTGGAATTCATTCTATGAATCCGTTGGTTTACGTACCAGAGAATCACGAAGAAATAGCTTTCAAATATGCTACCTCGATCGGTTACGAAGGTGCAAAAGATTCTAAACAACTATTATCATATTTCAAAAAATTACCATTGGAGGCTATTATGGCGAGAATGCTTACTCGCTTTCATCATTCAGTCCATAATAAGGTAGGAACTTCAAACATAAGCATAAGTACATGTATAATTATAGCTATTGGAGAATTGACATAGTGCATGTAATGGTTCAATTGTTTTGGAATATACATATTCAACCACGCAGGAAATTATGAACATTTTTCCAACTGCACCTTTCATACCAACGTATGATCAAGGAGAAAATGCTATTATACCAAAGCATGTAAAATATTATATCCAACCATGGAAAGGGTGCCCCTGATGTTTGGAATATGCAACAGGGAAGCAGTGATGGCGTATTTAGGTAATCTCTAAGGCGTTACCAATCCAATTCATGTCCATGTTTATGATACTTGCTGCACATTTAAATTTTTTTTTTCCACAAGATTTGGAAATGAAAAAATCGGAGAAGTGTTATAAATCCAGCATTCGTCAAAATTGTTTCGGATGGTCGTATCATTTGAATGATGAAAACATAGACAAGATTTTCGAACAAGTTGATTCATTTTATTACCGTAATGAACGATTCACTAGTATGATTACTAAAATTGATGTAAAAAAATTTTTACGGTTTTACAAAAAGTTACCATCGGCTACCAAAATAAGAAACGTGTATTAATGTATTCTCATTTTTCAGATTCTAACTGACGCTGGATTATCAGATATATACCCGACATTTCTCGACGTCATAGCAGCAGACCTTCCTTCTTCAGTATTCCTCTATAAATTCGATTTTGCGGGAGAACTTTCATTTTTGAGAAACTTGTACAAAACGGAACATTTGAGGATAAATCAGGAGTCTATACAAGGTAAGCTCAAAAGAATAGGGTTCGAGATACGTAATGCATTATGTGTTTGGAAGGGACAAAATTCAATGGAAAGTAGACCATCATGGTACATATTTCAGACAAAAATTCAGTTTTCCATCGATAAAATATCATTAAAAGAGCAGACCTGAGTTTCGACGTCCTTTTCGAAGGTGTTTGTCATAATTCAGCTAATAAGAGGAAGAACTCCTCGGATCTGCGGACATCATAAAAAATGTAGGCAATATGTTCAAACGTTATAATAATACATAATAAGGATAAAACAAAAAAATGTAAGCAGCCATGTCGCTTTACCGGAGCTGAATTTTTAACTTGAGCTTATTCAGGTTTGGTAATAACGTTGCTAAACTCCACACGATTACAAGCCACACTCAATGCCAAGTCTGAAATACCCCACGCTATCCCTTCCAAAACCAATTAAGAAGTTGAATTTGGAACAAACGTACAGTATTTCTTGCCATAAAATACCTATAATCACATATGCATATATTTCTCAAATTATAACTGCTTGGGGCTTCTCAAATTATCTTCAAATCTGTATGATCCGCTATTTTGGATCCATTTTGACCCAAATTGAAGAGGTCATATTCTAGTCATCAACTAACCCCCTACACACGAAGTTTGACAATTCTGGGTCGACTTGTTGAGGAGTGAGAAGATATGAAAGATTCAAGCAATTTCATAACTCAAAACTTCCTGAAAAAACCGTTTTTTTGCTCTTCTACCATATCTTTGCTCATTCATCATTTATTATCTAGGAACCTACCATTTCGATGATATGATGCACTGGTCTCGTGTAATCGAACCTACTACCGAAGCATCAATGAATATGATAAGAACATTCACTAAATTGATCTGTAATTTTGCTAGACATGGGTGAGTGTACGTAACTGAGGTATACTTGAAGCAGTTTATCCTTCATATTTTATCGATATTTCTCAAAGGTACTCCATACTACAGTTAGTTTTGTTTCAAGCAGAAATCCTAATACTGAAGAAATGGAAGTAGCATGGCGACCTCATTCTGCAGAAAGTCCGGCTTATTTACATATAACTGAAAATGGCAATATGGAAATGGTGGATGGAAAATTCAACAATGACAAGATTGTATTTTGGGAAAATTTGAGAAATCAATATATTAACAACGAAAAAGATGAAGAACGCGAAAAATATTAATTCCTTAAAGCTAAATTATTACGATATAAATATCTACCTCATCAAATGCAGTTGTAAGTCAACGCCAAGTACTTTGGAGTAACAGATCTAAAGATCTAACGTTTCGAATCAAATTGATCGAAATCGTCGAATTCCCAACATCTAAAAAATAGAAATGATATATACAACCTCTGAGAAAATTTCACATAGTTAAAATTAAATTCGATAAGTTGTAATCCAGATTTAATGGATCGTTGGATGTAGCTTCAAGGTGTAAATACAAAAATCCACCCAAACCAATTTTACATTATTCCCGAAAATAGCACGAATCCGATGATTAAATTATGTATTTATCATCACTTGAAAAAATATTTTACGAAACATCATCGCAATATAACACTTTTTTTCAAAAACGCAAAAACATTTTTTTTAGAAAAACAAAATATTTTACTTCTTTCTGTTATAATTATCGACAACAATATACAATAAATTTAAAAAATAAAAACATCACAAATCAAGAGCATATTCCTAACATCGATTCTGTAGGAACTGGAGCTTCAATCGCTGCATTTGAACTCCTTAGGATAACTTGGCTATTTTTTATTTTCCAATTATTATGATCAGATGGATCTCTAATGAGTAAAAACATTTGTTCAAATAATCCTACAACTTGACTAGATCCGGAATGCAATGTACCGCCGACCATCACCATCACTTGTCCATGAATATCGGCGTTGAAACGAACGGCATTGGGGGCTAAATTTGGTAAAAATTTAAAATTATATTTTAATTTAACGCTTCGCAACACTTCGGCTACATCGGTGGAGCTACTGGCTTCGGTCACGTCCGTGCAATTCTCATCTTGAAGAGCCAATTTCATTTGGGAATCAGTGAAAAAATGTTCAGGACCTAATTTAGACGCATCATCGTCATTTATGAGCGAATAAAACCATTCCGAAAACTGATGGGCTAATTGACTGTAATACTCTTGAGACGTGTTTTCGCTTTTTACAGTAGTGCCTTGGGTAACTTGATATGAATGCTAAAATGTAAGAAGTGAGCGTAACATGAGCGTCATTATTACAAGGGTGATTTCCAATTTAAAAAAAAAAAAGAAAACTAATGATAACATATACTAACTTCACTCGAAGTGGAAGCGGAGGTGACACACTCACTTTCATTGATGGTGCTTCTTTTTACGTTCCATTGTTCTAATATCTTTCTGATCAAGGCGTGCTTATCCCACGAATCGATAACTGATACGTGATGTTTATGTAAAAACTGAGATAAATAGCTTTTAGTTATTTTACGTTTTCCTAATATCGCTTCCGCGCATTCAGAGTGCTGGCAAATAATCTTGAGCGCATCTATTACATGAATATTGTAGTGGAATAGGAACATATATAATAAGATACATAACTAAAAAAATATTAACATACCTTCACGATCGGTCGGAGTTAGGTTATGTTTGGTGATACTGAGGGCAACTGAATACAGATCAGTCGATGGAAAATCTTCCAAGAACAATCGAATAAATTTTTGTTCTACATCGTTCAACATAATGAGTTTTCGTCATCGCATGTTCGGCTAACATATGCTGTTATTAGCCACTTCAGTTTCAACATTGAAATTTAAACTCAAAACAATGATAAATTTTCGAAAATATTGAAAATCTAACGGGAAAAAAATGAATTGTTTTGGTTTTGATAACGTATAAAAAAAAACACAGTCACTTCCGACTTCACTCCTCTTCAGCAAGGTGCGAAACACTAGTCACGTGCCAGTCACATGCATAAGTGTGTAACCGACATTTTGGTTTTTTGGTAATCGTCGCATCGTCGTATTCCAAAGAGAAACGAAAACGTCGAGGCATTACGTTATCAGCAACTGCCTACCTAAATTTACCTACATTTACCACACTCACAAAAATACGAGTCACGCATGTTTTTTATCCTCCTTGTAAATTAAAAAAGACAGAGAAAGAAAAGAAGCCGATAGAAGCTTAAATTTACGTTTGTGGTGTTTTATTAATAATTTTCTACATTTATTTTTATTGTTTTAAATCAGTCAATTGGTCATCATGTCTGGGGACGCATCGTAAGTACTCATCCATTGCATTTCCTTACGCAACTTCAATTTCTTCTCTTTAATAAATATTACCATGCGGAACAATGCGGCCATTGACGATCGAGTTCGTTATCATATACCGCATAACAGCTTTTGAAGATATTTTTAGAGTAATTTCTCGAGTTGAATGAAGCTTATAAATAATGTTTATGTTCGTAACGAATTATTTCCATCGTAAATGTATCGTTACCCTCAAACTCATCAATTCGCGCTCTTATCTCCATCTTTGTGAATTTCTTGACCCGGTAAACGTGCGATTCCTGTAACCCTTTCGTAAACCGTTGTTATGCCTCAAACACCGAAAAACTACTCGCGAAATAGCTCAAGTCGATCATTTGATTCACCCTTTGATTCTTTTCACAGTGTTTCCCCGCCACCAGTTTTATGGGCTCAGAGAAACAGCACCATTTTCCTATCCATTTGCTTAGAAGATTGCCGAGATCCAGTGCTTCAAATTAATCCGACCAATATATATTTCCGCGGTGTTGGTGGTACCGAAAGAAAAGAACACGAAGTCACTATCGAACTCTATAAGGAAATAGTGCCCGAAGTAAGAATTCAAATTGCCATTCATCCGGCATTTCCGTTATTAATATTCTAATCCTTTCTTTTATCATTTCGTAGCTGTCTAAACAGTTCCAAACTGGTAGAACAATTGAATTAATTTTAAAAAAGAAAGAAGAAGGCCCGTATTGGCCACATCTCACCAAATTAAAACAAAGATACCACTGGTTGAAGATCAACTTCAATAAATGGAAGGAAGAAGACGACAGTGACAAAGAAGAATCGGAAGAGAATTTCGAAGACGTAAGTATCCAACTTAATTTGCTTCTTGAATCAATGTCAAGAGAAATATCACCAAATTAAATTCTTGCCTTTCAGATGATTCGTTCCATTGGTGACTTAGGCACTGGTTCTAGACCAACTTTTGAAAACGATACCGATTCAGATGACAATGACAAGGACGCGGAAGATGACCTTCCACCTTTGGAATAAATTATTTCGTACGAAATTTTTTTGCGCGCGTTTATCTGTAAGATAGAGCTAACGATATTCCTTTTCTATATCATTAAAAAAAAAGATTTCCCCCCATTTATAAGATTTATTTTAAAATCGTGCTGTTCATACCTAAATTAGTTATTTATGTATAATGTTAATTAGTTATTTACATATTCGAATTATTATTGTTGCATAAAATGAATACGTTAACCATTCGTTCAATCAAACAATGTAAAAAAAAAAAGGTCGTTAAGGAGTACATAATTAAATGCTTCCTTTCAGTCGCTTAAATTTTGTTAGTAAATTTTTACCATACTTACATTTCCCAACGTTATTTAGAATGGTTAGCGTTTCGATTGATTAAACAACTTCATAATTTTCAACCGTTACTACGAAGAAACAAAATACATTTATGAGCTTTATAATAAATGATTTTTCAATCTTTGGAAAATCCCAGCAATATATTTATTTTTATACTTGAATTTTTTGTTATCATTTTTCATACGTAGCGTTTACTGGCAGTCGATTATTTTACTCCATGTACTTTGTTTCTCCAGTTCCAAAGAAAAATCATTCGTGTTATGAAGCCATTTTGAAATTTCCCCAATAACAGTTCTTGAGCAAAAATTCATCGCCATTGCTGCGTGTAATTTCGCTCTACGCAAATAAAAATAGATGGTACTTTTCGGCATACAAAGGCTAGTGACAAATACGCCATAAACGAAATTATTCCAAACCCGCAATAATTAGTTTAAAACCCCGGAGTGCGCGAACTATCCGATGGCAAGAAACCTGTACGTTTTTATTATTAGTCTCTATTGTAAATATTGAGTTATGACGCAACTTCTCATTTTGTAAATGTCGGTTTTTAAGTACTTTACGTATTATATTATAAGCAAATTTTATATGCATTTTTCGGCATTTAAGGTAAGTTAATTATTTCGCATATAGCTTGGAAAAGAAAATCGGATTTTTTTAGACGGATTTGTTTGTTGCACATTATCGAGTGTAAAGAAGTTATGTTTTAACGATTACATTTATCTTTTCACTTATGTGTTAATTTTTTTTTCTTTTTAATTAATCTTCGTTTCCGGGGTTGGCTACATCGTGTTCGTGTTATCGGTTTTACCGAGTTCGATACTTGGGATAAAATTCGATAGTGCAATTAGGTAGCGATAATTGTTGCACGAATGAACTCAGAAGTTTATCGCGATGTAGCATTCAACGCGACTAAAAGGAATTCAAAATATGCGGCCCTACACTAAATCGCAGGATAATATTTCCACAGGAAATAATTCAAATAGTACATTATAAGATGGTGATCAATATCATAAATAAAAAAGAAATTATGAACTGAATTTTAAACAACAATTATGTAAATTAAATTGACATTTTTAATTCAAAAAAAAAAAAATTAATAATTGAGTTCTGCGAATTCGATGACTAAAATTTTAAGTTGTAAATTTATATACTTGGAGCCATAAATGAAACTGGCACAAAAAATCAAACTAATTGATAATAAGCAATTAGAATGAAATATTATCGGGGAGGGGCATTACAATGGAGTCCGAAAATGGAGTGATATTCTTATTCCGAATTATTCAATACTTTATCTTACTCCATCGTATGAAAAATTCTTACTCAAGCTGTCGAAAAAAAATTTGTAGGTACGCAAAGATTTTTTTTTTGTATTGAACAAAGAAAACGATAATGTAGACTTACACAGAGGCAGAAATGGGTAAGATGAGTAAAATAATATAAGGAAATTTCTCAGATTGTAATGTTACAGATGAATATCGTTTATGATTATATCTGTAGTGTTTCCTTAGAGTGTCTCATAATTAACATTTCAACTACTTTCGTCCATTTAGAAAAGAATTCTGAATTTTTCAAATTTAGAATTTGCTGCATAATAGGTTTTATATTGAGAAAATAATGAAATTGCACGAAATGGTCGCTCCTAATAAATGAATACCTAATGATAATATGTTGCAAACTGCAAATTTGAAAATTGCGCATCCTTCACTCCGTAAACAACAGCAGCTGAAATAATGAAATGAAGAACTTTTCGAAATTTTTTGACTTCGAACCAATATTAAATCTTTTAAATAAAAAATCTTATAAAAAATATTCCACAAGCTAAAAACTTAATTAAAACAAAAAAAATTAAAGGTAAATATAAAAAAATTAATTCTATATTTCGAATATCTTGAACATCAAAACTATAATAAATAAAAATCATTAAAGATTTGTAACATAAAATTAAGGGTCTATTCTACATACACGATTGCATACTGGTTTGCCTGCCAAATGACCATTTTCGTACATCTTTGATTCTTAAATACTACTCATCTGTTTCACTTGAAATTTGAAATATACACCTATAATAAGAATTTGAAAAATTTCACAGAAGGTTTTTTGATTAAGTGATTATTTGTCGAGAAAAACGTAAAAATAAATCGGCTTTTGAGGAGGCCATATTCCACAGCTTATAACTTTCTTATATATTGGAAACTTGAATTTTTCGTTCTGAACAAATTAAAGAGCAGTGTCTTATCTTCTTTATTTTCAAATTTCAGAAGTTTTCATAAGAAAATCACGAAGAATTTTACTCTCAAAAATGTCACTTTTTTAGCGTTATCAATTCTGGTTCCCATATAGATAACATACAGTGCCTGCGAAGTTTGGTTATACTGAAAAAAAGAACTGTGTATGCGAAATATACCCTTAATAGGGAATTCAGAACGGAATAGAATTTTCTGACATATTTTTGTCGCAAAATCAACCAGTGAAAAATCTCTAAACGTAGGATGATTTGAAAAATGTTGCTTATGGAGCCATTTCATGGACATTCAAGAAAAAAAATTGCTGTTTATAATAATTCTTCCAGAAATTCTACAACTGCTGCGCTATAATGATACTTTACCCACATCCAACCTAAATATTCTACTTTTCTTCATGTCATTGCCGAAACACTTGTATAGCAATTTTCATCTATTTTACTCGAAGTCTATACTAGCTGGGTCGAATATAGGTATTTTTCAAAAAGGGAAGGGATGGTAGTCACAATAGCTCCTCAATGACTTCAAAAGAGCGTTGTAAAAATTTTAGCTCCTCAATTCGAAGTTCAGGCTTTCACCATGAAGTCAAAATTTCAAAAAATTTCCAAAAAAAAATTTTTTATTTTCAAATGTTATATTTCATCTTTCAAAGACTGAAAAACATTTGAACCGATAATTTTGTTTGAATTTAGGAGATCTAAAATCGTTTCTGAATTTTTATTTCAAGTACCAATTTTGGTCATTTTCAAAAATAAACAACAAATGGATAATTCATTAGTTGTGTGCACAGTATAGGCTTAATTTAGGCTTTTCGGATTCTAGAGACAAAATGTACTCAATTTTTGTTCTACAAGGGTGTCTAAAGTTTGAGTCTTTTGAAGACGAGAATACGACGTTTTGGATGCGTTTTGAGATACATTTTCTATTGAATTCAAAAAGTATGAAAATTAAGCCTGAGCAGGGGGAAGGAGTTTCTCCCCCGGGCCCGAGTTTTTTTAAGGCCCACCGAGCCGAGGGTCTGCGACTTAACGCATCAGGGTTAAAAATCTATCTTCTGTCTTTAATTACCTCCACGACTTTTTTTTCGCTCTTATGACTCTTTTCCTCCTGTCCTGTGCCCGAATATTACCCATTTGTCGTACATTTTTGAAACAACCGAAATTGATGCTTTTAAAAAAAAATTATGTTTAGAGCTCCTAAATTTAAAAAAAAAAATTAGCCCTTAGGTTTTTTTCATTTTTCGGACGACAACAAAATTACGATTTTTTCCTTTAAATTCACTTAGAAAGCCTGAATGTGTTGGTTTTTTTGTCTCACTCTATCAGGGCTGGGCAAAATTGGGGACAAAACGATTTCAAATCCAAAATCCACTCTATCGTATGATTTCAGCATGAAAAATATTCAGTTTTTGCGATTCCCCCCATGCTCCCTATTTAGTCGAATCAAAATCTGAAGGAAGTATCCCTAGATTTTGATATTGAACAATCTCTGATAAAATTTTGAATGATTTTCATTAATACCGTTTGGCGTTATTGAGAACGGAAATGTAGGTATATCTTTGCCTTTGACCATTTATAGTATATGGATTGCTCAAATTATAGAAATGAAGTTTGTCAAAATAATAGACCCAGGTAACCCCGACAATTCACGTGAGTAAACGCAATGACTACTAATGTTTTAGCTGTATTAGTGAACTAGGAGGTTTGTGCGAAAAAAATTTTGACCCTAATTTAGAGGGTATAAAAACTAAATTAACGGGCTAAAGTCTTTTCGAGATTATTTAGCAATTATTGTGACCACCGCCCTTCACTTAAAAACAAAAAACCGAATTTCGTCCCGACCCTAGTATTTATACCAATGGAAATGAATTCTCTCAGCAAATCTCCGAAGCTCACTAAAATGATAGTATCCCCACCTTTTAGCGGAAAATTGGAGGAATGGTCAGCCTTCAAGGACTTGTACGAATCGTTAATTCATAAAAATCAAGACTTAGATCAGGTACAAAAATTTATTTATTTAAAATCATCTATTCAAAATGAAGCTGCATGCAGAGTTATTGCAAGGTCTAGATTTAACAGCCGCAAATTATGAGCCAGCTTGGAAGCTACTCATTGATCGTTTTTCTAATAAGAGATTAACCGTGCAAAATTATTTAACTACGTTGATAGAACAACCAATAGCTAGCCATGAAAATGAATTGAGAAAATTAATTGATACCATTAATAGAGTTTTACGAGCTATAACTGCACTGAAAATTAAGGATGAGGATTTGGCGCAAATTTTAAAAGCTCATATTATTACCACCAAACTTCCAAAAAAAAACAAAAAGTGATTGGGAATTATCTCAAGCGAGTAGTGATACTGTAGCCACCTATAGTACTCTTGAAAAATTTATTACAAAAATAGCTAACGCCGCAGACGCATGTGGCCCCTTACCATCTCTATCAGGTAGTAGTTCTACTTCAAATACATTCTCAAAATATTCAAATGTTCGCCTATTAATTTGCCCAATCATTTTTAGTTTGACACAATATTCAATGAATTGCTGAAATCAACATTCTAATACTGTAAAATTATAATCCACTTTAAACCCTACAGCCATTTCGAAAAAAGAAGAAATGCAACCTCCTCAACATTTTCATCCTCTCCGCTCACAAGATCGAAATTTTCCACTACATTGAACAATACGAGGAAAAAATACACGTTTATCCGAAGCCATTCCAATCCCAAAGCTCCCATTATTAACCTGTTTCGATATAACCAAATAAAAGAGAAGAATATACGAGCAGAGAGAAGTTAACCTTTACCCCACTTCTTCTTAACCTAGATCAGCTCAGACAGGTGTCTTGAGCGCTTTAAGGTAAATTCAAGTAAATCTGTTAGTCTTCTCGTTGCTTTTCCCATCATCCGTTCGTATCTGTTGCTCATCGTGTGATCGTCGACTTGTGTGTAAATTGTATTCACGCGACATGCGCGAATTTTCCGTCCGATCTCGGGTATTTACTAACTTGTCGTCGGCGTGTTTGAAAAATCTGTTGCCATAATTACTCGTCGTTTTATTTACTTATTTCGCGACGCGATTATTAAATGATTTTTTTTCGATTCGAGTGTACATAAAACGGTTTAATTTATTATGATTGTGTCGACGTAGATTCCGTCGGGTGCCTGTGGTGCTATTCGTAAGAGGATATAATTCAGCTGATTGGAAATGCCATCTTTATTTAGCGAAGCGTTTTACGTAAGTATAAATCGATATGAATATGATTTCAATTTCGCGGTCTTATTCGGCTACCTGTGAACTTGATTTGCTCTTAAATGAATCGTATATTCGAGATTCGTGAACGTATGATTTACAAAATCAACAATTACTACGGATAATAATTTACAGTTCGTATTTTTAATACAATGTCGAAGAGAGGCAGATTCGTCGAATATTTCTTTTTATTAATAACACTTGTAGCGGGATACCAACGATATTTTCATCGTCGTAATTCAAACGACAAAACATTTTTAAGCGTTTTCGCAAACGAAGCCGAACAGCGTGAAATACGAATTCATCGCGTTTGAAATAATGACACACATAACGATACCAGATATCGTACGCTGGTACAATTATTCCACGATTCCATGCAACTCGGTAATTTAAATAGCCCCGATGTAGGTCGTCAACGAACCCCTGGGTGCGTTGAAATTCGCCCAAAATCTTCTGCGCCCGCAAATTGGAGTTCTCACGGATGCTGGCGTTAAATCACCCAACAGTATAATCGACTTTGTCGAACCCCAGGACTCCAATTTCTGGTGATCTGATTTCATTCCACTTCAAGATGCTCGGATGATTTTTTTCGCATCTCAAAGCATAAGGTGGCTATGATAGCATTACAATCTTCGATAGCATTTAGATGGTATAATGGAAAAATATACCCCGAGATAGGCATTACGAGAAGGAAAACTTGGAAGTTTTTTGGACACTTCAAACTACCATAAGGTTTTGTGTAGAACGATTTTTTTCACAAAAAAAACAACAACAACAAAGAAATGTAAACAAAATAAATTTTACTTTTATTTTTTGGAAATTTGCACCAATTTCAAATTCATTAATATTTTTCAGTATTTTTGATTTATTATTAGAAATTCTTGGACTTCATCTAGTTAAAAAAATTTTTTAATATTTCGTCATTTTTCGATTTATACTATTAGTACCTTGTTTATGTAAATCAAGCTACTTCAGCGTATCTAATTTAGAAAGGATTGGTTGGGGTAAGGCGTAAGGGGGGAGAAACAGTTAATTGACGAATGCCCAATTTTCTTATACATACCTATCATATACGTGAAAATCGCTCAAAATTTGGAGAAACTATTATTCAAATAATACCCAATCTATGAATATATCTTTATTTTTGAAAATATTAATTTTTTTTTTACTTATATATTAATAATTACTTTAATTTAAAATAAAAAAAAATTATAATAAATATATTTTGAATTTTTGATCCTCTAATTATAAATCTACCTTTAAATTGAATTTTTAGAATAATAATTTTTTTTTAATTAAAAATATTTATTGAACAAATTCATTTAAACTTCGAAAGCTGCTTATTTCAGATTTTTGATTCGCCTCAAAATGGTAATTCATTCAGATTTTGAGTGAAACTTAAACGTTTTTCAAAGCTTCAAAATATTTGATTATAGTCTCACACGACAGAGTAAAATGAGAGGATACTAACGTACGGAAATTTCGATTTTCTTGGCGAGTTTGGGAAAAGTTAGTGCAAAAATCAAATTTTTGGGAAAGCTTCGAGCCATGAAATTTCCCCAATATGGTTTTGAAGGGGAAATTATAGGTCATAAAATTTCTTGAATGGTTCATTCATTTTCAAGCAAGGGGCCAGGGAGGGACAGAGGGGGCCAGATTGCCTCCAAGCCCCAGTTCCTACGAGAAAGCCTTGTGATAAAAATATTTGCATTTAAAAAGTTTTTCAATTCCAGTTGGATTTTTAACTGAGTTTTTGATAAATTATGAAGCTATTACGGAGTACCAAATTTAAGCAATAAGGAGGGAGAAATGAATCTCAAATATTTATTTTTTTCAAAATTTTTATCATGTTTTCGTCGTTTATGTAGTATGTACGTATATAGTTCTCAACAGCCTTTTGGGTCGAACCACTTATACGGTTGAGATTCGATACCCATGCTCGTATTTCGTTGTACAAATATAAACAATGTAATCGAGTATGGGTTCCACGCTCGTATCGCTTCGTTTGCCACAACGTCGCCGCAAGAATATTTCGATAATGATGAAAATTTCCTTCGAGGAAAAAAACCCGTAAGCAGCCATGTAGCATTACTGGAGCTGAATTTTTAGCGCTTGTTCTAATCCCTTTTTAAACCCCGTAAAAAGTTAAATTTAGAATACATGACATATGAACCCATATTTTTCAAATTATAGTAACTTGAGACTCTTCACGTCATCCTCAAATTTTGAAAAAACGCCATTTTGAATTTATTTTGACCCAAACTCAAGGGTTTACATTCTGGTCATTAACTAACCCCACATACGAAGTTTGACCCTTCCCGGTCAATTTAGTGAAGAGATATGAAGGATTCGTGAAATTTCCTGTATAACAATTTCCCCTTCAAAAGTTGTATTTAGCTCTAACTCCCCTCCAAATTGACTTGGGAAGCTAAAATCAGAATATGTTAGTCACTTAGCCTCATTCCATCGTATGAAGCCACAATAAAATAATTTTGACCTTTCCCGCATTCCCACCACATTTTGAGATCGATAACCCCTCCTTTTCCCCCCAACTCATATATGGAAGTAAATTTGGCATATAGTATACTTCTTATCCCAATAATTAATATGAGTTCACATTAATTACGCTTTTATTGATTTGAGGCTCCTCAAGCTCCGCTAAAATTTTGATTATTCGCCATTTTGGACCTATTTGGACCCAAATTCAAGGTGTCATATTTCGGTACCAAACTAACGCCACACACGCGATTTGATCTTTCTAGATTGATTTGGTGAAGAGATATAGAAGATTCAAGAAATTTCATAACTCAAAACCTCCTCAAAAATCCATTTTTCGCTCTAACTCCCTCCAAATGCACTTGAGAGGGTGGAATGTGAATATAGTACTGTTCGTGATTCACTCTTTCATATGAGATAAAAAAATAAAAATTTATAGCTATTTACCTCCCCCCCCTTCCCCTCCATCTACCTCAAAATTCGAGTAATCCATCACACAAAAAATTATTTTTTGACATTTTCAAAAAGAATCGCAGTACACTGTGAACCATTCTTATCAATACCCATGGGCGCTACGCGTGGGAGAAAATGTATAATTTATTATTATATACAATACTAGTGCCTCCTCGCCCCTTCGGGGCTCATTTGTTACCCCCACCAAGACTTCTTCTTTTCAGGATGAACTCCCCGCTCCCTCCTTTATACCTTTGTATACCTTAAAATTCTAATCAATATTATTATAAATATTAATATTAAAAAAATAAATTTTATTAAATTAAAAAATAAATATATTAATAATTTTTCATTATGAAACATTAATTTTTTTTTTTATATTTATTAATTAAGATTTTAAGTTAATTTTAAACTATTAATTTTCAAAATTAAAAATATTTTAAACAATTTTATAACTTTACCCTTACTCTTGCTTATGTACAAAGCTTTTATTGAAGTTTATCACCTTTTTTTTCCTTTTTTATACCTACTATCCTTTATACTTTTTATACCTGCTACTCGAAACAATTTTATGACTTACCCTTCGAGCATGTACAAGGCTTTTATTAAAATTTACAGCCTTTTTTTCCTTTGTATACGTGCTATCCTTTATATACCTTTTATAACTGCTATTCAAAACAAGGATGCGCGCGCATCTCAAAACCGATTTCATTTTGATTTTAATATATAGAGAGATATATAACAAGTTACCTATATGAGATCTATCCTAAGAAATGTTTTTATGCAAAATTAATACGTGAGTAAATTATCAAACTAGGTGGAAACAACCATTTCGAAACAAGATGAGAGATAAAATTGCTCCATTGGGGAAAAACAAATATCTTACAAAATAACCTTTTTAATGGGTATAGGTGCTCAACATAAGATCCAATTGTTTTGTATCTTATTTTCCCCTCTTTAATTCTGAGTTATATACAAATAGTAAATAATATGCGGAAACGAGATCCGCCCATAGTATGTATGATATAGATCTGTATGACACGCTGAGTCCAAAAAAGTGATTCGAATAAACCGAGATCTGAGGTTCAGATCTTGCGATCTCAGATTCCGCATCAGTGGTATGAAACTGATATCGGATGACGCAGTTATGAATCTCTATATATATACACCAAAAAGTTGAACATTAGCTAGATGGTTGTAAATGGCCTGATACACAAAGATTTGAGGACCCCACCTTCCCCGGATCCCACTTTCCCAAATCAGCTAGGCTGTAATAGTTATCGTTTTTTTTATAAACTCAGCTAAAAACACTAAAATTGCATTCTTTTCTCGTCCGTAACTAATTTTCCAACTTATCCCCACTCTCCACTGTAAATATATTCCTCATATTACGATATTCCTTAAGAGATAACACCGACGAAAAAACTTTTTTTTCCAATTTCCCATTCACCGTCTTGCCAGTCCATTCAACTTCTAACCACTTCCCATAACCGCGTAACTTGTGGTTAGAAACTACGACACTACGTACAACGTACTCGTATAGTATACCGGCGAGTAGAAAAGAACACTGTTATTCAAACGACTAAAACAATCGAATCGGCTACTGAACTATCATCGGCGACGCTTGCTGTAATTAAATATGCGTGTAACGTTCGTGTTATACTGGTTTACAGTTCTCATTGACCTAGAAACTGACCGCAACTGTGTGTAGAAATTAATACCTCGTCGATTCTCGTACCTTTAATAGATATAATGAAAGTGGGCCTCGTCGGTCATCGTGCCTCGTTTTCGCTCTCGCTATCATTATACTATAACGCGCGTGTTCTAACACGCGAAAACACTAGGACTTTTCTCACGGCGTCCGGTGTCATCGTAGAGCTCGGTGCTTAGATGATAATTAATCAAAAAGACATTCTCGGCTACCGATATAATTACCTTCATCCCTTGCCTTCGTTCTCTTTGGAAAGTGTTCTTACGACGTCGACGAGGATCCAATATCGTCGTTCAAACAAATGAAATACGAACCTCGAACGTGCCCGTTTGCCTGTAATTCGGCGATCATGACCTATAGAGTTAATCTGGCGCGAAAATTGATACACACGCCTTGTTAAATGGCCGATAATTAGGGCCACCTTCAAGGTAGCCATTATACCCGTTGTATTTTCTTTCCATTCGTTTACACCTAGGGTCTTCGTATCACGTGTAATGATACTTAAAGAGACGTATTCGACTTTCTTCTAACAATAAGCGCGGCCTCTGTGGCCCGATTTTTTTTTTTTCATCTGAACGTGATTATTATTTCTTTTCTTTTACGCATGGAGATGCACGAGCGATGTGTTCGTTTTATTATGCAGGTAGCCGCGATGCTATTTAGAGATTAAGTCACGTAAAATTACGCGTTTATATCTAATTATCATAATTTCGCAGCCTAAATAATTTTTAACTGGGGGAAATTTTTTTTTGTCCGCGTTATATAATAATCTTTCAACATTCGTGTGTTTCCTGTCAACATTTATTATCCTATGTATGAGTATATTTCATATTTCGTTTTACGAAAGGATAAAATTCGTCTAATGGGAATTGCGAGCTTGTGTTTAAAGTTTACCGTGAAATACAAATGCATTGTAGCACAGTTTTCACACTACGAAAGTGTGATTCATAAATTTTTATTCCAAAGGAAAAAGGAGATGAGCAAAAGTCAAGGAAGCTAGGAACAGACATGTGGTCAGCCAATCATTTCAGTATGGGAAGCTAACCAGATCCTAGAAACGGCGTTGGCTTCTTTTTTTTTGTTGTTAGGTACTTTTGTGTTGCAAATGATTAAAATGAATTAATTTATTTAAAAAAAAAATTATTCTTTTAAAATAATTCAAATAATTATTATATTATTTTTAAATGAAATAAAAAAATATTTAATATTAAATATAACATTAATTTGTCAAATTAATTTTTTCTATTTATAATTCAAATAATACCAATACAAAATTTTAATTGGGCCATGGTGTCAGCTATAATGGAAAAAAAATGAAAATTCGTGCTTTTGTCTCTAGTATTGGTTAATAATAATAATAATTAAAAAAAAAAAAAACTTACATCTAAAACAAATGCAAGGTGCAAGGTATGAGTAATAAGGTGGACTGAATTTCGTTTTTTTTTTTTTTTTTCAAAAATTGAAGATGACCATAACTGTTATAAAATGACCTCAAAAAACCGTCATAAAAAATCCAGCTTTCCAAATTAATTTCTAGACTCTCCAAAATGAAGTCAAAAATTTGAAATAAAAAAAAAAACGATTTTTCTAGCAATTAAAAATTTTTCATCTTTAAAAGTCATATTTTGCCCTGCCAAGACTGAAAGAAATTTTATCCACCAATTTTTTGTTTAATTTAGAGGTATAAAATGCTTTTAAATTTTTTTCAAAAAGCAATAATTTCGATTATTTTCAAAAATGAACGAAAAATGGATAATTTATTGTTCGTGTGCACAGTAAGGGCTTAATTTAGATTTTACGGACTCAAAAGGCAAAATATGCCCGATATTTGAAAAGCTTCCTAAAACACGTTCGTGCTTTTCAGTGCTTCATAATGAGGTTTTCACGCTCAAAACCTCACATTTTAGGAACTCGCGCGGAACAAAAACTGAGCATATTTGGCCTCCTGAGTCAGAAAAAGTCTAAACTATGTCTATACCGTGCACACGACTAATAAATTACCCATTTACCATTCATTTTTGAAAATAACAAAAATTGCTTCCTCTTAAAAATATACCAAAAAGGTGGGCATTTGCCAGATGATTACAAATGATTTAAAACGTCAAAATTTGAAGACCTCACCCTACCCTGACACCTCTTTCACAAATCAGGTAGGCTATAATAACTATCGTTTTTAAGTTGAAAATTCGGCTAAGAAATTTAAAAATCGTTTAGACCTAAATTTTGAAAAATTTGCGACTGGAATGATAAAATCTGACTTTTGAAGGTAAAAAAATTTTTCTCAAAAAAGAAGGAAAGAAAAACGTAAACCCATATGTATTAAGTGTATTGGCGAAAGATTAATTTTTAATCACCAAAAATTCGTTTTTTTTTTATTTCAAAAATTTCAAAACTTTGAATTTATTTCAGTGGCTTAAAAAATAAGCTGACAAGCTGAAAATTTTATGAGCTACTTTATATGTCATTTTGCTACTATTGTGACCACTTCACCCTTTGAAAAAAAATCAAAATCCGTTTCATTCTAATGGGTAACTTTTTTGGAGCAATGAAAAAAATTATTAGATAATTTTAAGTAGGTAATTATAAATCAAACATAAACAAAAAGTGTATTTATTTCAAGAACTGGAAGAATGCAACGAATAAGAAAAGTAAGAAATTTCATATTCATTATACTTTTGAAAATTTCCACAACCGGTGCTTTTTCAAAAAAAGCTAAAAAAAAGTTTAAATTCTCAAAATTTTAAGAAATTTAGTCTGTATGCAACGAATAAAACTTTCGAATACAAATTAATAATTTTAATTTGGCCATAAATCAATTTTCTTAATTTTTTAATTTTTGGAAAATCTACCACCATTTTGGCTCGAGGATATTCTCGATAAGTTTGAAGAATAAAATTTTTTATATCTCTTTTGAAAAGGTTATTTGGTCTCTATAATACCAAGTGGCCTTGGCATTTTTACATTTTTCAAAAAAAAAAAGTGATTTGGTTCACCCTAATAAGTACCATGTAAATGTCAAAAATACAACCCTCTCACCGAGCATCAATTTCGAAAAAAAAAAATTCAAAAATAAGGCAATCATAAATGAGAAAAAAAAAGTGATTAAAAAAATTGTTTTTTCTTTTCTCGGCTATCTAGATCACATTTACATGAGTTGTGTGGTTGGAGCTGCTATGCTGGTTCATAAAAAAATTTCAAGACTTGAGGTCAGTGAGACTTTTTTCCATATTTTTTTTACTTCTTCAATACTTCTCCGCGCCTATTCATTCCACTAGCACCACTTTTTCGTCGATGATACTACATTCAATACTCTAAAGTTTAGTGTTAATTGCACATTCCTACCTAGCTTGAAGTATTAGATAAAAATTTCCCAAAAAAAAAAAGATCGTGGAAAATTTATGAAAACAGAAAAAAAATTGTTCCTCGCCTTTAGAGGCAATTAGGGTACAGCTATGCATAAAATAAAAACGAGGGTGAAATGGGGGTCAATAAAAAATTTTTAAAACATAAGATCAACGCGACATTTTCTAAAGTTATTTGCAAAAAATATGAAATAATGGCCAATTCTCATCAACGTTTTTCACACTTATTTCATTATAGCTCCCCTCCTCCCCCTCTATTGAGACCAATTTTTTATTAGTAAAATCGCAAACCATCATACATGGGTGTCATATGAGTAATCCTACATGTGTTATGAAGGAACTCAGCTTGACGTGAAACACCCTGTATAATTATGATAAATGTTGAGTAGTCGGCAAATTTTATTATTTCACCCCTTCGAAAATATTTACTGGTCTTAAACCGAGCCTGCTAATCAGTTTTAAAAACGAGATAATAATCACACGAATAATTAATTTTTGAATTATGAAAATTCATTCAATAATGAAATACCTAAATGAAGAACAGAGTACGAGTTTTCTTTTGCATTGGGGAAAATATTTCTAATTTTCTAGATTGCGAATTCTCGATATTACATGTTCATAAAGACGCAGCGAGCAGTTCAAATATGAAACCCTGTAATAAATTAGAAGAAATAAACCTTCAGACAGTTGGCTAAGCTTTCTGTTAACTGATAATTTTATTGACTGTATGTAATTTAGACAAAGGACATTTGACTAGTAAATATATTTTTTCTACGCATTTAAGTCTCATTATTAGATTTGGCTCGAAAATTCTTGTAAAATGATACTTACAGTAAGTTGCATTTTTCGATACAGGGAAGGTAAACATTTTTCCTTTACATAAAAACACCATAAGCAACACGTAGACGAATTTCAAATTCCCACCACTGGCTCCACCTGACTGCTAGTCTCCTGAAACCTTTTAACACATGTACACCTCTGATTGTCAAGTACTTAGGAAAGTGAAATTTATACTTTGTTTAAAGTGCCAGTAGTAGAAACCAGTGGATTTTTTCATTTGGAAAAATTGGAAAGTAATGAAATCTTCTTTCAAAGACTTTACTTGTTGTATGGAAGTACGTATGTACCTAGCTACCTACTGTGTGCATAAATCTCACAATCAAACATACAAACCTACGAACAGGTAGTTTGCATGTATATGCCTTCTTTATTTTGAATAAATTCAGTTTTCATTTCGTCATATTTCAGACCCGCTTATCTCATCTTATTCTCTTTCGCAACATCCAAGTAGTATTTAAAACCAACGTAGCCATCTAATCTTATCAATGCTGCCATCTCACCGACGAAACTATGCTCTATGCCCTGAATTAGAAAAACGTCTCAGTTAACCGCACTTACGATACAATCTACCGTTTGAGCCTCGTCAACCCAACTGATAACGAAATACACGAGTACATCTTCACCCAAATAAGCTAATTCGCGCCATACGTTAGACTCAATCCGGCTGGCGTTAATTATACGCGAGAGAAAAGCGATAAAAACGTCATTAGATGCATTTGGCGCTCGCTAAACGGGCACGCTCTCTTCACAGACCGAGCCCGCGTATAATACGACTAAGTGATAATATCTAGTACATTACTGAAATACTCTAACTATACGATTTTGTATACGCTCTTGGGCGACCGATAGAAATGGAGGCATTATGTAATGCCATTATGGTGTCCTTTAACGCGTTAATAAAAACTCGACAAAACGTTCTATTTTGTAATTCCGGAAACACCCAAAGCTGTTCGAAATTCGCGCATCTTTTATCACTGTTGTAAGCACTAAACGCCAACAGTTATGCATTATGAACGAGAAAAAAAACGTAAGCGGCGATGCCGTATTATTGGAGCTGAATTTTTAATGATGTAGCGTTTAAATTTGCAAATAATGTTATTAAAACTTTCCATAGAACGTAGTAGCGAGCCTGGAAACCCTGTAGCGTTTAAATTTGCAAATAATGTTATTAAAACTTTCCATAGAACGTAGTAGCGAGCCTGGAAACCCCACTTATCCCCTCCAAAACCACTTAACTAGTTGAATTTAGGATATGTCGTATTTTTTGTAAGGGTGGGGGAGCTAGAATTAGCACCAGGGCAAAAATAGTTTTCGAACCCCTATTTAAGTTTTTTTTTTTGATAAAATAAAAACTTTCAAAAAAATTTAATGAAAAAAAAATTAAGTTAAAATTGAGAAAACTTTAAGTATAAATTTTCGGAATCTCAGGAACTCATGTCGGAGAGGAATCATCCCCTTGCCCCTACTTCTCACCTCCCACCAACGTCAGACACCTCCTGGTATAACAGCAGCTCATATCTATCAGATTTCCTATTGTTTGAGAGTCCTCAAGCCTGCTTCCTTAAATTTTGATCATTAGTCATTTTGGTTCCATTTTTACCCGAATTCAAGGGATCATATTTTGCTTTAGGAAAAATCTTGCATACGATGTTTAAGCTTTCTAAGTACGTTTGGTGAGAAGGTGTGGAGATTCATTTCACGCCAATTCCCTTGCAAAGCTGCTTGGAAAGTTGAAATTTGAAAATGTTTGTAACTCAAGCTCGTTGACTTTTCGTTTATACCCACCTTATTTTGAGGACAATAACCCTTCTATCATCCCATCAAATCATTTGGGAAGATGCCACTTTAAGATGCAATATTTTTCATCTTTCTAGTAATCATATGAGCTCGATTATTTCAAATTTTAGTAATTCCGAGGTTTCTCAAGCCTTCCTGAAATTTTGACCATCCGCCATTATGGATTCATTTTGAGTCCATTTTGATTTAAATTCAAGGAATAAAGTTTGAGCTTTGTGAGCATATTTGGTGAGGAGATAAGGAAGGTTAATGAAATTAATTTATGTATTGATTCCCTTTCCCCCCAAAAGCTACTTTTTTCTTTAACTCCCCTCTAAACCTACTTGTTCGTAATTTGTACTTACGCTGACACATAAAATTATACTTGAAATTTTTCACTTTTCTATTATCCTCCCCTCCCTTTTTGGAGACAGTGACGCCCCTTCTCCCCTCCCACTTCGCCTGTGAAGGTTAATTCAAGATATAATTTACTTCTTATTTCCAGGAATTACGTGAGCCCATATTTTTCAAATCTGAATTACTCGAGAACCCTCAAGCCTTCTTCAGTTTTTAACCAATCACCATTTTGGATTCATTTTGACCTAGATTCAAGGATTCAAATTTAGGTCTGCCAGTTGACTTTATATCTAAAGATTCATTTTTTTCGGTCGATTAAATGAGGAGTATACGAGAAATTCAAGAAATTTCGTGTCTCAAAATCTCCTCAAAAAGCTGTTTTTCGTTCCAACTCCCCTCCAAATTTATTTAGAATGCTATTGAGATATTGGCAGTTTACTATTGATCATATAATATCAAGATCAAATGTTTCGAGGTTTTCGGGGTCCTTCAGTTTCCCTCAAAATTTGAGTGAATCGCCATTTTTTGGGTCAAATAAAAATATGAATTAAGCGCCTTTAAATCTTCGCAAGGATAATTTTTTGAGAGGGGACTCTTAATGATGCATTTTCGAAAATTATTCATACTATGATCCCTCAATTTAATTAAAACCCGAGTCCAAAGAAAATTTGTATTTAATGCATTTTATTATAAGAAATTAATGAGACATAATATAAAATAGTATGAAATAGCATGAACCCATTTAAGGGTACTCACGTGGCTTGATGTAGATACACGATGCAATAATTAAAATAAAATAAAAAGTAAAAACACTACACAAACTTAAAAAGTATTTACTTTATATACTCTTCGTGAGAACTCAGTAATCTCTCTATGAGAGGTAAAACGTATTCTCTTCATGAGAAGTTAAAACGTATTCTGTCTATTGTAAGTTTGAGATTAGCTTTTATATATGATTTCGGACGTAGGGTTCAATTGGTTTACATGCATCGTGAAATAGCCGAAGAGTGGTAATACTTAGTTTTGATATTTCCCAGAGCCGAAAAATAAGATTTAGTATGTGAGAATTAACAAGGGTTAGGTCCGAAAATGAAGAAAAGGCGCGACACTTGACGCGACAGCTCGATTAATTTATATTTATGGGTTGACGTTTTTTGATAATTATTGCCCGCGAAAAAATAATAAGTGCCCAGACAGTGTTGATAGGGAATAACCAAAAGGGGTTAACAGAAGAAAAAGAATACAAGGATGCGTGATATTTAACATTCTCAAAAAATTGAAAAATTTACTGATTTTTTGCTATGTTTTTTTTTTTAAGTAGAAAATTATTTTCATCAAAATTTTGAGCGATTTTCATCGACGCTCCTGACTCGACCATTTTTTTTAAAGCTTTTTTAGCTATTTTAGATTCTTGTTTAATTTTGAGAATGTTATATTTTTCCGAGTATTAGCTATTTTTTGAATCTATTTTTTCTTCAAATTGCCGTTATTAATTTTTGCCAATACAATTTCTACTGCCACTTTTTTGTTTAAAAATTTCATAACACTGATAAAATGAAATTTCAGTTCGTTAGAAAAATCATAAAAAAATTATTATTATTATTTTTATTATTTTATTTTTGCATTCTGTTATTAGGAAGGATATTAATTTTAAATTTGCGGGGGGAAGGGGGGGGGTATTTTGAATTTTCAGAAGTAAAAAATCTATTATTAGCTAATTTTTAAGAGAAAATTCTAACCTTCATAGTCACTTGTTATAATTAGGTTTGAAGAATGGGAATACTGATTTCATCTATGCCATTTTTCCTAACAAAGTGTGAATAAATGTAAAATTACGAAAAAATTTTGGCATTATTTGCCATATGCAAATATATGTACAAGATCTCCTTCGACCTCTCCTACCGAAGTCAAGTAACTGCAATAGCTATCGTTTTCATTAAAAACTCGGACAATAATGTCCTATAATTTTTCAAACCATGTGTCCCTGAGGCCACTTGTTTCACCGAAAAAAAAAGGGCGACAAAATCCTACTTGCAACTACATCTCTACTTCTGTAATAACCATCAGCAGAATTACATCAATATGTAAATTATCGTCGTAATCTCATTTAATGTATGTAATTCTAGGCCACACCATACAACTGGTTTTTAATTTTATAGATTCGAACTCTTTTTTTGAATTCGATAAATAATAATTAAGATGCAATACTTAAGGTTAAATTCATTAACCATCCAGTTACCCATGTCTGGCACTCTGGTAGGTAAAACGAAAAGACACGCCTTGCCGCGAATACTTCCAACTCTTCGTATACGTTTAGCGTTTAACAAAAGATAACGATAAATTGTTACAATTAGCATTGGCGTTTTAATAACACTTTCCCTTTAATTAATCGTACCATATGCATATTCCATCAACGTTTGAAAGTAAATTCAGGAAGTTTTTTACACTAAAAAATACCTCTTCTATACGAAAACCATTACCGCCGCAACAAACTTGATAACTTTTACCTGTACAATTGTCCGTATACGTTGTAATTAAATTAACGAGCGTGAACTATGCAATATGCAACGTGTTACCAGCATCATCGAGTTAAAGAACAATAACCATAAGCCAAAAAAAAAAATTCCCGAATGTCTTTTCGCCATTATATAATCATTAACCAGTTTATAGCGTGCACGCGCCCAATGTCCTCTGAGCGTCGGTTCCAGCGTCGTATTCAATTAATGTCTTCCTTTCGACTCGTCGAGTTAACCTTTTCATTGAACTATAGGCAGGACAACGCCTTCGGCGCAGTTTCCTCTGCTCTATGCGATGGTGTAGTTTAACATCTTGATTCTTTTTCTAATTACCACGATACGACAAATTGTTGGCAAACGTGAAAAAAAACACCGTTGTGAGTGTGACATTATTGCGGTACCGTGACGTCTCTGCGTATGCTAGATCTTGCATACGTATTCATGTCGTTCACTCGTTCGTTCATATGGTTCGCTATATGTGTTTCTACAGGCTGGAACTCATTGTCACGTTGGGCTATTTTGGGTGCAGTCGCGGAATACCAGATGGAAGGAGAAAAATAATGTATACACGTTTCCTTTTCATTTGGATATTATGAAAAGTATACTGAAAAAAGAGTTTTTATTGTCGCACAAACACTAAATTCACGAAAAATTGTAGAATTTTCAAAAAATTGAATTTTTCTATATTTTTAACATTTTTTCCAAAAAAAAAAAATATATATATATGAACTACTTCATTGAGAAATTAAATTTTCAGTATCTAAAAAATTACTTGGAGATAATTTTATTAATTTTTCAACTTTTTGAATTCCCATGATCAATATTTTCTATTTAAACATAAATTCAAATAATTTTTTTTAACGCCATGCATAGAAACTAAAGCTAGAAGCGTATCAAGGAGGGTTAAATGCTATAAAAATTATAATTTTTTGTTTTAAATTTTATTTCCAGAAAATTTGTTGAGCAAAATTCATGAATTTTTGAGTGCTGACCACTTCACGAAACTATTGATTTTTTCCCATTTTGACGATTTTTTAAAACAATATCGATCAAGAATTATTTATAATTATGTTCAAAAAAAATGAAAATTGTAAAAAAAGCTCCAATAAATGATATATATTTTTTTTGGTGCCATATGCTGCAGCTTAGGCCAGAGAGACGTCTGTAAGGGAAAATAAGGCTAGATTTGTTGATAAAGGACTCACTATTTCTTAAAAGTCATTGGAAGATTGATAGTACATGAGTTATTATTCAAGATTTGAGTAAAGTTGGAAATTTTCAGAACGGATTTGACAAGTGCTCAGGACATCAGAACATGTTTGATTGTAAATTGGATTTGGCATTCCTCACATGCAGGAAGAAGTTGACTATCAATTTTTTTTTTTCAATTTGAAGGTCATGAATTTCTGTGATTATCATTTCTTTTTCTATTTAGGAAGTAATTTTAATTTTTTTTTCTATTTTCAGAGTTTGAAAATTTGCAAAATTTTTACTTACTTTACTTTTTACTTTTTTCCAGTATTCTGTAACGAAGGCCAGAGGCACGGATAGGTGGTATTTAGATTTTGGATATGAGGTTGGTAGCTTTAAGAAATTTAAACAGGTTATCTATTGTAGTTAGGTTGTTTCCAAGGAGGGAATTTATAGAAGTAGGAAGGTTGACTTCATTTTAAGGGAAGGTTTAAAAGTTGAGTTGAAGAGTTAAAATTTTAAATGACGACCTGAGGTCATTTAACAACTATTTTAAAGCTATCCTTCACTTTTTGAAAAAAAAAAATGAAATTTGACCCAACATAATATAATTACTTCTCAAAAATTCATAAAAATTTTACAGAATAATTTTTTTGAAAACGTAAAAAAATCTTCGCAGTAACGTTATTTATTTATTTCTATTTTTTATTTAATTTCAAACGATTATTATTTTTTTTTTTAAACAACAATTTTGGTTACCTACAAAAATGGACGACAAATGGACAATTTATGGGTTGTGTACGCAATATATGTAGGTTTAATTTAGGCAATTTCTCACACGAGAGAGGGTAATATGCTCAATTTTTAAGATTTTTACCTCACGAACCTTTCCAAAATATCAGATTCTTACTTCAAAATGACTTTATACAGATGTTCTGGCATCAAAAAGCTAAAACTTCAGGAACCTCTGTGGAAGAAAAATCGCATCTTGAGTTTTTAAAAATTTAAACTGAGTTCATAATGTGCACATGACCAGTAAATTAGAAATTACTCAAGCGTCGTTCATTTTTTTGAATTATCAAAATTTTTATTTTTTGAAAAAAAAAAAACAAAGAAAGGTTTAGGCTCTTAAATTAAAAAAAAAAATTGTCCACAAAAATTTTTTTCAATGTTTACTTGATAAAATATGACCTTATAACTTGAAAAAACGTTTAATTACCCAAAATTTAATATTTTTAGAGTTTGAAAATGGTTTAAAAATTGAGTTGAGGAGTGAAAATCTTAATGACGACTTTTTGGAGTCATTTAACAACTATTATAATTAATCTTAAGTTATCATGTAACATTTAAAATCAAGATTGTATCTTTTTTTATCACCATGAAAATGTAATGTCGTGTAATTATTCGTCGCAAATGGCCCAGGCTGCCGAGCGACAAAAAATAAAGTTATTTAAAAAAAAAAAGCCATCCTTCACTTTAAAAAAAAAAAAAAAATGAAATTTGACCTACCATAATATTATAGTTACTTCTCAAAAATTCGCAAAATTTTTATAGAATAATTTTTTTGAAATTGTGAAAAAATCTTCGCAATAATGTTGTTATTTGTTTATTTCTATTTTTTATTTAATTTTAAGAGATATTTTATTTAAAAAAAAATCATATAATTAGGAATCATATACGCAAGTATATATATTCTGCATATTTTCAAAAAAAAAAAAAAATCAAAAGAAATAAAGTTCGAAAACTCTTAAAATTTCTAAAAACAACCGATTCTTTAAATCTCAAAAAATTCAAGCTATGTATTCCCAAAAAAAAACGATTCCAATAGTCTCGAAAAAAATCTCATTTCTTCCTACAAAACGATGCTCCCATTTGCTCGGTCGCATCAGTCTATTCGTTATTCTCGGCCGGACGTAACACATAGAGCAACGTGACAGTGCGTTCGAGTGAAGCAGTCGGTTTAATTTTAGCAGGGACCACATTTGATGCGGGCACGTAAGATTAAGATGGCATATCTTCGTTGCAGTCTCGAATATTTACGCCGGCGTATAAATAGTACAAGTGCGCGTATTATTCGCTTTTCAACGTTAAAATTTTTCGAATAAAGAATTAATGGCGCGTTCATTTTAACGCGAATATTAACGCAATGTCCGATAAAAGATGGTGGAGTATTCCGCGCATGTTCGCGTTCCCGTTGTGGAATAACACGGTGGTGGAAAATGTGAAAAAGTGTAACTCCGAAGAGCTCTCGCCAACGTATTCGGATAAGGTCTCAGATCGTAGCTCCGACGAAGACGAAGACATCGAAGAATTCTTGGAGAAACAACGCAACGCCAGACTCGGCTACAACGATGATCCGCCTCAGGTACCGAAATCCGCTAGAAAATATTCCACTCCGGGTGTAGACGAGAAATCCGACGATGAGAAAAAACTCGCTCGTAAATCGAGCAAAAGACGTTATAGCAGGAGCTCGTCCAAGACCAGCAGCAAATACTCGTCGGCTGGCAAAGCGTCCGAAACGGAGAACGAGAAAATCATCAAAGAGACCATTTACGAGGTAACCGGTTCGGCTCCGCCAATTAGCTTCTCGTTTTTCGAATGCGCCGATAAATCAGTCGTCGACTCGAGTACGGAAGCCAATGAGGAACTTTATATGAATACGTCGATCGTCGACGAGCAAACCAATCCATCAGACGAACCCGTTACCCATACGGAACCGGAGCACGTGTCAGACTCATTACCCATTCCCCAAGAGGAAACTGAGGTTCCACCACAAACGCCACACGAAAACCACCAATGCTCTAGTAAAGAAAGACACGTAACCAAACTAACCATTTTACTCAGTCCGGCCAGGAACGCGGATACCGAATGGGAGCAACCTGAGCCTGATGCTAACGACACAGTCGATGTCGATGCCCCACAGAAATGCGAATCAGCCGAAAACGACGCTTCCTTGTACTCGGTGATCGACAAAAATTCCAAGTCCACCTCTCCCTCATGCGCCGAAGCCACCAAATCGCCTGTACCCGCCGACCAAGACTTATCTGATAACCCGGATTACGCAGAATTAAGCGAATTCCACGCGTGCACGGTGCAGGAAGTGCCCAACATGGAGTACTGCGCTCACCGAGCCAAGCTGAAGACTCGTTTTCGCAAACTCAGTCTACGCAGGAAACGTAAAACTGCGCAACCGCCTTTGAAAAAGATGAACTTAAATATCAACCGAGCCTGGAAATCTATCCAAGGCTGGTGGCACGACGAAAAAGGCAAACTAGGACACCTCAGGCCAAAAAGCTTCGTCACAGATGGGCGCAAAGATAGTATCAGCTCGTCCAGCGATAAATCCTTTTACGAATCTATCAGGCACTTGAACGCGACGCCGAATAAATACTTCGCTCCCATAGACGAAGACGGTTACTGTACTTTGGAGCCGAAAAGCGATAAAGATCTCGATCTCATCGAACACGATAACGCGAACGTCGATAAGACAGATTCTTCCGAGTTTAGTCCAGTTCGCAGACGTAAAAAACCACCTCATCCGCCACCTTTAAGGATGTCCGGAGTGAACGCGTTTCGGAAAAGCAAATATACGGTGCAAGTGAGTAGCTTTTTGTACACTTCGGGGCGAAATTTTTTTTTTTTGCTTTTCAACTTTCACAATACGAACCACTACTTTTTTTTTGGACGAATATGAACGACGAATTCGTGTTGTAAGGATTACCTAAGCCAAAACAAATTTTTCATGTGAACTTTGAAACCATGCCAGAACGTCGAACCGTTATAAATAAAAGTTATACCGTTTGATTACGCTATTACGTTCGTCAACGTGTCTGAAATATGTAATGCTTCTGTTTCGTCGAGTACATTCTCTCAATGTTGACTTGTTGCTGCGATTCTGTTCCATCGTGATGGCTCGAATCACTTACGTAAAATGGGGGGGGGAGGGCTTAAACCTTCCTCAGAGTTTTTTTGTGGACCATTTAATTTACCAAAGTTGATATCTGTGTGAAAAAAATAAATAGCAATTAAAAAAATATATTATTAATTGTTCTTTAATACTTTGCGCTTTTTCTTGTAAAAAAATATTTTTGGAGTTAAGGGAAGCTTAAAAGATCACGAACGCACCAACACTCAAACTTTCCCTCTTCCCCCCTCCCCCGAAGAATTTCCTAGTAACGTTATCGGTTCGAATTCGCAATCAAGCTGAATTAATTTTTGTGACACTTGATGAAATATCTTGAGAGCTCACGTGGATTAAGAATTTATTAATTTGCCTTCCTATTTATGAGGCCTGTATTTACGTGGTAGGTGTTCATTAAAGTGGGTGAAATTTCACTATAGGAAGCTATTTGTAGATTTTTGTTGAGAAAACTATTTTTCGCTTCCAAAATCCTCCTCCCCCTCCACAAATGTGGTACTTATAAAGAGAGCCATGATTGGCCCAGGAGTAAAAATAATTTTCAGATTCTAATTTTCAATTTTGTCCGTCCCTAAATGCAATGAACATTTAAAAAAAATAATTGATAAAAATAAAAAATCAGAATGTAATAATCTAAAAATTGACTCCGGGTCCAAGGACTATGTTCTTCCTCTGTCTTTCCACTATCCGGCCCAAATAACTTCCTGTGGATACGAATAGCTAACATGCGAAACACAAAAACTTCATCAATAGTCGCTTAATATAAAAAAATATTTCCATTTGCCCCTCTCTTTCAATTTTCGAGGATTTTGACAGCGAAGCATCCGAGTTAAAATTTTGAAAAAAAAAAATACATACAAAAAATCCAGTTGTATTCTACTACCAGATCATAATCATCGTTTAAAAAAAATTCATAAAGTAGCAAAAGGTCATTTTTAAGGAAAATAAGGGGAAGGGAAGAATATTGTAAATTTTTTTGAAGTACCCTCACATGGGTCTACTACATAACGAAAAATTGTGAGAATCGATGAATTTGTATTTGCAAAAAAAAAAAAAAAATTAATAAACATTTTTCCTTTGAAATCACTTCTCTTAAAAATAAGTGGAGTGGAGGTCCGAAACTTTGATCAAAGAAATTTCTCAATAACCCCCCCCCCCCACTACGCAAGTATTGACCGAAAATCCCTTCAGGGCAAATTTAGCATTTTTATGCACCTTTGACTTTCTCACATTTTTTCAAAATAAATATAATTTCTCTTGGAAATTTTCATTAGGTCAACTTAAAATTATACACCTAAGTGTATAAGTATCTATACATATGCGATGCTACATATGGGCTAATTGTTGTAGCGATGAGTCGGCACACTCAGCCCGCATTACAGAGTACCCATACGTTCTAAATATTCACGATGTGAGAAAATGATGACATACGAAAATCACGAGCTAAAACTTTCATTAGTCGATAACATTAGCGGTTTACAAATTCAAAGTCGAAAAACCGGTTCGCCTAATTGTCTATAATTAAGGTATGTTTTGTCGGCGATTTTACCTATTTAAAGGATGTTATTGCTATATCATTGAATTATTCATTTTCATTGGTTTCACTGGTGGACTTCACCTTAAAAAATAATTTTTTGAATTACTCATTATTTTTCACTAAGAAATAAATTTCAAATCACTCAAATGTTTTTGCAAAAAAATAAATAAATTATAATAATAATAAATTCCTTTAAAAATTAGGCGAAGAAACTTATGCCACCTCACAAAAGCAATAGAAGCTTTTTCAGTTAATGGGTGGGGGCTCTGTAAGGGAGTATAACATGAAAAAATTCGTAATGTCTAGCGTTCATGATTTTTAGGAGGAAAGATGAGGGGGAAATTGACTGAAAATGCCCTATGTGCACACTTTAGCTGATAGATATCCTGTTTCTGTTCTCACATAGCAAATAAGTAGACGAAAAACACCATTTTGAGCTAATACATGTCTTATGAACATCTTATAGATATATACTTTCAATCTGAACTTGAATTAATGTTAAATAGATGTCAATAGACATCAATATCTTTTTCCAATTAATGAAAAATTTTGATATCTATTTGACATTAATTGAAGCTCAACTCAAAAGTATGTCGATAAGATATTCATATGACACGTATAAGCCCAAAACGGTGTTTTTTGTATATTTATTTGCCATAGAAATGTGCACATAGGGTGTTATTACATTTTACATTGCATAATTTCAGCACGTTTTGAATTAACATAAAATGCAACTTTAAAGAAATTTCGAGGTGTAAAAGCGATATTTTCTATCCGCTTTTTTTTTGATGGGTGGAGAGGGGGGAAGCAGAAACTACCCATGTTAACGCTGTAAAATTAAATATCCCTGAACACTCTACCTATCCTACATTTCATCAACTGTACCATTATATAGTAAGGCTCTACAAGTACCACAGGTATGGCAATACGCCATCTTTGATTCATCAGCATTTGGTGTTATAATCGAAAAATCGCTTTTTAAAACCCATTTTGGGTCAGTTGAGCACTTCTCTTCAATTTTAGTGAGGTTCCTTGCATAAATATTAAATTTATTAAAAAAAAATTTCGATTTTCTTCAATATCTTCTCTGCTTTAACCTTCTCTTGAGTTTGAACTCCTCTATATCCCCGCCAGATGAATGTAAGCAGCTGGAATTTTCAAAGTAAGATGCCCAAAGAGTCCTCTTCTTCATTTTGCCTTACTCTATCAAAATAGCTAAAAAACACTTCATAAAGATATTCTCTAATGTGATGAAATTATGTAAAATTACATAACTGGTGATACGGATCAAAGATGGCGTATTGCCATACCCGTAGTTACAGTGCCTTATCTATACAAGTACTGCGAATATACTGGGTCAGAAAGGGGAGGGGGTGAGAGGAGACTCAAATTTTATTTTTCCATAATTTATCCGCAAAATAATAATTTTCGTATTATACAACAATTGTACTCAAATCTGAACACTCATTCCCACCATCAACCTTTACAAATTTTATGGAAAAAATTCTGGTATTAACAATGAAAACTGCGGTCCTATAAATATATTACGACAGTAACTTATCGCCAACCGCGTTATATTTTCGGTAAAAAAAAATCAAATTTGAATTACCCCCGCCCCCCAACCACTCTTATTCAGAATCCTTTGTATTTGCAGCACTGTCGTTGTGCAACATGAGAATTGCTGTTAATAATATAAAATATGTAATTTTGTTTGCGTAAATGCGTCATTGCCGATAAAGACTTTGATTTTTTGAAAGAGGGGTAACTTTACAGAGCGTTTTAAGGCTTTAAGGGGCGCCTTATCGAAAAAAACAATACGACCTTTTTTGTAGGGAATTTAATGTAGAATAATTTTGTATGGAATTATTTTTCACGTACATGGATTCTTTACGGAAATAAACGCTTAAAACTGATTTTTTTACTGATTTAATCCTCCCTCACCCCTCAGGAAGCCATTCTGATTCTTGGAAACTTTTAGTACGTTAAAGAAGATGATACTACAGATTTTTATACTGGATATCGCCTTTTTAGCTGAGTTTTTAACAAAACGATAGCTATTACAGCCTACCTGATTTGAGAAGGGAAGGTCGGGGGAGGGTGGGGTCTTCAAATCTTTGCGTTTCAGACCATTTGTAATCATCTGGCAAATGTCCAACTTTTTGGTATATATATATATTTTTTTCCCCCACGCGTAGCGCCGGCGAGTATTCATAAAATTCGCTCAAAATTTGGTGAGGAACTCTTCTTGAAAATGCGCAGAAGTATTTTTTTTGTTTTTTCGAAAACTTTCAAAATGGCGGATCACTCAAATTTTGAGGGGGCTGGAGAAGAGGCAAATAGCTCAAATTTTTCGTTTTTGATCTCATATGAAAGAGTGAGTCACGGACACCAACATATTTAAATTTCAGCTTCCTAAGTGCATTTTGAGGCGAGTTAGCAAAAACCTGTTTTTGAGAAAATTGCGTTTTTTGTGTCACTCACTTGCGCAGGCGGGTGTGGATAAAATTCGCTCAAAATTCGGTGAGGAACTCTTCTTGCAAATACGCAAAAATTTTTTTGTTTTTTCGATAAATTTCAAAATGGCGGATCACTCAAATTTTGAGGGGGCTGGAGAAGGGCAAATAGCTCAAATTTTTCGTTTTTGATTTCATATGAAAGAGTGAGTCACGGATACTAACATATCCAAATTTCAGCTTCTAAGTGCATATTGAGAGGAGTTAGATCAAAAAACGGCTTTTTGAGGAAGTTTTGAGTCATGAAATTTCTTGAATCTTCCATATCTCCCCACCAAATCAAGTTAAAGAGGTCAAATTTTGTGTGTGAGGTTAGTTGGTGACCACAATATGACCTCTTGAATTTGGATCAAAATGGATTCAAAATGGCGGATTATCAAAATTTTGAGTAGAGCTTGAGGAGCCTCAAGTTGGTAAAAATGTAATTAATATGAATTCATATGGTTATTGGGGATAAGTTGTATACTATATCCCGAATTCACTTCCATACATGATGTTGGAGGGGGAAGGCGGGGTTACCAACCTAAAATAGTGGTGGGGGTACAGGAGGGGTCGAAAATTTTTTATTGCTGTGTCATATGATAAAATGAGCCCAAGTGACAAACGTATTTTGATTTTAGCTTCCTCAGTGATTTTGGAGGGGAGTTAGAGCAAAAAACGGCTTTTGGAGGGGAAATTGCTGCAGGAAATTTCATGAATCTTCCATATCTCATCACCAAATCGGCCTAGAATGGTCAAACTTTGTGTGTAGGATTAGTTTGTGACCAGAATATAACCACTTAAATTTGAGTCAAAATGGATCCAAAATGGCGGATTTACAAAATTTGAAGATAATTTGAGGACCCTCAAATAGTTATAATTTGAGAAATATGTGTTCGCATGATTATTTCATGGCAAGAAATACTACATTTGTGCCAAATTCAACTTCTTAAGTGTTTTTGGAAAGGATAGGGTAGGGGTTTTCAGACTTGGTATTGGGTGTGGCCTGTAGTGATGAACGGTTGAGCATGGTTATTACTAAATCAAAACAAGCCCCAGTTAAAAACTCAGCTCCAGTAATGCGGCATGGCTGCTTACGTTTTTTGGGAATATTTCGGGTACGTCATCCCAAAATGACCTATTCTTACTAGATTATTAGTTACATTTAAAACCACAGTATTTATTTATTTATTATCCATTTACATGTAGCGTGTACTCCGAGGAGCATATACAATGTCATACCTATGTTACCAAAAAAAAAAAAAAAAAATTTAATTAAACAACTATTAATAAATGGCCCATACATATAAAATATTTTAAATTACTACATTGTGAGATACTGTTGCACCGTGTAAAACGCACCAGCAATCAGCAATTCCCTGAGTTTTCTTTTAAAAATTTTATTAGAATGAATTTTTTTAATATTCTGTGGGAGGGAATTAAAAATTTTTGTGGACACAGTATCTATATTCGTGTGATGAAATTTTGTCCTATATTGGGTAATTTGTAAATCGTTGCTATGCCTAGTATTCTACAAAATTGAAATTAATTCCTCCAAAATTCCAATTATCGACGTTCCAACACCACAACACCAGAAACTCTAAAAGTGGTCTTCTTTCTCTGAAAATAGGACACCTGTGCTTCCACCTAGTGTAGAAAAATCCTATCTCCTCAATTGGCTCGGTAATTGTTACATAAATTGCGTAACATCCACGATACAATGCTCCCTATACCATCAACGTCCATTAACCACCAACTCGATCGTATTCAACACAAAAGGAGATCGCGAAAAGCCCTACCTGTCGCCTCATTCGGCAGCTGAATGGAAAAAGGCGACGCGTCGATGCTCCCGAAACGCCAGGCGTTGGTTGAATCGACAGTTCAACTTCGACACCGATATCCGAAACAAAAGACACGTAGAAACCGCATGCCCTATGGCCACAATCAGATACGGTAGTCACGATTCTATTTTAACGGTTACCTATCGGCTAAATGGCGAATAATTCCGGGTTAAGTATTTTGACGTTTCGTAAAAAAAAAAACATCGTTCGGCGTGATTGTACGGGAGTACGGGCGAATTCACGTATATACGATTTTTACCATTGGCCCAGGTCAGCTTGTATTGAATAATACGATTGTAATCGAAATGAAAAATAAAAAAGTCTCATACCTGACGACGCTCGATCGTCTAATTCGTACGATTATTGCGTGGCTCGTTGTATTTTCTAATTTACGTAACACGACCGCACGTCTCGCACCGATAATTTGTAGCCTTACAAATTGGCCGGCCGCTGAAGGCAAGGAAATTTTCGCTACAGACGCCTTCGCTGTCTCGTTACAATTTTACGAGATTTATACACGCATTGGATGACGATCCGTGGTACACCGTGGGCACCTAATTATTTACTTCGAAACTGCTATTTTCGAGTATGCGGTTTGCGAGAAAAATTCCACCTTTAAATAGGAACCAGTTGGGTCATGTATATCGGTTGATCGTTTGAAACGCGTATACCATTCGCGGAAATCCGTCGTCGAACGCACGCATCGCGTTTCCGATCATTAGAGGTGTTTTGGCTTCACCGCAGCACGTCTATAATCAAGCGATGGGCGTTCAAAAACGCTAATATCGAGCTGTCAAGTGAGCCAACTTAATTTACGCGCCGTTAAAGACGAACTCACGCCAAACTAATTTCTCTCACGTATCAAATAAAACATGTAAGCAGCCACGCCGCGTTACTATAGAGTTGAGTTTTTAATGGTGATATGCTCAGACTTACAGATAATGTCAATCCCTTCATACCAACATTCTACCAAAGCTGGAAATCTTCTCGTATCACCTCCAAGAACACCTGTTGAGGCGGATTTGGGTATATGGTATGTCTTTGTTTCATAACAATGATATAGAGTCTATGCTTATCTAATTTGAGTCATTTGAGACTTCCTAATTTTTTCCAAGCACGAACTGACCTACCGCAATAACGAGCTTTTACAGCTGAGGCTCTTGCATGAAAAAAAAAATGAAGATATGAATTGCTTCGTATTTCTTATTTCATTTTTTAGCTGAGTTTTCAATAAAAACGATAACTATTACAGCCTACCTGATTTGGGAAAGGGAGGGTCGAGTAGCGTGAGCGGGTATTCTTGAAAATTACTCGAAATTTGTTGAGTAGCTCTTCTTAAAAATGCGAAAAAGGTACTTTTTCATTTTTTCGATACATCTCAAAATGACGGATCACTCAAATTTTGAGGAGAACTGGAAAAGAGTCAAGTAGTTCAAATTTTATGTTTTTGATCTCATATGAAAGTGTGAGTCAAGGACACCAATATATCCAAATTTCAGCCTCTCATGGGCATTTGAGGCGAGTTAAAGCGAAAAAAGGCTTTTTGAGAAAGTTTTGGATTATGAAATTTCTTGAATCGTCCATACCCGCTCAACAAATCAATCTAAAAGAGCCAAACTTCGTTTATGGGGTTAGTTTAACACCAGAATATAACCCACTGAATTTGAGTCAAAATGGGTAACTAATGGCGGATTATCAAATTTTGAGTAGAGCTTGAGGAGCCTCAAATTTGTAAAAATTTAATTAATATGAATTCGTATGATTATTGCGAATAAGGAGTATTGTAAATCTCAAATTCACTTTCACAGATGATATTGGAGGGGAGAAGGAGGGGATATCGACCTCAAAATGTGATAGGGGTATATGAAAGGTCGAACATTTTTTATTATGGTATCATATGATAAAATGAGTTCAAGTGATTCACTTATTCTGATATCAGCTTCCCAAGTGAATTTGAAGAGAAGTTGGAGCAAGAAAGGGCTTTAAGTGGGGAAATCCCTACATGAAATTTCATCTCTTTACCAAATCGATCTAAATGTATGAAATCATGATCAAAATTTTTTAACCTTTTTTAATACCACACCAGACCACACCATGTATTAAAGGCGTTAACCTTCGCTAATCACATGAATCCGTATTTCTCAAATTTGAATTCTCTGAGTCTCCTCAAGCTTTCCTCGAATTTTCACCATCCACCATTTTGACTCCATTTTCACCCAAATTCAAGTGTTCATATTATGACCTCTAACGAACTTTCAATACAAAGTTTGAGCTTTCTTAATGCTTCGTGTGAAGAGATATGGAAGGTTAAAGAAATTTCATGGCTCAAAAACTTTCTCAAAAATTCCTCTTTTGTGCTTACTACTATACTTATTCACTTAGGAGACTGAAACTTGCATATGTTAGTGTCCTTATCTTACTCTACTGGGTGATATGAAAATAAAAGCTGTTAAGGTTTTAGGGGTTCCTCCAGGTTACTTAAAAATATGAGTATAATTTTGTTTTTTTCTTATATTAAAAAAAAAGTAATATAATTCAAAATAATAAAATTAATTTTAAAATTAATTTTTTCGATTGATTTTTTTTTTATTATTATTAGTTCTATTTAAGGAGCTAAGATTGTGGAATATCTTGTTAATTTTTGATTTTTTTTCCTTTTTGAATTTTTTCACGTTGTGAATATAACTTTAATTTTCAATCGAATGATAAATCTGAGAAAAATCACTTCAAGAGATTTTCATGAACTCCTCTTCTCTTCAATATTTTGAATGATTTAAATACGTATGGTAACTGCAGATTGCAACGTGAAAATACGATGTCCCTATCTTCCAAATTACATAGGAGAACTCTCAGGTTGTTATATATATAGCTTAGTTTTTATTACAAACTCAACTTGAAAAAAAAACTCGCGGAAAATTATTTCGACGACGAATATTTCGGAAAATGAGGTCACTCCGGAAACCAGTTGTTTAATGTCGTTATTAAAATTTAATTAACGACCAAGGATTTCCTTAGATTTTGCCAATTTTAGCATAAGTATTTATGAATCGCTCGAGTTTCGACCGAAAAACTGGTATTTAATATTCAAATTACTCTTAATACGTGATCGTAATATTCGTAGATATCATCTGAGAACCTCCATTGTTTCATATCTCCGTACACTTCCGTTGTCGTGTATCTTTCTCGATCCACACCATCGTAATCCGAATACAATTGATTAACGATATTATATATTCACGATTTCACCGCTCCGGACTACTGTACGACCGTGCCGATTCGATTGTTGGCGTATAAACGCGATCTGAGGTTTACGTAAAAGGAAATATTTTTCGCTAATGGTGAGAGCAATTCGAAAACATGAGGCAGCAAATTGTCGTGGGTATGGCAACGTCACAGCTGGTGGAATAAGCGTCGTCGATAACCTTGGATATGTAGAGTGACAGTGAAAAAAGTTTGCCAGCCGAAAACATGTTTTGATATTTTCGTAATTAACCGATTAAAATAACTTGGTAAATGTGAACGATGCTGTTTTTCTGAGTATGAACTTTTTCAACATTTTGTAAAAATTCATCGGCTGAAGTATCGTAATGTGCCCGTGTGCACGGTCGTTGGAGGAAATCGTCGTATTTCAAACTCTAGTAGCAGTTGAAGCCTGTTGTTAGGTCAGCGGGATGTTAGGGAAATAATGTTGATGTAAACTGCATCATTACTCGGCAGTAATTCTGCGTTGTGACCATTCATTTTCTCGCGCATTTGATAATACTATAGTCTATATTCATTTAATTTAGTTCAGTGACGTCCCTATAACTAGTAGTTGTACATTTTTACAATGTATCACAGAGATGAATGGAATTTCTTGCATTCGAAATTTTTCTATCCAATTTAATTATGGTTTAGAACCGTAAGAACTGTACAAGTGAACGAGATAGAGGAGTAAAATATGATCTCAAAAGAACTCGAGCATTCTCTGTTGCGTTATCACATACAGGTGGTGAATTAAATTTTGTGATTAAATTCAGTCTGTTATTTTTACGTTAGATATCTACCACAAACGTGTATCAAAAATTATTTTAGGCTTCAAAAATTGTGAGAAAAATTTTATCAAGTACATAATCTACATTTCAAATTTTTTGAAGTCGAATCTTGTAAGTTTTTCAAGATCTAAAAAATCTACTTTGATTTTAATTTTCAGAAATTTGATAAAACATTAAAGCCCTTACTAAAAAAAAAATTCTTCTAGGTTAGAGTTGCAAAGTTCCTGAAAACATTTTGAACTCAAGTTCACACATTTGGATATTGATTCTTGAAGTTAGCGAAAGGGGAGGTGAAGGAGAGCGTTTTGGGCAATTTCAAACGAACTTTCACAAATGTTAGTTTTACCTCATTCGACGATTGTTAATTTTCCTAAACACATGGATTGTTGAAAGATGAATATTTATTATCAGGAGCCTTTATTTAAGGCTCGATGCTCTCCTCTTACGCCTCCATTGAAAAGTACACTCTTTCCTAAACTCCAACTTTAAGCTATAATTCATAGCGATGAAGTACAATAATTTTTGTTTAATTGATTTGAACACTCAATCGATGGTTTTTTAAATTGAAGATCAAATAATTATATTTATTTATTTATATTTACAAAATAAAATTAAAATATATAATCCAAATTATATCAATAAAATACCAATCAAGAAATTAACCCCTGATATTAGAGAAAAAAAATAACACCTAGAAATGAAAAATCATATGTAAAATTAAAACTGAACTCATTAAAAAAAAATTCATGATAAATTTATACAAAAGTGTTATTTATTTCTTTACACAAATATCTACTACAATAACTCCATCAGTACACGCAAAAAGCGTTAGGGAGATTTAAACCTTTACCTTCGTCCCGAAGCGTTTACGTCAGTGTCTATAACAGTTATGTCCTCATTCACTCATATTCAGCTCAGTTCTTAAACCATTCGGGTAAAACGTATACAGTATACACTAAATAATTTGAATTTTTCGATACTAAAAAAGTTTATGTTCGAAAATAAATTGAATAAAAAATTTGTAATCATGGAAACTGAATTTTATTTAAATAATAAAATGAATAAAAATTACAAATAAACATGTAAAAAAAAAATAGCGAAAAATTACAATATATCTTTATACGACGATATTTAAAAATATCAATAAAATAAATAATTATTTTGTAATTAAAATTTAGCAATTATAAGACAATATTTGAATTCATTCACATAAACACCCAAACAAATTTATGCAAGGTACCTCTGAAATGAGTTCAAAAGAACGTGAAAAAATTTCAGTCATCAAAGTTAATAAGTCCTCATAACCGTCTCACATATCCTTACTGAATGCCTTCTTTATCAATCTCACCGGTCCAAATATCTTAAGTCTAATACTTTAAAGGACATTCTATCAGATGATCAGGCACAAATTGATAAATTATTCCTTTTTCTGAAGTCCACAGGATTAACAAGTAAAATCTAGATTGTTGCTGTGCCTCTAGCCATTGTTGCTGTACATGGCACATAAAAAAAAAAAAAAAAAAAAAAAATATTTGCCAAAATGAGACCATAATTTTCAAAAATTTGAGAACTGCAAAATTGATTTTTAAGGGCTTAAAAATTTTCGATGCTCGTTTAATTAATGAAAAAATTTCTGTTCAGCAATTTTTTGAAAATTTTAGTGCCTTGTCATTTTTCTTTTAATATTTTTGAAAAGTATAAATAAATTTAGCATGTTTTCATAAACGAAGAATAGGCTTGATTTGAGATCTTCTGCACTCGGGAAACAAAATATATCCGATTCTTACCTCACTGATATCACTTAGTGCATGTTTTACCATGAAGTAATTCATAATTATGTTCGGAAATCTCGTGTGAGAAAATCGAGAATATAAATTTCATCTCATCAATCTGAAATACCTCAAACTAAGTCTATACTCAGGGACGAAACTAAGGGGGTATTGGGGGTCAGAATACCCCCAATATTTTCACCAATCAAAAATTCGGCAGATTTGATTATTTTTGTCGGCAATTTCAACATCTAAGCTTCGAAAAATAAGATAAAAATAAAAAAAAATGATTAAGATATTCGGAGTTTAGGACTTGTTTGTCTTTGCCGACTTAATGATTTTGCGTACAACGTAATGCTGAATTATCACTAATTTATCAAGTAGAAAACATTTCATTTCTTCTAATGTTTCCTGTAGTCCAGTGAAATTAGGTTTGCAACCGGGACAAATTGAGGGTCAAAATTTTTCTACCGAGTCTTGTAATCAATATTGTCCATAACTACCCCTAACTTTTCTCCAAGAATCCCCCTGTTGCTTCTCCCCCCAAAATCCACATTTGTCCTCCCAAACCAGTTTTTTGCCCATAACACGCTTCTAATCTAGATACAGAGAAAAAGTCAACTTAAAAAATGAAGCTAATGAATTTCCCATAAAAAATATTATTACGCATTTTTTGCCCAATTTCATAGAATAGCGAGAAAACGCCCTTGAAACGCACTACTTTCATTGCACATGGCGTCATAGCGCAACGTTTGATATACCTTACCGCGTTACGTTAATGTTTCATGTTCTCATCGCTCAAATGACTACTTGGGTGAACGAATTTTGGTTTTTCTCAAAAATCGATCAGGCATAGCGGTTGATAGTTGTAAAATGACCTCAAAAGTATACCCATAAAATTTAAGTCTTTCAAGTTAATATTTATACCCCGAATAATTAGGTCAAATTTTGAAAATTTTATGATACGTCAAAAAATGTTTAAAAAAAATTGTTTTCAACAATTTTCAAATTTTTTGTGTGCAAGGGCGATATTTTGCCTTCTGAACTTCAGAAAAATAATTATTTACCTATTTTTTCAATAATCAGGGCTTTCAAACTATTTCTAATATATATGAAAAATCCCTATTATTCCTGTACTGTTTTGCATTATATTCGATACTACTCATAACTATACTACAAATAGATCAATTTTCTAGAAAAACCAAAATTTCTCCCACGCCAGTGGTTATTTGCACGATGAGGATATGAAACATTAGCGTAATGCGGTGGAGTATATCAAATGTTGCGCTATGGCCCTAAGTGTAATGAAAGTGGCGCGTTTCAAGGGCGTTTTCTCACGATTGTATCAAGTTGAGCAAAAAATGTGTAATAATATTTTTTGTTGGAAATTTGTTCAGCTTCATTTTTTAATGAGACTTTTTTTCTGTATCTAGATTAGAACGCGTGTTATTGGCAAAAAACAAGTTTTGGGGGCACAAATGTGGATTTTCGGGGAGAAGCAAGGATGTGATTTTTGGGGAAAAGTTAGGTGTTATTACGGACACTATTAGCTACAAATTTCGGCAGAAAAATTTTAGCCCTCAATCACTCCAGTTAACACGTGTACTGGACTACAGACTCAGCTTCTCAAAATATCGTTCGATTTCTTCTTCATAATCAGGTAGTTGAAGGCATAGGAGGATAAGAATGGTGAATCTGACCCAAAGTCCAATTCGATGAAACTTGGGTGGTAGGTAGATAGGTACCCTTTACAAACTTCCATTGCCAAAGTTTCAGACCCCCGCCCGCGCCCCCTCGTTTTTGAGAAATTAATTTTTAATTATAAAACCAATTCGAATTTTTCTTTTACGCAATATGTAGTTGACCGATCTTATTGAAAATTTAGTATGTTGTACTGTTTCATAGGGGTTCTCTTGGAAAAAATTAGCAACCCCAAAATGATTTTACCTACACTAAAAACAGTTTTTTAACTTATTTTTTTTATCATGATAACGCTTTGGCACAATTATGAAATAGATATTTTTAGATGTCCCTTGACCCCGAACCACGTGGAATTTTTTCAGATTTTTCACTCGGGTACACCATGTTGAAAAATGGCTAAAACTGATGATGGTTCCAAAAAAAATCATTAAATGTGAGAAAATCAAATTTATAGGCTTACCGGTAGCTTCTTAAAACCAGAAGAACTGTTAAGTTTTCATCTTTTAAACTGAGCTACAAATCTATTTGATTGTTATTTTAATGTATCTTATAAACAAATCGATGTAATCGTTAATTTGTTACAGGATAAATAGGTATTATTATTCTCGCTTTATTGTTTTTTCCATTGCACACGAATACCTACTCAATAAATTGCCGATTGCAGTGATGTAATATAAAAAACTGAGTCGGCAAAAATCATCATTTGAACGCTACTAAGTCGGCAAAATTAAGGGTATTCCACCCCCCCCCCCAATATATTACCCTAGTTTCGCCCCTGTCTATACTATGCACTTCACCAATTAATTAGGTACCAGTGTATATTGTATAACTCATTATTTAAAATACAAAAAATTTCAGATTTTTCAAAAAAATTTTAAAAATTTCTAAATTCTCCAAATGAGAAAAAATGGGCAGTTGAAAATTTTTTCAGTCTTCGAACGATAAAATGTAACTTTGGACATGAAGAAATTTCAAATTATTAAAAAATCAATTTTTTTAAATTTTAAAAAATTTTTACCTCATTTTGGCATTTGTTTCCAGCTTTGATAATTGAGTTTTTTTTTTCACTTTTTTTAAAGGTCATTTCGCAAATGTATATTATGTTTACTTCATCCATTCCAATTTTTTAATAAAAAAAAAAAAAAAAAAAAAAACGTAAGCAGCCATGCCGCATTACTGGAGCTGAGTTTTTAACTGGGGCTTGTTTTGATTTACTAATAACCTTGCTTAACCGTTCATGCTGACTACAGACCACACCCAATACCAAGTCTGAAAACCCCTACCTTATCCTTTCCAAAAACACCTAAGAAGTTGAATTTGGCACAAATGTTGTATTTCTTGCCATGAAATAATCATGCGAACACATATTTCTCAAATTATAACTATTTGAGGGGCCTCAAATTATCTTCAAATTTTGTAAATCCGCCATTTTGGATCCATTTTGACTCAAATTTAAGTGGTTATATTCTGGTCACAAACTAATCCTACACACAAAGTTTGACCATTCTAGGCCGATTTGGTGATGAGATATGGAAGATTCATGAAATTTCCTGCAGCAATTTCCCCTCCAAAAGCCGTTTTTTGCTCTAACTCCCCTCCAAAATCACTGAGGAAGCTAAAATCAAAATACGTTTGTCACTTGGGCTCATTTTATCATATGACACAGCAATAAAAAATTTTCGACCCCTCCTGTACCCCCACCACTATTTTAGGTTGTAACCCCGCCTTCCCCCTCCAACATCATGTATGGAAGTGAATTCGGGATATAGTATACAACTTATCCCCAATAACCATATGAATTCATATTAATTACATTTTTACCAACTTGAGGCTCCTCAAGCTCTACTCAAAATTTTGATAATCCGCCATTTTGAATCCATTTTGATCCAAATTCAAGAGGTCATATTGTGGTCACCAACTAACCTCACACACAAAATTTGACCTCTTTAACTTGATTTGGTGGGGAGATATGGAAGATTCAAGAAATTTCATGACTCAAAACTTCCTCAAAAAGCCGTTTTTTGATCTAACTCCTCTCAATATGCACTCAAGAAGCTGAAATTTGGATATGTTAGTATCCGTGACTCACTCTTTCATATGAAATCAAAAACGAAAAATTTGAGCTATTTGCCCCTTCTCCAGCCCCCCTCAAAATTTGAGTGATCCGCCATTTTGAAATTTATCGAAAAAACAAAAAAACTATTTTTGCGCATTTTCAAGAAGAGTCCCTCACCAAATTTTGAGCGAATTTTATGAATACTCGCCGGCGCTACGCGTGGGGGAAAAAAAATATATATATATACCAAAAAGTTGGACATTTGCCAGATGATTACAAATGGTCTGAAACGCAAAGATTTGAAGACCCCACCCTCCCCCGACCTTCCCTTCCCAAATCAGGTAGGCTGTAATAGCTATCGTTTTGTTAAAAACTCAGCTAAAAAAAAAAAATTGGTCCAACTAATTGTACGTATATGTACACTACCAAAAAGTAAAATTTTCGAGTATTTGAAAAAATATTTTTTTTGAGTTGGCATAACAATTCTTTATAAAAATAATTCTAATAGAAAAATATATAGGTATTTATAAGACTAAGCTGAATAATTAAGTAGAGCTACCAATTTCATGATCCTTCAACTCTCAAAATAAGTATTTCGATTCGAGATTCGAACTTCCAAGAAAGAATAATTCGGCATTCCAAAATAGGGTGAAAAAAACAAGGAGACGATGAATTACTCAATAAAAATCATATATAAATCATTTTCTGTTCATCACAAGTTCTTTTTCTTCGAGATATGTGATCCCATTTGAACTTTAAAATTCAATTTCTCACAAATTCGAACCCAATTTTATACTTGATATCATTGGTTTTCCTCCAGTTCGAGTAGACAAACTTCTCAGCAATAAATCTGCACGTATGATCTTCAATTATCGATTTCGCGAATGCCATCGCTAGATGAAATCCAATCCCCATTTCATCGAGTCGTCGAAAAGGTGAACGCGCCCAAAAGCTGATATTTCCACACCAAAACCTGTTCGACGATTAACGCAGGAGTGCTTGGCGACCTCAACCAAGGTCGATTTTAACTACGATGGTTGTGCGGTAAACACGCCATTCAAAAACACCATAGAGACTGGGCGCTGCGTATACCGGAGGCATCGTCTTAATAGCTGCGTCATTTAAATATTTCATCCACGTTGGCCTACGCTTTGTTTTCTAAAATGGTCAAACAAGTCGTCATAAAGCTCATCAACATATAACCTGCTCGCCACCATTATATAAGTGTTCTCGAAACCGCATTCTAGAAAGATCCAAAAACACGAGGCCCCGTTAGGCCGATGTGTCACGTAAAACATCGTAGCTGGGATTCGAAGATTGAATTTTAATGCCGGTCATTCGTCGATCATTATTGACTTCGGACTATCACCGCATGCACGGCCTAACGGTATGCGCGAATTGATTCAATCTACCTTTTCGTCCATGTCCCGGTGTGCCGTTACCGCGCGGCGAGTATTTAATAAAATCCGCACGCGATTAATACGCGACGCTCGTTGGCTCACATTGTACCATAACGGTGCTCAGCTCGACGATAGAATCGGTTACGAAATCTCAGCCATCTCGAGTCGTTGGAGAATACGTCTTTTTCAACTCTTCTAGACGAAAGGTCGATCGAGATAATCTTCATTGATCGTTGTAATCTCTATGGCCGCCTTTTCATCATCAATATGACAATGTAAACCGAGTATATAATTTGACAAAACTGAATAAAAATCACCAAAACTTTCACGAAGGTTGTTCGACATGGCTGCCATGTTTTTCGTGACTATACCTTAACTACACATTATATAAAAATTAATTGCCGTCACGTTCGTATAATTGAAAACTGAAAAACTACGTTAATAGGCATGAGAAAAAAAGTACCAACAAGTTCACGAACGTGTCGTCGTAAAACGCAAATATGCGCGATGCGCCTCTATACCATTAATAACCGCGCGGTGAAATTCGTTTAAAAAATACGCGAGTCGTACGAATACTTCGAATAGTATTGGAAAATTCGAACGCCGAGGTCTGAAAAATCGCCCGAGTTGCTTAAGTAGCGAAGCTTTCGTATGCAACGAACCGTAAGGTGTTGGCAAATGGCGCCTAAAAGCGCGCATTTTTCATGGTGTTGCATTAACGGTTTATTCGTACTGACGAAATTCGATGTTGTAAAGAATTTCAAAGATTTTTAAATAACGCGTGTGTACTTGGCTGTTTCGAGACAGATGTGAATGAGCGAAAGTTGAAAGAAATTCACGGTTACGAGACGTACACTATGAATTGCAAAGCGTTTGTTTTGAAAACAATATTTCGACAGATTTTTTTTCTCTTTCAATTCATTCACTTTAATGCTATTAGGATTTTTTAAATGGTTTTAAAAAAAGTCTAAAGAAAAGAAATGTCTAAAAATTGGAAAAATGTCCAAAAAAAAACATGAAAAATGAAAACAAAGTATAAAAAAATGGGGAAATGTTATGAACCAAGAAGAATATCTAAAAATGAAGAAAAAGTCTAAAAAGTAGAAAATATTTCCAAAATTGAAAGAACAGAGTGAAAATTGGAAAAATGTCTAAAAAAAGAAAAAAGTCTGTAAAATGAAAAAGAACTCCAAGAAGTGGAAAAATATCTAATTAAGAAAGACGACTAAAAATTGGAAAAATGTCTAAAAAAAGTGTAAAGTCCGTAAAATGAAAAAGAACTCTAAGAAGTAGAAGAAATCTCTAAATTAAAAAAAAAGAAGTCCGAGAAGACGTAAGAAATGTCCAAAATTAAAAAATGTCTGAACGTAAGAAAAAGTTTGTAAAATGAGAGGAATGCCAATAACCCATAAAGTATGCCTCTAGTCCAGTACTGTACATGGCGTCAATTTATGAACAAAAATGAGCAATGAAGTGTAAAAAACTTTCAAAATTGAGAAAGATGTCTACAAATAAAAATAAAAATAAAAAAAATTGAAAAATAAAAATAAAATCTGAAAAGTAGAAAAAATTTCCAAAATTAAAAGAATGAAGTGAAAATTGAAAAAATATCTAAGAATAAGAAAAAAAATCTGTAAAATGAAAATACAGTTTACGATGTAGAAGAAATGTCTAAAATTAGACAAAAAGTCTATGAAATAGAAAAGAAGTCTGGGAACTAAAAGAAATGTCCAAAATTAAGAAAAACAGCTGAAAATTGAAAAAATGTCTAAAAATAGTGGAAAGTACATAAACTTGAAAATAAAGCCTAAGAAGTAGAAGAAATGTCTAAAATTAGAAGAAAAGTTTGTAAAATGAAAAGAAAGTCAGTGAAGTGCAGGAAATATCCAAAAATTAAGAAAAATGTCTAAAAATAAAATTAAAGTCCGTGAAATGAGAAGTGTAAGAAATATCAAAAATTAAGAAAAATGTCTATAAAATGGAAAAATGTCTAAAAATCAGAGGAAAGTCTATAAAATGTCTAAAATTAAGAAAAACACCTAAAAATAAAATTAAAGTCCGTGAAATGAGAAGTGTAAGAAATGTCAAAAATTAAGAAAAATGTCTACAAAATGGAAAAATGTCTAAAAATCAGAGAAAAGTCTATAAAATGTCTAAAATTAAGAAAAACGTCTAAAAATGGAGTAAATATCTAAAAATTGGAAAAATGTCTAAAAATAAGAGAAAAGTTTGTAAAATTAAAAAGAACTTCAAGAAGTGGTAGAAATATTCAAAATTAAGAAAACTGTCTAAAAGTAGAGTAAATGTTTAAAAATTCGGAAAATGTTTAAAAATAATAAAAAAAAAAAGTCTGAAAAATATTAAGATAGATATGAAGTCCATGAAATAATGAATTTCAAGAGAACAGTCCAAAAATTAAAAATAAAAAAAAAACTGAAAAATGAAAAGAAAGTATAAAAAGTGAAAAAAATGTCATAAACTACGAAGAATGTCTAAAAAGAAAACATTTAATAAGTGATAAGTGCAAAAATGTCTAAAAAACTAAAAAAAAAATCTGAAAAATAAAAGGAATGATCAGATAGCTTCTCTGCTGTGTAGAAGGAGGGGCAGAGAGTACAGATTTCACCCCGTACCAGGTTCCTTAAAGGGCCTAAAAATCTACAATTTTAAAATTAGAGAATTTTCAACACTCTAATTGGATTTTTTCATAAAATTTTTCAAAATTTTCATTAGATTTTAAAAGAAATTGAAAAAAAGGGACAAAAGATTATTTTAGACCTAGTGTTAATTCTAACTCTCTGGACACACATAGCTTATAGCTGATTTGCTAATGTGCAACTGTCCAACTTTTAAATTTAGCATATCTATATTTTTCTCACTTTACAATGCAAACGACTGGCGTGAAAATCGCTCAAAATTTCATCTCACTTCTTAGGTAGTTTTTAAGTGATAATTCGGGGTTTCAAGGTTCTAAACTAATAAGAGCGGATGTAAAGAAATTCCTAGCATTATTTGGCAGCTTAGTTCCAGTAATGCAACACAGGTACTGGTATTTTTTTTTTTTTTTTTTTTATCACAGCAAATATATTGGAACAGTAGGAGCGAAATGAGTCCTAACGATTGAAAAATCTCGTGTCCCTCGAACCTTATTCACGAATACTCAACACCTCTCTAGTCTTCACTCATTGGAGATGAACAAAACAAACCATTATCGTCTAATAAATCATCAATTATCAATACTAGAACAACAATAGGTTTCGGTCATCGACCTTCGTCACCTGCAGGTTCATTCGCTTACAATTTAATCGCGAAAAATATTCGAAATTCGACGCCATACCGCGCTATACATATGTTTGCGAGACCATCGTCACCCGAGGTAAATATAGGTCAACGTATTTTCGAACAACCGCTCGCCCGCGCATAAATAGTGCATTCTTATCTCGTTGGAATATTTGAATTTCCGTCCCAGGATGGTCGGTACCCACTACCCATTGCCGAGAGTCGCTTTCCTGCGACTTTTCATCCTCTACATTGTCACCGCGACTCCAAACACCCGTGACGTCACTTCCTCTTCTATTGTTTCTCGATATACGCGGCACTAGTCGGTACTTGGGTTCCTATTCTAATTATCGAGTGGTACGGTTCGCGTTCGCACCTGTTTCGCGATCATCGCGTTGTGCGTGTCGTACTTTTTTTCGAAATCCTGATGCGCGAGAGGTGTAGATTTGTGTAGAGATAAAAATCGTAATTTACTCATTAAGAAATACGGAACATTTGTGTGCGTGTATCTGTGTGTATTTATTATATACGTGTCTTGCCATCTTCATATCGTGAAGGTGTTTTCAAATTTTTATATTGAATCACCTGTCTTGTCCCACATATTATGTGTACACGTAATCCCCATTCAATTATCTCTATATGAATAGTACATACCTATACTCGCGATACCATTAATTAGCCCTCTTGTTTGTGATGTTCGATTGGTACGGTGAATAGAATATAGAGCCCAAATACAGGAGAGTGAACTCGCACGATGATGCCATCACTTTTGACGATTTCCATATAATTAACTACCTAATTTTAGGTTCGGTAATGTGGGTGTTACGGAGTGGATTTTTTTTTATACATATAATTCAATTAATTCAAACGCAGTTATCACTTCGATGGAAGTTCTGATGTACTTAGAATTATTCATAAATAATTTTTTTTCGACTGAGGAAATATGAAATAAGTGTTTAAATATCACTTTTTACAGTGAAAAAAAAAAATCAAAAATATTCAACCTGTGGATTATGCTCATTACAATAGGCCTAGTTTTGGATTTTTTTCAAGAAATGAAGGGAGCTTAGACCACAGTATAGCTATAATATGAACTGAAAAGAACATTAAAAGCATTCTAGCTCGCTAATTCAATTTTTGAACTCCAACTAAAATGAAGTCAAGGTTCTAAAAATTTTCGAATATTCTAAGAAATAAATTTTTGATCAATTTAACATTTTTTTACCTTCCAAAATTATATTATGTCTTTCAAAGGTTGGAGAAAATTTTAGTCACCAATTTTTTTTTTTAATTAAAGAGTTGAAACCGTTTTTTAAATTTTTTTGCAAAAATTCAGATAATTTTCAAAAATCAACATTAAATGGGTACTTTATTGGTCATGTAAAGTGTACACAGTATGGGCTTAATTTAGCCTGTTTGGACTCAACAGGCAAAGTATGCTCGATTTTAGGAACAGATTAAATTCTTAAATTTAAAAAAATTTGGTGGCTAAAATTTTTTTCAGTTTTTGAACGACAAAACATAACTTTAAATAGTAAAAACATTTTTAATTTTCTAAAAATTCTTTTTTTGAAAATTTCATATTTTCTAAAACTTCAATTTCATTTGGGGGAGAGGGTCTAAAAATTCAGTCAGAAATATGAAATTTTTATGATGTTTTTTCAGGTCACTAAGCAACTATTGTGAACAAGCCCCTTCGTTTTATGAAAAGATTTAAAATTGAGCCCATCCTGATGATCACTATTTTAGATAGTTGAAAAAATTACAATTTCTGATTTCTGGGTGCAAATAAATTCTACAAAGAGATTACTCGTCGAGAAGATGTCTTTACTCGTTTACGAATAGGTCACTCGCGTCTCACTCATTCCTATTTGCTGGACAAGAAACCCTCACCTATATGCGATACCTGTGACACCCCGACCACTATACACCACCTCATTTTTCAATGTCCTAAGTACTTTGACGAAAGGTCTTCAATCCTTGCATCCACCACTCCCAAAGACACCCTCTTTGATGATTTTAACAACATAAAAAATCTTTCAAACTTCCTAACCAAAACCAATCTTCGATCCCTGCTATAAACCACAAATTGAACGCCTCTAGCCGCAGTTGCTGTACATGGCGTTGTACATATAAAAAAAAAAAAAAAAAAATTCTTATGTTGATAAAAAAATCTTCTATATCAATGACAGCTAAAATCTATCTTGAACTCCTTCAATATCGGAGATCGACAAAATTTCATTCGTAACCAAGATCAACATTTTTCTTGGCATTTTCTTCGTTTACTTGTTACACCTTTGAGTTTTTCTAGCCTACATTTTGTCTTCTGATGAACATTCTTCAATCAACAATTACGAAAGTGTTATTGATCAAGTATTCCATTTTCTAATGACGTCATATATCGTAACATAGAAGAGTAACATATTTCTGTATCTTAGATGTGAAGAATGTTCCATAGAAATATGTCTAGAAGATGGTCGTCCTTAATTAGTCTCTCAACAGTCATCCTACGATATTTACTTGCTAACATCATTTCGAAATAATCTTAATAAAAATTCGTCGAAATTTTCCATAATTGCCTGACATCTCTAGCCATCAAATGTAGAGAAGGGTCAAACTATTATTCGATGAATTCCGTGGTTTTGGCGTATCCGACGAATCTTTCATCTTTCCACATTCACCATCGAGAGCCACTCCTAAAAACGAAACTTCTACTCTTACCTAGAAATGAAGCAATACTAATTAAATGTTTCAACTCGCCGATTCCAACCACACAATTCGTGCTAGTCTTCACCTTCATCCCATTGTATCTTCTGCGACCACTATACAACAATAGTTCCATCGATCAATCCGAATCAAGAATCAGCCTATGCAAATCGAAGATACTCGGTCTGTGAAACCTTCAAGTCTGCATTTTATTATCGCCTCCACGCTCCAATTAAATAGCGACGTCGTCATTTGAAATCTTTCATTTTAATCCATTCGATATCATCACCTTCGACAACTCTATTTCCAAGTTTGAATGGTATATAGGGCAAAGAATTCGTTTCATTATCGCGAACTGGCTGAGATGGAAAAAACAATGCTTAATATGGCAAAAAATGAACTTCGCATCGAGTTTCCCAACAGCATTCTTCGGACGTACGCGTATTAATAATAGCCTTTAATCGTTGGCATACTTAAAATTATATACATAAGACTCGGTTGACATTATAGAAATTTTACGCGAAAAAAAAAAACAACTACTAATCGAGCCGGTATAAGCGGTTTACTAGAGACCGTTGCTTACGCTTTGTCGTCCAACTAGTCGATGTCGTTTTCTATTTTAGGTATTTGACTTGATAAAATGTAAAAAAAGGTAAAAATTTCCCATTCTCACGGCAATTTTTCATCGATAATTTCTCCGTCTATGTCGTGGTTTCACTTTTTCATCAACATATGTCGCCTCCATGTCGAGATGACTTTGATTTATCCTACGCTAATATAATGCGACCGTTTAATTAGCTCGATGCTGGTACCACAGACCTGTGTACCATGCGACGAGCTTCGCTTTCCGTCGAATTGAGTGTACGATATTACGTAAACGTGGGTAGGTCTTCGTTAGTTTAAATTTAATAGACTTCGTTTATCGATTATTACAAAATGACCAATTCTCTCGTTATTGTTCGGGTGACTATAAAATAAATCTTCGAAATGGATTCTTTACGCGTGCGAATTTCGACTGATTAAATGAATCATCGAGTCCTATACGATGAAGGGTAATTGCGGTTAATTTTCTCGCCTTCCTACGCAAAAGGAAAGAGTATAGTTGAGGAAGTTGTGGAAAAATAATAGACTACACGTTGAATTTTAATTATAGGCAATTCAAATGTTCAGTTGATACTAATGAGAGCAGCTCTCAGATTTCCTTAGGTCAAATTTTGTGGAAAAGTGCATCATCGTAGTACCAAATAGCCAAAATTTCAGCTTTCAGAATTCCTCGATTTTAGCAGCTATTGATTTCTGTATGAAAAAGTCAATAAATGAAAATTAATAGAATCGCCTCAAATTTTTTGGTACTGTGTCATCCAATGATAATTTCTTGACTATGAAAGGGGAATTCCTAACCTCTTCACCCAAGGAAGGGAGTGGAAAGACGTCTTATAATGAGCTGTGCTAGACGATGACAACTATGATTGTTTTTAATTATTTTTTAACCTTTTATGATTACTTTTAATCATTTTTTATCTTATTTTGACCTTTTCAGGGTTTTTTTTTTTTCATTATATACTTACTTGTTTACTTGTTTAATTTACGTGCCCTGTACTGCTACATTGGCCAGAGGCACGGGTTGAGGGAAGGACTAAATTTGGGGGATATTAGGGGCTTTGAGGAACTTCATGAAGTTTTTCAAAGTAGTTTCATCGTCTGCGAGTACTTCTTGAAGGGTGAGAGGAAGGGATAGGTGGGAGCGCAGGGATGCGTATTTAGGACAGTCAATTAAGATGTGCTGAACTGAGATGAGGGAGGAGCAGTTCTCACATATAGGAGCAGGAGATTTGGTCAGGAGGTAAGAATGAGAAAATCGTGTATGGCCAATGCGAAGGCGGCACAGAGCTACTTCTTCCGACCGCTTTGAGCGGAATAAGGTTATCCAGCTATTTGAAGTTGCTTTTATAGATCTGAGTTTGTTTGAGGTTGGTAGAAGTTTCCAGGTATCAGTCCATTTATGTATAAGGAGGTGTTTAATGTACGTGGAGATTTTTTATTTCTTTTGATCATTTTTAATTATTTTTGGATAATTTTTTGACCTTTTTCGATTATTTTCTTACATCTTTTGATTAGTTTTTGATAATTTTTAAAAACATTTGGGATATGTTTTTTAATATTTTTGACGTTTTTTGATCATTGATCATTTTTTTGACGTTTTTTTGATTATTTTTACCTCTTTTGGACATTTTTGATTATTCATTGATCATTTTTTTTATCCTTTTCGATCATTTTTAAAATAATTTTCGATGTTTAAAAAAATATTTTTATTATTTTTTAATAATTTTTTGACCTTTTTTGATTATTTTCCTACATCTTTTAATTATTTTTTGATAATTTTTAAAAACATTTAGAATATTTTTTTTTTATATTTTAGACATGTTTTGATCATTTTTAAATATTTGTGGATCATTTTTTGACCTTTTCTTGATTATTTTTACCTCTTTTGGTCATTTTTGATCATTCATTGATCATTTTTTTAAATTATATTTTTGATGCCTTTTTGATCATTGTTGACTATTTTTTATCCTTTATGATCATTTTTAAAATCATTTTCGATGTTTTTAAAAATATTTTTTATTATTTTTTGAACATTTTTTGACCTTTTTTGATTATTTTTTGACCTCTTTTAATAATTTTTTACGTAGGTACCTATTTTAATTATTTTTGATTATTTTGTTTTTTATATTATTTTAAATCATTTTTATGACCTTTTATGGTTGTTTTTTATCATTTTTTATAATTTTTTGACCTTTTTGGATTTTTTTATTGTATTTTTTACCTCTTTTGATCATTTTTAATTAATTGTTGATCATTTATTGACCTTTTTTGATTATTTTTTACCTTTTTTGAGCATTTTTTTGATTATATTTTTGACTATTTATTATCATATTTTTGATGTCTTTTGATCATTTTTGAATCATAACTTTTTAATTGCACAGTAATTTTTTTTTTTAAATTACCATGCCCTGTTTTCCTTTTGAAAATTCCTTTCAATAACCTGATATCTACAAAGAAAAACAATAAGTTTTGTATATCAGTTAATAACTGATGAGTGAGTGCGATATCTAAATAATTAGTTTGAGAAATAGGATTCAGTAAAGGAACTGACATTGTGGGGATCATATTGGAGTATTTTCACCGAGTACGTAGATGAGAGCTAAGGAAGAGCAGAGGGAGCACATTTCCCCCCGGGCTGGGTTCCTAAGTGGGCCTAGAGTTGAAAACTTTAAACAATTTCAATTGAATTAACGCTGTACAAGGCGTCAAAAAAAAAAAAAATTAATTTTCGAATTTTTCATCATATTTTCACAGAATTATAAAAGAAAGCAAATATTTAAGATCCTTCATCCCCCACTCCTCTTCTAAAATTTGGTACGCTGTGATAGCATTTTTTATTCAAACTCAGCTGCAAATATTCAACGAGACCCGAAAATTGTTTTCTGTCCCGAGGCAAATTCTGGCTCCCCTCAGTCCCCGCGAGTTGGTATTTTCCTAGTCAGTAAAATCACCTTCATATTACCAAAAAATTATTTTAAAAAAATAAATTTATTATTAAAAAAATTAATAATATAAATAAAACAATTATTTTAATAAAAATTTCATAAATAAAAATTACTATTAATAAAATTAATATTATAAATAAAAAATAAATAAAACTTAAAAAATCAAATGAATAAAATAATCTAAAATTATATAAAAACAAACTAACTTTATAATTAATAATAAAAAAAAACATTCATCATCTGCAATGAAATTGACGCTCGCATATGGAAAATATTGGAATGTCTAATAACACCATACTTACCTCGTATACGCGTTAATGACATTTAAATTATTTCGTATGTACCTATTTTTCGACTAAATTATTTCGCAACTTTCACGCTGCATGCTAATCTATTTTTCGCTTCTACCATGACAACATTCGTACGAATAATTTCTCGAGTGGTAAAATTTCCGCGTCAGAGTCGAACACGTATTCGTATTCGATGGCGGATTTCTTAACCTTATGCAAAACCGATGCGAGCACCTATTTCTGGAAGAACCTACCATCCAACGAAACCAAGTCACGTGCTAATTTGATTAAAATTCGTCTCGCGCCATTTCAAAATCCATAAGAGAAATTACTCAACGTACTCGTTGGCCGTTGGAAATTTAATATTCGTATTAAGTAAAATATATAACCGTAGCGTGCGCCAGTAGTGTAGACGGAGGTTAACAGGTGAAAAAGCTGCTAACAATGGTCATCGAATAGGTGTTGGCGGATTGGCGGTTGTGCCCATGTACGTTATCTATCGCCGTTAGGAAAACCATTATGTGAAAGTTTTTTTCATGTTGTTCGCTGTATTCCTGTATTTGACTAAAAATACCGTTATATGGGCAAAGAAATACATTTTTGAAGATAAAAATGCCTTTCTTCTAACCCATAATTTTCAAAGGACTATTTAACTCGATCAAGCATTCATACTTTTTTTATCAGAAATAAATATATTCGATAATTTATGACTCACTTGAGTATTATAAATTAGAGAAAAAAATGTAAACGGGTATACCGTAACGAAGATGAGTGTTTAACGTAACCTTGGTTAATATAAAATTTGAAATAATTTTTATTAACCAAGTAATCTACCATGTAGAAACAATTTACTGATGACTAAGTGGTGAGCAGGCTATTGCAATTTGCAGTGAGTTTAACGAGTTGAAAGTTTTTACCAAATATTTCAAAACTATTATGACCTAGTGCCAATTTCGAAAATCGTAATTACCGTAGTAATGCTTAAGAAAGAGGATTCATCGGTATGTGGAAATTTTATTTTCTTATGATGAAATGTAAATTTACCGCAATTTCAACGTCAACAAAAGAAAACTGCTCTTCATTACGGTAGAAATAAGGTAAATAATAATAAAAAATGCCCAACTTCTTCATCGACTGTTGATACTTTGTGAAATAGGTTGAAGAGACAGAGAGGTAGGGTCAAGAAATTCATTAGTTACTTCTTGTGAAAAAAAAAAATGTATATGGTGAAAAACTTGAAAAATAACGGTATAATGATATTATATATACTTCAACAATGAATTATTAAGAATGAAAAAATCATAGATATTTTATTTTATTTTTAAATAAACTATTTTATTGTGTAAAGCGCATTAAGAAAAAACAAATGAACTATCAGTTTATCAAAAAAAAAAAACTTACATAAATGAGGAGTATTTTTTTTTAATAATCTCTTGGTCGATTTTTTGGAGGCATATTTTGAAAAAAAAACCGTAAGCAGCCATGCCGCATTACAGGAGCTGAGTTTTTAATTGGAGCTTGTTTTGATTTACTAATAACCTTGCTTAACCGTTCATGACTACAGGCCACACCCAATACCAAGTCTGAAAACCCCTACCCTATCCTTTCCAAAAACACTTAAGAAGTTGAATTTGGCACAAATGTAGTATTTCTTGCCATGAAATAATCATGTGAACACATATTTCTTAAATTATAACTATTTGAGAGTCCTCAAATTATCTTCAAATCTTGATAATCCGCCATTTTGGATCCATTTTGACTCAAATTTAAGAGGTTATATTCTGGTCACAAACTAATCCTACACACAAAGTTTGACCATTCTAGGCCGATTTGGTGATGAGATATGGAAGATTCATGAAATTTCCTGCAGCAATTTCCCCTCCAAAAGCCGTTTTTTGCTCTAACTCCCCTCCAAAATCACTGAGGAAGCTAAAATCAAAATACGTTTGTCACTTGGGCTCATTTTATCATATGACACAGCAATAAAAAATTTTCGACCCCTCCTGTACCCCCACCACTATTTTAGGTTGATAACCCCGCCTTCCCCCCCAACATCATGTATGGAAGTGAATTCGGGATATAGTATACAACTTATCCCCAATAACCATATGAATTCATATTAATTACATTTTTACCAACTTGAGGCTCCTCAAGCTCTACTCAAAATTTTGATAATCCGCCATTTTGGATCCATTTTGATCCAAATTCAAGAGGTCATATTGTGGTCACCAACTAACCTCACACACAAAATTTGACCTCTTTAACTTGATTTGGTGGGGAGATATGGAAGATTCAAGAAATTTCATGACTCAAAACTTCCTCAAAAAGCCGTTTTTTGATCTAACTCCTCTCAATATGCACTTAGGAAGCTGAAATTTGGATATGTTAGTATCCGTGACTCACTCTTTCATATGAAATCAAAAACGAAAAATTTGAGCTATTTGCCCTTCTCCAGCCCCCTCAAAATTTGAGTGATCCGCCATTTTGAAATTTATCGAAAAAACAAAAAAACTATTTTTGCGTATTTTCAAGAAGAGTTCCTCACCGAATTTTGAGCGAATTTTATCCACACCCGCCTGCGCAAGGCGAGTGACACAAAAAACGAAATTTCCTCAAAAACAGGTTTTTGCTAACTCTCCTCAAAATGCACTTAGGAAGCTGAAATTTAAATATGTTGGTGTCCGTGACTCACTCTTTCATATGAGATCAAAAACAAAAAATTTGAGCTATTTGCCTCTTCTCCAGCCCCCCTCAAAATTTGAGTGATCCGCCATTTTGAAATTTTTCGAAAAAACAAAAAAAGCACTTCTGTGCATTTCCAAGAAGAGTTCCTCACCAAATTTTGAGCGAATTTTATGAATACTCGCCGGCGCTACGCGTGGGGAAAAAAAAAATATATATACCAAAAAGTTGGACATTTGCCAGATGATTACAAATGGTCTGAAACGCAAAGATTTGAAGACCACACCCTCCCCCGACCTTCCCTTCCCAAATCAGGTAGGCTGTAATAGCTATCGTTTTTATTAAAACCTCAGCTAAAAAATATGTAAACAGCCATGCCGCATTACTGGAGCTGAGTTCTTAATTGGGGCTTGTCCTGGTCAGAAACGCAATGATTTTAAGACCCCACCTTCCCCCGACCCCTCTTCATAAATCCGGTATACTATAACAGCTGTCGTTTCTAAGTCAAAAACTCAGCTAAAAATATTGAAAATAACGATTTTTTACTATTTTCAATGGAATATGATTTCATCACTAAATCAATACGTCACTCGAACCGAATAATTTTGTGTCATTGATTGGAGATTTCTCCCATATTATTCCTACTCTTCTTTTTTTTTTCAAAGTGACTATTTTTCAGCTTCGAAGAAAAATGCAGCATACCCGTTCTCCTTTCGCCCTTGTCACACTATATAGAATAAAACGATGTCGCCAAAAAGCGCAAGTGTATTTTGAATTTCGAACACGTGCACATTCAACAACTATAGTTTTTTGGCACCCTCCTGCTTCGATAAAATCGTCGATCACGATACACCGGCGGTCCGCAAACCATGCACGAGTCAAACGACATTTCCCACTAACCGCGAAAACCTTTCGTCGCCGCGAAATGTGCGCCAAACAAGGTCACCATATTACGGGATCTTAATCGACATCCTATCTACAGTTCTACGTCGCTTTATATACAGTTGCGACGTTATGGGTACACGAGTAATGCGACACCTACACTTGTATCGCTTTAATGCGAGACCGCAATAGACGTGTGATGCGGCTACCTTGAACGTCGTGAGTAGAGCCTGATTGGCAGAAAAATAAGCACTGTGTAATGAAAGGAAATCGGAATTCTTCCACCAATTTTTAAATATTTACAAAAAAAAAATAAGCAAGCTTATTACATGACAAAAAATATACATTATAGATAAATATTAAACATTTGAGGTATCTCTTCGCTTCAATTTCGTATGTAAATTAAATTCAGCATTACAGTATGACCCCTCAAATGTGGATCAAAATAGACCCAACATAGAAGATGAGTTAAAATTTACGGAATGTCTGAATAGAGAGTCTTAGCTCGTTTTTGAGCCCAGCGAGGGCCGGAGAGACCTAAAAATCAACCCCTGAGCAAAAATAAATTTCGGCCTCTCTTTATAATTTTTTTTTTTATTCATGAAAATTTAGAATGAATCAAATTTAAAAAAAAAATTATTTGTGTAGTGAAAATTTTTAAATCTAAAATTTAGATTTCTAGCCCATTAAAAACCAGTATACCGGGACATTTTGCCCTCTTCCTCTCCACAGCTTGGGTATACTTACTTACTTTCGGACTTTGTTGTTCGAAAATTGCCATATACTCATATGATGCCTTCGATAAACTGAGTGGGTAAATACAGTGCATACATATGTGCTACGTACTTAAAGGGGTGCTCTTTGTTTACATTTTGATAAGAACATTTTGAACGAACTTGTACACTTTGACGACCGTTCACATCTGAATTATTATTGCACAGTCAGATAACATGAAACGATTGTAGCCAATGTCAACAAAAATAGCCAATTTTAAAACCATTATTTTTTTTCTCAGTGAATTTTCAAATTTTTCTTCGATTTTTTTTTCTCTATAGACTTTTTGCAACAAAATGAACACAAGTACGGTTCAAATTTTCAATAAATTATTCCTCCGTTGACGTTTAAACCAAAAATGTAAACAAAGAGCACCTCCTAATTTCCGCTCATTTGTAATCATTGTTATTTTCATAGATGGAGAAATTTCAAAATGCTATGCCAGTTGTTAAATCAGTTTTTATTTCGAAATAACCAATGAATTTCACATTATCACTTAGATTAGAAAGGAATGTACTTTTAAGCAGGATTTCAACTCATCATAATTTTTCGCATCATTTCTAATTCGTTTTCGAGTTGTAGTACATTTAGTGGGGGAGGGGAGAGGCTTTCAGTTAAAATTGCGCTAAAACGAATGAAAAAATATTTTTACTATGGTAACCGATATTGCGTATTACTGAAAGCCATGTTGGGGGGAAGGAGGAACTGATGCCAACGTAAATGTTTACCGGGGTGAATTTATAGGGATTAAATCATACTCATCTGGTCTACAATTCGCAGAAGTAAAAGAAATATTTTGAGAACCAAGAAAATAAGTTGGGAAATTATAGATATGATCTGAGATAACCCAAAAAAGACCGTTTCGAATTCTTTAGGGGGGGAGGGGTAGGGGGAGTCTAAAAACGATATTTTTGTGAACTTGATGAAAACAAATCAAACTCAACGGAGTCCTGAAAGGGTTCCTCTTCTGATTGCAAATACGCGATTATTTTTGCTGGGGCCCTGCACAACCTGATTTTATTGCAATTTGAATCGAATTTTTATGCAGTTTTAGTCATTTCTCACGGTCAAGAGCTCTCTTGTTGCCACTATGTCTGGACACAGGAGCGGTGGTTTCCCATAAATTTCGTCACAGTGTCATTTCACATAGTGAAAACGACTGAAAAATACCTGCACAATGTGAAGTAAACGAGCTAGGTAAAGAAGACGTGAACCCCCACCATGGAAATTTTTTGGGAAATGTTTTTTTGAAAGTACCCGTGCCACCTATCAAAATGGTTTAAAATTTCGCGCTGAATTCCAAACTTTTATTAGTTTCTAATTTTAGCCTCCACCCCCCCCCCCGAGAGAACCTTTGCCCTATACGGTAAACTGAATAGGGAGAATCGAATAATTTTATACACCAAATGAATATGACTGTAAATTTCACGTATCATAATGTACTACTTGATTTTCCATCAGTTTGTAAGCATCAATCAGAAAATATTTTGGCTTCTTCCCCCACCCCCTTTTATCGTCGAAACAACATCATAAAACTGTTGTTGAAAAAATACACGTGCGACCTATCGAAATGGTTTAAAATTTCGCGCTGAATTCAAAAATTCTATTGGTTTTTAATTGTAGCCCCCTCGGGGGAGTGGACATTACGCAATGACGATTGTAATTTTTATGCATCATATATTGCTGTTTAGTTGATTTTTCATTAATTTGTAAATATGTATGTCCATATGGAGAAAATTTTTTGGGTCCCAAAAAAATTTTAGCAAAATCAATTCTACACCACTTTTTAACCCGTGGGATTGTAGACTACTCCTTATGTGCCTTCAAATCATCAAAAATAAATAAGTGATAATCTAGAGAAATTTCAAAATGTTGAAAAATAACAAAAATAGAAGTTCCATATCTTCAAAATGGTTAAATTATGGAAATTATGTCCTTCACACGATGTCCTGAATTATAACCGATCATTTTAGGTTGCGAAAGACAAACAAAAAAAATACAGCAATGGTCCTAAAAATTTTTTCTACTTTCTACATCGATATCGTCTCAACTCCTCCTCCTCCCCCCCTCTGATTTGAGGGCTGATATCAAAAACTAACGCTGGAAAGTTATCGAGGGCATCATATAATTATGACGACTTTTTGGCAATAAAGGTTGAAAGTAGAAGAGCAGTAATGAGCCTTTTAACCTTATATAATTATACTTGTTGAAATTTCCAATCGAAAATTCAATTTCAGAGGCACCTCAAATGGACTTCTGAACACTTTGAGGCTGTAGTATGTTTGGAGTTTACAACTAATTTTTTTTTTTTTTTGAGAAATTCCAGTGAATTGAATTTTTTTAGTTTAGCTTTTTTCCAACCTTACTTACCAAGACAGTAATGACCATCAATTTGAGATGGTCAAAATATATGAATAAAATACAATAATACTTGATACAATATTCATATTAAGATAGGTAAGGATATTCAACAACTTTACTTCTTATGGTATGCAAATTCGTATATATTGACCCCCCCCCCCCCAACACAAAAAAAAAATAAATAAAGTCCAACAAAAATCGAATTCCGTCTTCTGTCTCATTCAGACAAACATCGTGCAACCTTCGCATCCTTAACATAACACCAGCACGCATATGGTGCCTAAAAAGTCCAATTAATCACCAACTATACCAACGACCAACATATAACTCCTTCCTCGAGGTACATCGCCGGCGGATTGGGTGTGTTGACGAAGGCGTTACGAGCCAATGTAACGTAATTACCAGAACATCTAGCTGCGCCTATAAATTCGTACGTTCAACGATGAAAAACTAAGGCTCACCTACGTCCATTTAAATCGAACATTCATCTTAAACTCGTCCGAACACATTGCCCAACGCGAGCCGAGTCCAAAAAACCACTTATTCGGTAAAAATAACGGCCGCATTAAAATTCCACGCTCATTGTCTCGACTACGAGAAATTCCCACGTAAGAAAAAAAAAATCTTAATCGCTACATTTACGTCAAAAACGCTGGCATCAGCTCGTGTTAACCTTCACATGTGAGATAGACCGCTGACCAGTGCGTTTATTACCCTAGGTTAATTCCGCCGCCAATACGTATCTGCAGAGTGCATATTTTTAGACGACGTTGCCTCCGATACTCCACCTTACCTGCGTATATTACCACGCATTCTCGTAGACAGATAACAAACATTAAATTCATCCCCCACTACGAATTTACGTGTGTGTTTTTTTTTTAATCATTCGTCAAATACACGCGTACGTACTCGATGTAATTAACTCAAAACATATGTTCCGTATTTCTTCACGTATTTTCCTTCGTATATTTACAAACGTGTGTGCGCATTGCAGGCGATATACGACAGTACTTTAAAGCTTACTCCTCTTCGTCGCGTTCGGTATTGCGGTACGCGCTTATGCGAATCGTGTGCATGTAAAACCATCGTACGTCAGCTGTGATATTTAGCAATACCTCGTCAGTGCCGAATTCGCGTGTTCCTAACTACCTACATCGACGTGATTGTGGTGAATAATGATTAATAATGTGTGTTCGTATTCGCTGGTTTAATCGATCACTCGATCTTTCGAAATAAAACGTGTAATTACGATTCGCCGATTAGTGCAAAAGAGAAGATTAATGTCGAGACGAGATTAAAACTGTCCCATTTCGATATGGAGAACGATTCCGATTGCTTCGATTCGATCAGCTCGAACAGCGTGGAAACATGCACCAGCAAGCATACGTTGACGAGGAAATTTCACAAGTTATTACCCAGCAAGGTAATCGCGACGGTGGATTTTATTTATGGAATTACCATCGAATAGATACGATCACGTATTCGTAGAGCACTTCGAATAATATTCGATCAACTCCAAAAATGTAGAAATGTTTCAATTTTAAATCAGTCTGATGGAATTTGAAGCGTATTTCGAACGATTTTTTTTGGCACACAAGAGGGTGGTTGGTACTCAGAAAAAATTGTACTCTTACAAAATAATACGGTTTGAGTCACTACATGTAATCCTGAAAAATTTCGCTGGGCCTCAATGCTGTGCGAGTTTCATGGTCGCTAGAGCGCGCTGTTGCAGCAGCAACTGATGGAGAGAGAGGGGAAGTGCGGAACAACGATCAAGAAATTATTTCCCATGAGAAATATATCGAGAGCTGTGTTAGTTTGGGTTTTTCTTTCAGCACTACGTGAAATTTTTAAATTCTCATAAAACTGTTTTATAGAACAGAATAATATGTTCTTTAAGCTAGGTACGATTATACCTATGTAAATGGTGGACTTCACGATAATTTTGAACAGTAACTGATGTGTATGTAGAAGTGATAACAAAGGAATACATAAAAATATAAGTCAAAGTTCAAAAGTTCAACTTTCTATGAGCTTTTATGGAAAATATATAAGAACCAAAGATATAGAGAATGAAATTTTCCACAATTTTGTTCTCATACATTTTTGCTTCACGACCCTTCGTTCCTGAGATATTTGGAAAAAAAAAAAAAACAAAAAATATTTTTCATGTTCGAAAGCTCAGCTTTCAGTGAAAGCATCGACTTCACGATTTATACTGTCCACACAGCTCTTACATTTGCAGTCAATCCGTCATGCTTTACTCTAGTCATCATCGGAGATTGAAAACATCGAACTTTCAGGGAATTAAATATATCAATTATTGGACTCTTTACTTTGAGTTCATTTTTCCGGAAAACTATGAGCTTTCATGAAAATTGTATAAGAATTAAAGTTTTAGAGCTTAAAATTTGCAATCATTCATATTTCTCTCCGACGCTTCGTTGTTGAGATATTAAGAAAAAAAAACTATAACAGGTTCAAAGTTCAAAAGCTCAACTTTCTACCAGCTTTTATAGAAAATGTATCAGAACCAAAGTTGTAGAGAATGAAATTTCCTACATTTTTGTTCCTACATTTTTTTTCTTTACGACCCTTCATTCCAAAGATATTTGCAAAAAACAAAAAAGGCATCAAAGTTGGAAAGCTCGACTTTCAACGACCCACTTCTTCCACCTATGCTCCAAAGTTAATGTCAATTCGTCAATTTTTACTCGAGTTATCGTCAGAGAACGGAAATTAAAAAAAAAAACAAAACAAAAAATCCTAGGGAACGCAATAGTGGATTTTATCCAATAAGAAGGTTTGTGCAGACATTATGCAATCTTGAGTAGTTTTTGCGAAAAATAAAAATAAAAAATCTCCCAATACAATACTATGGAAAATAATTTTTAGACTGTTGGGGACATCCCCTTTTATATGCCTCCAAATTCAAAAAAATTAAATCATAAAATTTTCAAAAATGCAACTTGAAATATAATTCTTATAAATAACTATCTTTCAAGTATGAAGAAACTTATATACCATGTGACCCTTCAACTCCCAGCACTAAAGTCTCAATTTCCCTACACTGGTAAGAAAATTTTAGTCATCGGATGTTGGTAGCACTGCTTTACAACGAAAAGCAATAGGCAAAAAAGAAATAAAAAATTATCTTTACTTTTGTTGGTTGCTCTTTGTCATAAAACAGTGTTACCAACATCGGATACAACATTTTTTACCAGAGTAGGGAATTTGACGCTTTTGTGCAAGGGATTTTGAGATATATGGTTGAAAAAAAAAACGTAAGTAGCCATACCGCATTACTAGAGCTGAATTTTTTGTTGCATTTAGCAACATCCTGATCTTGTATTTTTTTTTTGTATGAAAGTTCTCATCAAAATATCTCATTTCACATCTGCTACTCACGCTCAGAAAACTTTATATTCTTCTTTATAAGTATATGGTATAACTGATATCGAAAGTATACACAACAACTTAGTCTCACTTCACACATTAATCACAAACCCCCAGCTAATCAAATTCTTATGTTTAGAATTTTTGATCTAACAACAGGCATAGCATCAAAATTTTTCATGTCGATTGATCATTTTTTAGACACCTTTTCCTCTCAACCGATTTTGATGCAGTTTGGCTTATTGAATACCTCTTGAGCCAGAAGACGATCCTATTACAGCTTTCCAACCCCTTCACAATGGAAGATAGGTCACAATGTTGAATCACTTTTTTGACCTAAATAAAAGTAAAATAATATCAGCGACTCAAATGTTGCCTACTTCCAGTTTTGAAGGAGTAAGAATGGTTTAAAGTTTTTCAGCCCCTTCAATAGTGAAGATAGGCAAAAAACTTGATTTAATTTTTGTCTTAATTCGCGACTATTATGATGTCTTACTGTTAAATCTTGCATCTTCCAAATTATGAAAGAGTAAGAACGGTTTAGAGCTTTCTAGTACCCCTTCAATAATGAAGATAGGCAAAAATAACGTACATTTTTTTCAACCAAATTGCAAATACAATATTTGCGATCAACATTTTATCTATCTTTAGTTTTGAAGGAGTAATAATGCTTTAGAGTTTGCCAACCCCTTCGATTCTGAAGATATGCAAAAATGATGCTTTACTTTTTCACTCAAATGGCCAGTACAATGACATCTGTGATTAAAATTTTGCTTATCTTTTATTCTGAAGGAACACTAAAGATGTAGAGCTTGCAATCCGTTCAATAATAACATAGGCAAATATTTTATGCAATTTTTTTTTGTCCTATATTGAAAACACAATAATACACTTCAATTATTATGAATTTCACCGTTTCGATTTTACATGTAGAGAACATTTCGCTTTCCTTATTATCACTACCAATGACTCAAAGCGCATTACTCGTCACAACTGACTCTAACTTACCACTACCACACCTTCTCAAATAGATCCATGGAGCTGAAGATCTTCATGCAATCCTCTCTTAACAAAATAATAATTTCTAAATTTTCCACAGGGTCAAGACGGTTTCGAAGAGCTGCGGCGTTACATCAAACAAGGTGGCGACTTCTGCAAAGAGCTCAGCGTCATATTACAAGAAAGGTACGTACCATGTAATTCCTATACTCGCGCCATCGACCGCAATATGCGAATACAAGCTATCGCATTTTCAAGACCGGCCGGTTCTTTTTAATTGCCCATAAAACGTATTTATGTACTCGGGCCGAGTTTTTAATTAACTTTCTACTTTGTAAGCGGCATTATGGAGCCGGCGAATCGAACCTAGGTCATTAATTGCGCAATCAAATGGTGTTCCAAATTCTGAAATTTTCGCACCGCCGCTAAACCCAGGTTAATTTTTTTACCGCCATAGATCGGAAGCCGAAATCCAATATGCCAAGACCTTATCGAAGCTATCCAATAAATTGTTGAAAGTGTCCAAAGAAGCCGTTGGTACGGTCAGTCAAGCGTGGCATAAGGCTGGAATCGAGTTAGAAACTACCAGTGAAATTCACAAGTACGTATTCGGTATTGTCTTTTACTTAAGCTCTCTCTCTTTGATCCTATGAGTGGTTTAGATTTACATATCGTGTAAGTACGTTATATGACCTTTATTATTATTTTATCGTTTGAATCGTATCGATAAATAGCGTACACTGCCTGCTCTCCTCTACTTCACACCTTTGTTTATTCCTACACGTCGAAATTGGCCCGTCTCGCGCCCATGTTACTTGTTTATCTTTAACGTTCACCTGTCATTAAAGTATCCACAGGTACGTAGAAACGAGCCCATTCATGTACGTGTACTCGACATTGATCTAAACATACATATACTCGCGCATATACTATGGAAACGACAACGTTGATAATTTTGTGAGACGACGAATTACAGGAAACGATTACCATGATATAGGATATTCGCCATAATTTTAACCTAGCTTAGTAATTTAATTTTTCAACGCTACATCGCCTCCTATCAGATCTAATACGTCTAAAAAATGTAAGCTACAATTCTGTCATCAGCTATACTATATAGAGAAAAAATCGTAACAGTGTCGATGTCGTTGAGAGAAGCGTGACATAATTTGCTTCGTGGATTCGAAGTTGATTATATTTTAATGACTACACATAAACTGAAAAATTGATTACTTCACATTCGTCTTCTCGCTCTTTTATGACGACAATGTTACCACTAATGTGCTCATTTTTCAGAACATTCGCGACGGCTCTTTGTGAAGAAGTAGTTAAACCGTTGAAACAATTATTGGATTCTCAACATAGGATAAGAAAATCTGTGGAAAATGCTGTCGATAAAACAGGTAAGTGTTGCATTTTTTTATTTCAAAGTAAGACCATAGGTGAATAAGAATGGTAAAGTCCTGTAACGATTTCAGCTCAGTACTTCGGTAGTTGGTGGGTTTAATCGAGAAACATATCTGATCAAATTTTTGAATCCACGAGAAATCCATATGAAATGTTTTCTAAAAAAAATCAGTTGCCTCCAAAATGATATTTTCCAATACCGCTTAATTTTTTTAATACTTATGAAAATGATGTAGCACAAAAACAGTGAAGGTGCTCTCGAATATAACTTCAATTATTGAAAGATAAATTTTTTCAGAATTTTAGCTCGGATGCAACGATGCATCCAATGTCAAAATTTCTATAAACTTCGGAGTCAATGGCAAAGAAAGATACTACTGAAAAAAATGGATATCTGTGATACTGTGGTTCTGTGGTTCTGTAGTCATGCTAGACTATTATTCTCACATTTGAAAAATAATAATAAGTTGGAAAATGTAATCTTGAGGACAAAATAATGAAGAGGAGAGTTACTGATTTATTCTATAATGCTTCCCTTACAAGTGTTGCCATATATAAATTTTAAAAACGTAAACAACCTGCCGCATTACTGGAGCTGAGTTTTTAATTGGAGCTTATTCAGGTTTGCAAATAACGTTGCTAATTCCTTCATGTCTTCAGACCACAACCAATACCATGTCTGAAAACCCCTACCCTCTCCCTTGAAAAACACTTAAGAAGTTAATAATCATACACCGTATTTTTCAAATTATAGCAACTTGAGCAGCCCCCATTTTGGATCCATTTTGACCCAAGAGGTTAAATTTTGGTCATCAACTAACCCTACATACAAGTCAATTTGGTGTGGAGATATGGAAAATTCGTGGAATTTCCTATATAATAATTTCTCCTCCAAAACACGTTTTTTGCTCCAATTCCCCTCCAAATTCACTTGGGTAACTAAAATCAGAATAGATTAGTCACTTGAGCTCATTTCATCAGAAGACACCACAATGAACAATTTTCGACCTCTCTTGTACCACCACCTTATTTTGAGGTGTGTAACCCCTCCTTCTCCCTCCAACATCATGTGAGAGGAGGTGAATTTGGAATATAGTGTACTTCTTATCTCCCATATAAGTTCGTGTTACATTTTTACTAATTTGAGGCTCCTAAAAGCTCTACTCAAATTTTGATGATCCGTCATTTTCGAATGAGATTGATTTAGCGAGAAAATATGGAAGATTCGAGAAATTTCATGACTCAAAACTTCCTCAAAACTCATTTTTTGCTCCAACTCGCCTCAAAATACGCTTGGAAAATTGAAATTTTGTATGTTGGTATCCGTGACTTACTTTTTCATATGGGATCAAAAGCAAAACTTTCGAGCCATTTGCTTTCCTCCTGCACGCCTCAAAATTTGAGTGGTCACCATTTTGAGGTGTATCGAAAAAACAAAAAATTATTTTTTTCACATTTTAATGAAAAGCCTCTCGCCAATTTTTGAGCGATTTTAACGAACAACCTCCAGAATTTTCAAAACCGCTGGAGAAACGTAAATTATAAATACCCCAAAATTTCATCTCATATGGAAAAGTGAGTTTAGGATGCTAACATATCCAAATTGCAGCTCCTTAAGTACATCTGGGGGGGAGCTGAGGGAAAATATAGTTTCTGGAGGAAGTTTTAACTCATGAAATTTCTTGCATCTTTTATATTTTCTTACCGAATTCACCTAGGAAGCTCAAATGTTGTATGTAGGGTTAGTTGATAGATGATAGTCGAAACTGAAATGAAATGAAAATTCGTTTTCAATAAAAATTTGAATAAAAATATTAATTTTATTTTCATTTTTTCGTGAATTTGAACAATCTTAAATAAATAAACTAAACTAACAAAATGAAAAAAAAATTTCTCAACTTTAATAAAAATCAATTTGAACGATTAAATTCAAGATTAGTTATATTTTTTTTCATAACTTTCTTTCTCAGCCTTTTTAATTTGAATATTCAATTTAAAAATTAGATTTTTTATAGATTAATATATTTAAATAAACTTAATAATTGATTAATAATTTTTATACACATATTATTTTTCTCTAAATTACTTTTTATTAATCTCATCTAATCCTAAACCATGTAAAATAAAAAAAAATAAAATAATAATAATAAAAAAATAAGTAAATAAATAAATAAAAAAAAAAAACGCCTCTAGCCTAGGGCTGTACATGGCGTAATTTGATAAAAAAAAAAAAAAAAATCGAATTTTATAAGAATATTAAAAATATATAGTAGATGCATAATTAAAAAATTAAAAAATAAATAATAATTTATGTAAAAAAAATATATATATATATATAATTATATATATTAACAAAAAAAATGTTTTTCAGTTTTTTGATAACTCTACCACTGTGCGCTATACTGTTACCATGAAAAATCACAATGAAAAAGAAAACAGAAAAAAAAAGGAAACAAAAAATCAAACACATCACTCCCACCTAAGACAGTAAAAAATAAAATAAAAGAAATAACAAAAATAAAAGCATAAATATTTCCCTAATTATAAGGTGCATTTCCCCGTTAACTATCTCCCTCCAAAATTAAATTAATTAATTAAGAAGATGAAATCAGAATATGAAGTACTTCTTTTCAAAGCAAATCATGTAAGTCAATATTTACAAGAGTTCAGCTACGTGAAGTTGCTCAAGCTTTATTGAAATATTGACGATCCGCCATTATGGGACTATTTTTATTCTACTCTTCAACCATTAATCCTATATAAGAAATTTGACCTTTTTAAGTTCATTTGGTGACAAGTTGAGACGATTCATGAAATTGCCTGACACGATTCCCCCCCCCCAAAGTTGTTTTCATCCATAACTCCTCTTTAAATTCGATAAGGAAGCTGAAATTTGAACAAACTTTTATAATTTGGACTTATTCCGTGAAATTACTCAAATTAACTCTCCACCCCCCCCCCCCTCCAACAATACTACTTGTGTAAGAGAGTTTTGAATATAATATTTTTCTTGTCCTCAGTACTGGTAGGTTAGCCTATATTTATCGAATTTGAGCTATTTGAAGCTCTTCAAGTTAAACTCAAAAATTTCGCAGAGGTCTAACAGACTATTTATAATTAGAGGTGCATTTCCCCGGCACCCCCACTCCGGAATTTGGAAATGAAACTTAGTGCATTCGTTTGTGCTATGTTTGTGCTGGCACAAACGAATGCACTAAGTTTCATTTCCAAATTCCGGAGTGGGGGTGCCGGGGAAATGCACCTCTAATTATAAATAGTCTGTTAGACCTCTGCGAAATTTTTGAGTTTAACTTGAAGAGCTTCAAATAGCTCAAATTCGATAAATATAGGCTAACCTACCAGTACTGAGGACAAGAAAAATATTATATTCAAAACTCTCTTACACAAGTAGTATTGTTGGAGGGGGGGGGGTGGAGAGTTAATTTGAGTAATTTCACGGAATAAGTCCAAATTATAAAAGTTTGTTCAAATTTCAGCTTCCTTATCGAATTTAAAGAGGAGTTATGGATGAAAACAACTTTGGGGGGGGGGGGAATCGTGTCAGGCAATTTCATGAATCGTCTCAACTTGTCACCAAATGAACTTAAAAAGGTCAAATTTCTTATATAGGATTAATGGTTGAAGAGTAGAATAAAAATAGTCCCATAATGGCGGATCGTCAATATTTCAATAAAGCTTGAGCAACTTCACGTAGCTGAACTCTTGTAAATATTGACTTACATGATTTGCTTTGAAATGAAGTACTTCATATTCTGATTTCATCTTCTTAATTAGTTAATTTAATTTTGGAGGGAGATAGTTAGGAATTTTCAGCCTCGTAACAAACAGTTATTAAAAAGCGTTCAACAACATTATCAGCGGATCTGAACAACCCCTTATTAAAAACTCAGCGTACTTACAGCTTTTTAAGTATTATTTCGACAAATGAGAAAACAATCGATAATTTCACCTTTTACCACTCTTAATTTAAATCCATGAAGACTAGCTCTTCCATCTCTTCCTTCTCACATCTTCCGCTCAAATAATCGCATTATATTCTCAATTTACAGGCAAAAACCTCAGCGAATGGAGAGCAGCCGAAAGTAAAAGTAAAAAACAAAGTTTCGTCAGTGCCCGCGAAAATGAAAAACTACAAGACGTCACGTTGGACGTAAGACTGAGCGGTGGTATAACCGGAACAAATAAGTTGACGGCGAGCTCGTTACATCTTCACCAAAAGCAAGGCTCCGATAAAGAATCTTCCAAGGCAAGTATACCCGTTACTCGGTCACTTAACCTATATCCTACACGAAATTCGAATTGTATTCGTGTTGTAAAAAACCTACACGTGGCCAAAAAAAGATTGAAGAAAAATTAAATATTTAATAAGCGAATTAGAAAACCACTGCGGCCAATAGGTTCTCGTGCATAGCCGAATAAATTGTAAAATAGCTATTTTATGGACGAGCTGTAAAATTGCATTTATATAGTTTTTCTCGACCACGCTACGTGTTCCTTTCACTATGCCTCGTAGCGTTTACTTCCTCGTAAAACCATCGGGCCATTCGAAAGACCGAAAGTGAAACCCTCGTTGAAATCGTTACCTACAATCGACGATTCTTTTTCCTTAAATAAGCCATTACGTCAAATACCCACCAAACTATCAATACGATCGTAAAACAATGAACAACCATCATTCGTCAAATAATAAGACCAGATGTTAATCCTTTCGAGTGCTCGAATCATTCTTGTTATTTTTCAAAACATTGTGTAAATTATCGCATCTACGTTATACGCCATTTTAGTTCCTTCTTCAGCCTCCGTGGCTAGTTCTTACATAATGAACGGCTAATTAGTCGGAAAATTGCGCGTATAGAGCTTTCACAAAACGATGACACGCCGTTAAATATCCACATTATTCGCTCTATTAAGCAGTCGGCTACCGCAGCTCAAAAATATCACGAATTAGGGCATAACCATTTACATAACTCGGCTGCTAATGAACATTGTATCCGAAAATTCCTAGTATTGACCACCAAATCAATGAACCTATTCGAGAATACCTCTTTGTACTCTCGACCTTGAAGATTTGAGTGTAAATTTTGATTTCGCGGTAATACGAATATAGTGCAACGCAGGTGCTAATCTATACGTCAAGTTATTCGTCTACACGTCTCGAATGTTTATTACCTTCACGCGCGTACGCTTTATTAACAACTCGGCGAGCCAGTTGGCACGAAAGAAAAATTAATCAACTTCTCGTTACACACGATGGGACGTATTTTCGACGTCGTTTGATTAAAGTAAATATTTTTCTTTCCAGCTCGAGAGTAAGAGAAAGAAAGCCGAAGAGTTGGTGAAGAAATCGGACGTAGAATATTACACGTATTGTATACGAGCCGAACGAGCCAGGTAAAAGGATTAAATGCGAATATTAAATTACACTCGAGCCGATTAGCGTTACGCGAACGGCTGGATATACTAATTCGTTCTATTGTTACAGATTAGACTGGGAAACGGCGGTGGTCAGGGGTAGTCAATGCTTTCAAGCGTTGGAAGAAGAGAGACTACAACAATTAAAACATCTAGCCTTCGTATATTGGCAACACTGCAGGGACGTTGGGCCCAAGTTGACGCAGGTATGTCGAAGGATTGGGCGTGAAGTTGAATGTAAAAAATATTGGGGTTCATTGAACAAAATGTACTGAAAAACTCATTGCTTCACTTCATACGTAATATTCATACAGTATGAGTTTTTTATGAATTAAAGTAGGAGCGGTTGATGGTGAGGGAAATCCTTATAAAACTACATTTCAGAACATTTCTACGTATATCCATATCTTATACATACCCCTCCCTGGAAGCATAATACACAGGGTGTACAGTCTCGATGTAACCTCCTTCATACAGGTCAACTCTTGACTTCATGAGACACTGATGTACGGTAGTTTGACCAACTTAAGAAATGAAGGGGTCCGAAACAGACTAGTTTAAAAATATTTTTCTACCATTGTAATAACTAATTTCAAAATTTTTTCATTTACACACCTATGATAAATGAAGAAGTACTTTCATCTCAAATTGTAAAGAACATGTACATTTTAGTAATTCTCAATGATGACAGTAGAGTTGATAGATAGTAAGGCAAAATGAAAAAGTATTAAAAACATTTTTTAAATTTTTTGTACATCAACGCTCTAGGTCTTACCATCATTCTAAAAAAAAAAATAAATTACGAAAAAAATTATTTCAAAATAAAAATAAAAATTGCCAAAAAAATTTCTATGGAAAATTTTCTTGGCATTTAAGATTTTTCTTTGGCTATGTAAAACTTTGCAGAAATCGCACTTGAGATTGTTGGTAGAGTATGGGGTATTGGTGTAAAAATGCTTCAAAAATTTTGGTTTAGTAGGACGTTTCTCAAAGTAACGAAAAGAAATTTGAAAAAATTGTTGATTTTTCAACTATTTTCAACACCTTTTTAATCACCCTATATCGCTAGCTATCACCTTTACTGCCACAATTTTCTCATCAAAATCATTACATTGTGTTCCCTACAAGTTGGTACGAAGAACAGTCTTTCATCTTTCGTAGAAAACGAGATGGAAAAGTTCTAAATTAATCATTACAATAGTGAATAGATTCTATGTCCATCCCCTTCAATTTCAGAATAGACAAATCATTGTACATTTATGTCTCATGAGTTATCTTACCTTTGGTATGAAGGAGGTTATATCGAGAAGAAACAAGATGTATATACATGAAAATCGCTCAACATCTAATGAAGGATACTCATAGCACATTTTGGCAGTCATATTTAAAAATTTTTTTAATCGACTCAAAATGGCAATGCCCTCAATTTTGAGGATTGCTGGAGAGAACACCGAGCCTTAAAATTTCGGATCATGGTGTCATATGATACAGGTAAAACATATCCAATGTTCAACCACCTTAAAATGTGTTCGAGGGGGGGGGGAATAAATAAAAAAAATGTAAGCAGCCATGCCGCATTACTGGAGCTGAGTACCAAGTCTGAAAACCCCTACCCTATCCTTTCCAAAAACACTTAAGAAGTTGAATTTGGCACAAATGTAGTATTTCTTGCCATGAAATAATCATGTGAACACATATTTCTTAAATTATAACTATTTTAGGGTCCTCAAATTATCTTCAAATCTTGATAATCCGCCATTTTGGATCCATTTTGACTCAAATTCAAGTGGTTATATTCTGGTCACAAACTAATCCTACACACAAAGTTTGACCATTCTAGGCCGATTTGGTGATGAGATATGGAAGATTCATGAAATTTCCTGCAGCAATTTCCCCTCCAAAAGCCGTTTTTTGCTCTAACTCCCCTCCAAAATCACTGAGGAAGCTAAAATCAAAATACGTTTGTCACTTGGGCTCATTTTATCATATGACACAGCAATAAAAAATTTTCGACCCCTCCTGTACCCCCACCACTATTTTAGGTTGATAACCCCGCCTTCCCCCTCCAACATCATGTATGGAAGTGAATTCGGGATATAGTATACAACTTATCCCCAATAACCATATGAATTCATATTAATTACATTTTTACCAACTTGAGGCTCCTCAAGCTCTACTCAAAATTTTGATAATCCGCCATTTTGAATCCATTTTGATCCAAATTCAAGAGGTCATATTGTGGTCACCAACTAACCTCACACACAAAATTTGACCTCTTTAACTTGATTTGGTGGGGAGATATGGAAGATTCAAGAAATTTCATGACTCAAAACTTCCTCAAAAAGCCGTTTTTTGATCTAACTCCTCTCAATATGCACTTAGAAGCTGAAATTTGGATATGTTAGTATCCGTGACTCACTCTTTCATATGAAATCAAAAACGAAAAATTTGAGCTATTTGCCCCTTCTCCAGCCCCCTCAAAATTTGAGTGATCCGCCATTTTGAAATTTATCGAAAAAACAAAAAAACTATTTTTGCGCATTTTTAAGAAGAGTCCCTCACCAAATTTTGAGCGAATTTTATGAGTACTCGCCGGCGCTACGCGTGGGGGAAAAAAATATATATATATACCAAAAAGTAGGACATTTGCCAGATGATTACAAATGGTCTGAAACGCAAAGATTTGAAGACCCCACCCTCCCCCAACCTTCCCTTCCCAAATCAAGTAGGCTGTAATAGCTATCGTTTTGTTAAAAACTCAGCTAAAAATTAGGATTTATTTCTTATGGGCACATAATATGATAGAGCATGCTCAAATTACCTACACCCTAGGAAGAGCTGGAGGGGAATTCGAGCAAAGAATAGCCTTTGAAGGGAAAATTCGTACATGAAATTTGTTTGGTTCTAACTTATCTCCTCACCAAATCTACCTAGGAAGTTCGAATTATTCCAAATTAGGCAGAAAATTTATTGATTAAATAAATAAAAAAATCTAAAGAAAATAAATTTTTTCGAATTACTGTACACTTCAAGTTCAAATCGCCACGTTTTGAATTTTTTTTCGAATTGATATTTTTGAGACTTTCGTTAGAATTTCAAAAAAGGGGTACCCAATGAAATATGTACCTAGTACCTACATAGGAATTAATTCAATCGCTCCCTCTCCTTCCCCATGTCCTAGAGCTGGCTCAAAACACTTTTTCTCATTTTTCAATGTAAAATATGTCTATATTATTTTCAAACCCGATAATTTAATTTGTAACATTCATTGATCTGTAAAAAAAGGAATCCACACCTTTACCAATTTGTTGATTATCTACACCCAAAACAATTTACTTCTTTTTGCATCCAATTGAAATGAACCTAAATTAGACATTGAATCAAAATTTGAGGAATACTTCAACGATCCGAAATGGCTCAAATGTGTAAAGACTAAAGAGGTTACTATAACATCGTGTTCAAGTTTGAACAGGTCACCATTACAAACCCACCTTAAATAATACATGACTGCTTATAGTCTTAATGTATCGTAAAAATCACATTTCGCCTCTTTTTAGAGCGCTTTGAGACTGAAAGAGCCTATTGAAAATTGCGACGTGGCCGCCGACATCAAAACTATCGCCACCACTAAAGGTATCGAACAACCAGTTTCCGAGCAACTGCTACCGGACTTCTACGCCGAACATACCACATTAGCGATGAATCGAGATCGTCGAAGACAAGTATGAATCAAATTAGTAATTTTTGCAAACCCAAATACTCCTCGAATACCAATAACGTCATTGTATTCTTTCGCAGGCTCTAGTAAAAGTACTCCAGTTAGTAGTACAAGACTTGGAGCGTGAAAGACGCGGCAAAAACGGAGTCGAAAATTTAGCCAGAGCTTTCAAACAAAGTCCCAATTTCGGTAACGACGACTCTCAACAAAACGTCTCCGAAAAGCTTCACCATGTGAGTACATGAAAAACATAACATTAATAGCCATCGCGGTAAAATTTGTACGCTTATAGATTTGAATTTCTGTTACAGATGAGATTCATGTTAACATACCTGGAAGCCGCGAGGTATAAAATATCGTGCGCTCTGGCCGAATTAGACGGTAAACCGAAACCTAGTCATCCTCTAGCTGCTCATATACACGTGATACGAGATCGACAAGGATTCCAACAGAGTATATTGAAAGTAAGTTTTCATTCTTTGTGAAGAAAATTTTATAAAAACAGAAATTTATACTCAATTTCGATTCTGTGTATTTCAGGTACCCCAATGGGTTCATAAAGACACCACCGAGCAACCAGAACAAGTCGAATCTCCAGATTGGACTGATCGAGGTACTGCTGACGGAAATTCAGTACAACCGGATAGTGATTTTGGTACAATAAAAGCAAAAATTTATTTTACCAAATTTATCTATGATGCGTTTAGTCAATAGGAAATATTAGAAACTGTTATTTTTAAAGACAATCAATGAAAATGTTTCCATTTCCCTGAAAAACCGTGGGAAGGCTTTCTTTGAATTTTCAAAAATTATGAACTTTTTTTTCTATGAATTCTCTTCATTTCGAGGAATCTGAATTAATTCCCTTTTTAAAAATTTACAAGCTTATTATTATCAGTTTCGAGTACAAAAGCGATGTAGGAGTTGCTTATGCAACTTTTTTAATATCTCTTTGTACTTACAAATAGGAACCTTTTACAAGCCTATAATGGGATATGTCTCTTGAAGTCAAAAAAAATATAAATAATGCATTCACTTTTTGATATTAATTTTTAGTTTTTTTTCTCATAATTATTATTGATAACATCCATGATAAATTTGACATTTATGCTCCATCATTTTCCTATTTTCGAGCTCTAGAAATAAAGGTCGGTGTTGATGGTAGAAATCTAGATTATTATACTGTCTAGATTATAGACAAAGAGCATGTTTTCTCTACATATACAAACAAAAATGCTAATGGCTCCAAATCATTCGTCCAATTGCCTGTCAAATTGAATTATAATATCATATGTCGTAATAATAAAAATGATTCCATGCATAGAAAATGGGAACTTCGTTACCAAGGGCCCCATTTTAACGTGCTGGCACCTAGGTCCTCATTAACATGAACATTTCCTTACCTAAGCAAAGATTATAATTTTAATGATCTGATCTTGATGATTATAATTTATAAAAATTAAAACAACAGATTAGATTATGAATACAATCATTAATATTTTTTTTTTTAATGATACTTAGTTGAAATATTATCAAAAAGTGTTTTCCTTCACAAAAACTACGTTATTGGTTTCATTAAATTTTTAATTTCAATTAAGTATTCAGCTCATTTAAATATTAGGAAATCGATTCAATAAAAATCAACGAAAACTATTTTCGGACATTTAGTAATTAGAAATCGTCGAACCTTGATAAAAACCATAAAAAAGCCATGGGAGCAAAACAGCAAAAAAAAAATACATAAATTAAAAAACTTGAAACAACTGGATTTTTGATATTTTTCGTGACATTTACATCAATTTTTTTCGATACAAATGATCTGATTTAATCTAAGATGATTTTTCATCAAATGATCAGTGATCCATAGAGACGAATATATTAAAACAATCATAAGTAACTTCATCGTTCTATTCTTTGGAAAACATTGTCCTCATTAGCCATCGATCGCCCCCCCTCCCCCTATGAAACTCTAGGAATTTTTTCAACATAGACATTTAATTGAAGACGAAATTATAAAATAAAATAATCTCGACTCAATGTCAAACCTAAATCCAAACAACGAATGAAATTTATTGCTGAATGAAAAAAAATTGCATTAAAAATTTTAAAAATAAAGAAAATCACTAGCCATACAAAAAAGTGAATTAAAATTAATTAAAATTAAGCTCTATTTCAATAGCCTCATCACTAAGCGTGGTGGCTAATATACGTGAAAAAAAACGAACAGAATTGGATTCAATTTAGTTGTCTTCTCACAGCTACGTACATAGGTAGATTGTTAGGTAAATTGTAGATAGTTATGGTGACTAACCCGCTACCAATATTGAGTCACTCATTTACAAATGGAGAGTATACAAATGATAGATATTTTGAAAACAGAATATTCAAAACACTTACCGAAATTTTTAAACATTCTTCTCTTCCTTCATAATTAAATGTACAATTCCTGAAAATAAAAATTCAAGATTATAGTTCAGTTTCAGCGAAAAATGATGATTTAAAATTTTTACGAAACAAATGTACGTTGAAAATAAATAATATTTTAGTCCAAGCGAAAACAAAAAATTAAAAAAAAGTAATAAAATGCATTTAATTATAAAAATTGAAATTCACTCGTATGTGTATACAGAGTGTTCTACTTCAATAGGATGTCCTTAATACTATGCTTAGGGCCACCCATATGGCGTTCATGTATGATAGTTTGCCTACCGTAGTTACTAAAAGGTTTGAGATACTTTTGTGGCACTCGATTCTGAAAATTTTCATTTCATCATCCTAAGCAGATAAAAATATATGTTCGTGCCAAAATTCAGAGTATAACACAAAATATGGCAGTGAAGAGAACAGGCAAGGAAAAATGTTGAAAAAATTATGAAAAATAGGTAATTTTTGTTTACTTTTTGTAGATAACATGAAGTTGAAAATGCTGCATTAACTCCAAATTTTTTATTTATTTTTTGTTTTATAATTTTGCAGATTCACACTAACCCACACTATCACATTATTAGGAGTGGGGTGGATAGACGAGGAGAAATCATAGAAAAGTGTGGGAAATTATGCAGTATTTTTACGTTAAAAAGAAATTAAATTAATTACTTTGGAATTTTTGTCTACACATACTCCACTAAAAGCTGTTCAGGGGGCATCCACCCACAGTGTAGAGTGAGGGGTAGAGCGAGGGTTGAAAAAAAATGTATAAATAGGTTGACTAGACATTGAAAAAGTTATGAATTTTTTCCAAATTTTTTCCTCACCTACCCCCTCCACTGCTACCAAATTTTGTCCGTAATACTACATTGACTCAAACAACATACCTTTATGTCTTGTATAATGACAGAAATGTTCAACTTGTACACCATTAACTAAATTTAAAAAAATCGTCAACTTTTTACATAAATATCTGCCCCTTCAGCAACTAGAGTAGACAAACCATCATACATGAATGTAACATGAGTTATCCTAGATGTCGTATGAAGGAATTTTCATTGAAGTGTAACACTCTGTATTTTTAATTAATTTTTCATTGTTAAATGAAATCGAAGGGTTTCTAGGAAGCTTCGAAACTCTGCCACTACTAGAGTTTCTAAAATACCTTCAAATCGTGAATAAAGAAATCGCTACAGTAAAATATTAGTATGATGAGGATATTAAGTAGATTCTGAATTGAATCTCCAAGTTGAAAAAAATATTCTACCCCCAACAACATAGCTTACAAGTCCTCATAAGCTTCTCCAAATAGACTATACCTATCAAACATATCTATCTTACATTAACTTCATCATATTAACAATCATTTATTCACATTGCAGACGAATTTTCCAGCCAAGGCAGTAGCGAAAAAGACTACGAAACTAATATATTCCCTGTATCAGCCGAGTCCAATGTAAGCACCCCTACACCATCGGTCGGGGCTCGATGCAGAGCTCTATATCACTACACAGCCAACCTTTACGACGAATTAAATTTAGAACCAGGTATAAAATACATAAAAAACCATTCACCTATTTCTTTTTATCTTTACATCTAAATCCGAATTTATATGCAGGCGACGTCATAAATATCCACGATAAACAACCCGACGGCTGGTGGCTAGGCGAGCTAAACGGAGTGGTTGGAATTTTCCCGGCCACTTACGTCGAAGAAATTAGTTGATCGACTGGAAACACGTGAAACGGAATGTTTTCAAATGCCATATTTCGTACAGAGTATATATGCATTTCTACGTGTGCCTCGACTACGTTATATTCGTTCTAATTCTGGCTACGAGCATTTCGTACTGGTATGTTTTCGTTGATCGTCGCAAAATACGAACCGGAACCGAATTCGAAGAATTTACGCCTTGTAAGCCGGAACTGCGTTGTGGAATGATGATTTTCAATATTACCTTATTGTCCTTCTTCGTGTTATTAATGTAAATTATACGATAACCTTTTTTGTACAGATATCTATATATATCATCTCGTCAATCTGATGTACGTGTATATAATTGTTGATTTATTTAATTTTTCTGTTCTTCTTATTACTTTCCCTTCTTCATATTCCCTACATTGTAATAACTTTAATACATAGTTATTGTATGAAATAATTACGTTACACGAGAACCAAAGATAAGTTACAAGTTGAAATTTTATATTAAAATTCGTTACTTACCTATACGGTGAATACTATAAGTATACCTTCGTACGATTAAACGTTAATTACGAAGATAAATGTAAAACAAAAAAGAAGAGGAAATTTTCAATTATTAAAATTTTGTATTCTTTTTATTCGAGTTTTTTTCCTTACTTGAACTATTCGACGATGCTATCAGTGGAAGTTCGACTCGTATAATAATTTACCCTAACTCTTGTGGAAAAAATCGTTAAAAAATTTCTAGAATTCCCCTTCGGTTACGAGTTTAGCCTACTTCGCAGCAATAAACCCTTCAATATGGAATATTCATCTCGAGCTGCACCGTAAACAAAATAAATTTACGATGGAACTTTTTTACTATATTTACCTTTTACGTAGGTATACTCGGCCATAGTACTATGGGCTGGCATACATAACGAAAAGCAAATCTCCAACTTGAATTTTAATGGTCAAATAAAAACCGTTCTTGGTTCTAGCGAGCAACGAATATAAATTTTATGATTCACTAAAATGTACAAAATCGATCCAGGTGAGCTGAAAGCTCCTCTGAGGTATCGAGAGAAAATATTTTTTTAGTACCTATCGAAAAATTTTCTACGTATCAGTAGTTCGGATAGTTTCCACGCATACGTGTTAGCTGGTACCGCAGATCTCGTAGACCATCGACTGTATCGATGATAAATGAGCGATGATGTAAGTTGATATGAAAATTTAAAAATAAATGTACCTACAATTATTTTTCGAGTGTAGTCTTCTCGAGCTTTTTTTTTCATCGTATTGAAAAATAAACCAATTATGTACGATTGAAAGTTTCGTTAACGAGTGGATGACGTGAACCGATAAATAATGAAATTAATCACTTAATCAGTAATTTTATCATAAATATAAAAGAGCAAAAAATGCATTTCTTTGGTTAATTAAATTAACAAACAGACACGAACTTTAACTGAAACGTTTTCAAGATGCACTAATGATGCGATGATGGTGACCAGTAGGTCGCCGAAACGTGTATGCTTTCAGTTATTAAAGTTTTATATGCAAAATAAATTCGAGTGCTAGTTTGTGTTCGTGTATTAAATAATTTATCAATATAAAAATTTTACCGAATTTACTCAAAAAAAATCATAGGTACTTAATTTAGCTCTATATTTAAAGATGAAATTTCAACGACAATAATTTTTTTTTCAATGTAAGATCTTTTAGTTTTTTTGGAAATGAGTTCGAAGAAAAATTTGTTAAATATTTTTTGTAATAAAATGTGTTTAAAATTTATCAAAAAAAACAACTCGATAATTTTATAATAATTAATTGAACTCTCAATTACTTTTTTATAATTATAAAACAAACAATATAGATAACAACCATCAAACTAAAGTATTCCAATTGACAATATAAATAGATTAACGTAATAATCTATACAGTAGCAATTAAATGGTGAACAGCATGCATCGAATTATTGGATTCAAAAAAAACCATTGTTGAAAAATTTCAACGTTCGGAAGACGTGACATAACTCTAAAGACATGTTTTTGCATTGTATCTATTTGATGAAGTATGTTACGAGTTTTATCTTCAACAACGATGATGATTCGGTAAGAAACTTTAAGATATTAATTTTTTTTTGGCGTGAAATCGTGCAAATCACGGAATACGTCGTAGGGTTAGAATACAAGAGTAGTATGTCACATTGCGTAAATTTTACAGGAGAAGGAAAACTAACTTTGTTAGGGCTGTGTGAGACGAATTATTAATTCCCTTGACTTTTTTTTTTTTTTATTAATGAATAGTGTAACCATTTGAAAATATAGAAAAATTACCACATTCATCTTTTCCCTTTTCATTTTTTTATAAATCAAGTTTGAAAATAATTAAATGGAGATACTACCATTGTATTCTACTATTCTATCTATTTTTGATTTCAGGAGGTAGTACATCCATTTTAAAAAACCAAATGCGGCAACTTTTTTTGGAAAATTGACACTATAAACCATAAAAAAAATTAAATTGGAGGCATATGACAAAATAATTTTTTTTAAAAGTAAAACACAAATTACAATAAATTTTCATTGTACTGAAGAAAAAAAATATTATATGAAGTAAAATTAAAAATTGAAATATCATAGCAATTTCCCAATTTCTTCTCAAATAAAATAAAAAATTAAAATATTGTAATAATTTCTTCTTCTTATTTTTACATTTTCACGCTTTCAAAATCACAATCACAATAATAATCATGCCTCAACGACACCATTCGAATAAACCACCTATTATGCCAATGCTTAGCCTTCCAGGAATGCCGATCATCTTATATATCTAGCCCCAACATCCCAGACGACCCAGATATTATCGATAAAATTCTGATTTTCCTACGAAGAACTCTCTTGTTCCCCGAAATCTAAATTCTCTAGTTTGGCGTAATAGCCCTGGCAGCTAAAAACGCCTTAAACACACAAAAAAAAAAAAAAAACTCGAGTAAAGCATGCTGTAGATACAAAGAATAATTTTCCCAATCTGGATATACGACACTTGTATTCGAGGGAAATTTAGGATCTTTGTACATACGATTTTTTTTAAAGTAAAATTTTTAATATTTAACTAATTTTTAGCTAATTTTTGAGTTTTTTACCAGAAAGAGGACATTCTACAGAATGATAATCAATCAAAATGTCAAAATTGCTAAAAATGTGATATACGACTCTTGTATTCTAACCCCACGACGTGTAGGAATTGTGGATTTTCCGCAATTTTTACTATCAGTCGATATCCCCGTCACGAGACAATTCGATAAAGTAGGAAATAATTTTCATAGATTGTAGGTGAGACTCGCTGTACTGTCTCTATATTGTCGACATTATGTCGTTTTATATAGGTATGAAATTTAAATTCTCGTTTTTTGAGCTTTTGTTAATATCGTCAAATATTTTTATATTTTTTTACTCCCACTTTTTCATTTCCTTTTGTTTTTCTTATTAGTCAAACGTGATCATAATACATCTCGTTTATATTTTGCATCGTTTTTATTTTAATGCACGTAATATTAATGCATTTCAACTCGAATAATTTCATTACAATTTTTGAACGCCAAAACTGGTTGTTTTTTGCGATCGATTTTTTTTAATGCTACCATTTGCCAATACAACTATTTCCGCCAAAATATAAATTTGGATTCCATTTATTAAGGTTGTGAGGATTCGCCATACGGATTTTATATTCACATATCCGCCGAAGAAGTTTACGAGTCCAGATTAATTTTTCATATCATTTTACCAAAGGAAGTTGAAGGTAGGTAGTTGATTTCACGTTAAGAAACACGAAAAATCAATGTTTGTCAATTAAATGCTGAAAACCACGGAAAACCAAAATTTCATTTGTACAAAAAATATTATTTTGTCAATTATAATTTTGCACAGTTTAGCCACCTCCAAATAGGAATTTATTAGTATTATTGTATAGTCAGGGATAGTGCGCCAACACCTTTTTTTAATTTTTTCTTCTTTCTAGCTTTATTTTATTTAATTTTTTCTTTTATTATATTTATCTATTTTTTAATTTTTAAAGACATTGTAATGACTCTATAGAGTATCCTACAAATAAATTATATCTATCTATCTATCTATCTAATTCTTCTCTATTCGTTTTTAGCCGAGTTTTCAACTTAAAAACGACCGCTATTACAGCCTACCTGATTGAGTTGCTGTAAATGACCCGTCAAATTAAATTTTAAAAAATGCATATATGTATACTGTAAATTTTTGAAAAATGTAGTTTTCTATATTCACCCTAGAGAGGAAAAAAATTGTCATCTTATTATTTAGCATAAAGCATAAACCATTGGGTAATAGATAATCACCGAAAAAATTGGGGAAAATACGAAGTCTTTTCTCCTCATCATTGTAAGCTTACTAAAGGTGTTGCGCAGCGAGAATCTACTATTAGGGGGATGAAAAGAGAAAGTAGACTTGCTGAAGGGAGAAAACCTGTTTTTCTGGCATGCTCGCAGTCGCGCGAACGAGAAAAGCGATAGTTATAGTTTAGTTATATAGTCTAGTTTTAGGTGTGTTTTGAGTATAGTTTCGATTTTTGTTCGAGTTGTTTTTTGAAATAGTTTGTTTTTGAGTCGCGACATTTTCACTTGTATGGTTGCGCCAGTTTATCAGTTGATGTTTTGAACGATATGATTATATAAAATAATGATGTCCGTGTTAATCATCAATTTTTATTTATTATTTTCATATTTGATGGTCGTAAGTAATATGCTTCAATCACTTTTTAATAATGGGCTTACATAGCCGAATACCTTCTGGGCCAACATTTCCTAAATTTAATAAAAATGTAGATAAATCTATACATGAAAAAAAAAAAAAAAAACGTGATGGTATCTCTCTTTTGGTATTTAAATTATTTCCCTTTAAATTTTTGAAATTCTTTACGTAAAATTAATTCCTGGACCCTATTCAAAAAATTTACTTTACTTTTCTTTAGGTATATTTCACATACACGGTTCTTTTTTTTAGCATAACCAAACTTCGCAGGCACTGTATGTTATCTATATGGGAACCAGAATTGATAACGCTAAAAAAGTGACATTTTTGAGAGTAAAATTCTTCGTGATTTTCTTATGAAAACTTCTGAAATTTGAAAATGAAGAAGATAAGACACTGCTCTTTAATTTACTCAGAACGAAAAATTCAAATTCCAATTTATAAGAAAGTTATAAGCAGTGAAATATGGCCTCCTCAAAAGCTAATTTATTTTTGCGTTTTTCTCGACAAATAATCACTTAATCAAAAAAAGCTTCAGTGAAGTTTCTCAAATTCTTATTATCGGTGTATATTTCAAATTTTAAGTGAAACAGATTAATATTATTTGAGAATCAAAGTGCACGAAAATGTCCATTTGGCAGGCAAACCAGTATGCAATCGTGTACGTAGAATAGACCCTTAAAACTTAATAAATCTATAAAAATCTAATAGAGATGGCGTTCGCATCACAAACTTTTTCCCAAATATCGAATGAATAGAGCTATGGTTGGAATTTTAGTTTTTTTTTTTTGAAAAGTGTAGGAAGCAAGGGGAAAGTGTAGTTTCCAAATGTCCACCAACAAACTTGAAAAAAATCAGTCCTTAAAACTGAAGGGAGTTCGAAGTTATTGAAAATTAAAAAATTTCAAACTCTGTCTATCTACTATATAATTGAGGAGGGTAAAACTTTGTCCGAGGTAAAGTCGAGATACGCGCAACGATGGAAGTTGCGAGTGGTTTCATGTGATAGGGCTGAACGAGGAGATCGTTCTTAACGCTTCGGGCACTCACGAAAAGCTCCATGAAGCTCGAAAAAAAGCTTTAAAGAAACGTCCAGTAAATGGGCCGAAGAAGTTGTACACACATCTATGACGCTCGACCAAACGTCATTCCACAACCCCGAAGAGTAGTTAATACATTGTCCACCAGGATCTCCCTATGATGTGCGCAATTTTTAAATTTTGGACTTGGAACGTGAGATTGTGTGACCTCACGTTTCATTGAAACAGCTCACGTTTCAATATTAACCCATGAATTAGCGTGATGGGGCATGAGTCCATGTCTTTTAGTTTGCACGGAATGTAAATTTTTGTGACCTCACGTTTCATTGAACTGTAAGTTGGCGTGATGGAGCATGAGTGGAGGTATTTTAGTTCCCACGTGATAAATGGAGCAGAATTCTATAAATCTAGCAGGAGGTGAGAGGATGTCCTCAAGTTTCATTCATCCAACTCAGGACTTGGAGCGTGAGATTGTGTGACCTCACGTTTCATTGAACCAGCTCACGTTTCAATATTATGGAGTAAAATTTTATATATGTAGTAGAATGTGAGTTTGTGTGAGCTCACGGAAAAATTGAACTGTGAAACCATCTCACATTTCAATGTTATGGAGTAAAATTTTATTATGTAGAGGATGTGAGTTTGTGTGAGCTCACGGAAAAATGAACCGTGAATTAGCGTGACGGGGCATGAGTCAAGGTCTTTTAGTTCGCAGTTTTTTAGTGTTGCAGAAACGTGAGTTTGCGTGACCTCACATTTCATTGAACTGTGAGTTAGTTTGATGGGGCATGAGTCCAGGTCTTTTAGTTTGCACGGAAGGTGAGTTTTTGTGACCTCACGTTTCATTGAACTGTGAGTTGGCGTGACGGAGCATGAGTGGAGGTATTTTAGTTCCCACGTGATAAATGGAGCAAAATTTTATAAATGTAGCAGGAGGTGAGAGGATGTCCTCAAGTTTCATTCAACCAGCTCATGTTCTAATATGGAGTGCACTTTAATTGAACCAGCTGGAGTTGTAATAAAGTAGTGGTGTGGTCATTTGTAATATGGAGTAAAAAGCATAAGGATCCCTCCTCATGGTACCTCACGTTGAATGGTTAGCGAACGAAATAAAACCTCAACTTATGAATTCGAATGGCATCTTATGCCGAATGGTTGACTAACGAAATTATTATTTTAGACATTTTTTCACTGTCTATGTTTTGAAATAATTCAACGAATTCCGATGTAGATGTATCAATGTTTTTTATTTTGTTTTTTGAAGTAATTTTAATTTGTGGCTAACTGAGATTAAAGAAAAAAAAATTAATTTTAACATCGTGAATATAATTTGAATGAATAGAATTTTTTAAAAATTAATAATAACATTACTTATGTATGTATATGAAATTTTGCATATCGATTTAATATTTCAATTGCTCCTTTCATTAAACAAGTAGTAAGCAAAAAGTTATTTTTTGAACGTGATCACAAATTTTGAAAAAAAAATTAAAAATAACATTGATAAAAATTTAGTTTTCGATTTTTAAAAATTTTGGTTAAAGAAATGATAGAATCTACCATCGTGATTTCAAATTTTTTTTCCCTTTAATAATTCGCAAAACAAAGCAAAGAACTATTACCATCGAAGAAGTTGACAATAAAGATAAAAAAAAAAAACCCTTTCAGTGTATAAAGAAGCACATGCTTAAGCACCACGTCCGAAGGATGGGTATAGATTACTAGTAGTTCTATAAAAATAGTGAATCGAAATTTTTGTCAGGGCACAAGTCGGTCGATCTGGAGAATTTTTTGGTATTTTGTAGATCCGTATTTTTAAAAAGGTGTTTTACCAAATTACTAAAAATTTTTTCAAATTTTGATTATAAAAAAATATATATAGATATATGTTACGCCTAATCTGTGAAATTGCCTGTTTCGTGAAATAGGTAACGAGTTTGCCGAATTCGTGAAATGGGCAACGCGTTTGCCGAATTTGTGAATTTCATAAACTAGGCAAAAAAAACCTGCTAAATTCACGAATTCGGCAACCGTTATTCGCTTTTTACACAGATTCGGCAACGAGTTTGAATTTCCTATCTTTCGCTTTCATAACCACACCTATAATATTGGCAGGATCACCACGACCATGATCAAATTCCGCAACAGGGATGCTAATATTATCTCCTACCACCACTTCTGATAAACTGCCTTTCCATCTCAGCACCATTTTAGAAGCTTGCTGAGTCAAGTTTGCAGCTGCAATTTGTCGCATACTTGCCGCAGGATGTGAAGTTGCAGAAAGACTATCAAATTCTGTTAACATATCATTTAATATGGCATCCATAGCCAGTTCAGATTCTCCAATCACTACATCCATCGCAGCCACATCCAAAATCAACTCGCCGACATTACCACCATTTTCATTGCCATTACCAAAATCGTCGTCGTTATTACCAACATTTTCACCTGCATTTGTCAAATTTTAGTAAAACGCCAAAAATACCTGTAAGCATTGAAATTGCACTCAGTACATACCTATCAGTTTTTCTAAATCCTCCTCTATAGCACCACTATGAAAAACAGTTTTCAAAAACTCACTAGGGACTTTGGTGGCCAAACCACATCGGCGAGCACCTCCAAATATTGCCTGGTAGGAAGACATTTTAATTGCCTCGTGGTAACACGTATTCATGCCCCACTGAACGAACTCCAAGCCTCGACTCCAGTTACTCGTATTTTTGTCCCGCATTCATGCAATTAAGGAGTCTTTCACACAAGCGTTTTCCCTCTTTATGCAGCCCTGACTTTGTAGATGCCTAGGATGACCATTTACCAACACAACGTCAGGCCAAAGAGGGGCCAGTGATTTTATTATTCCGGATGTGAATTCCCTACCATTATCAGACTGCAATACTCGCCGCCCGCCAAAATTAAAAAAAAATTGAAAACAACTCGTTTGCAACCTCAGCAGCTTGCTTACGTTTCAGTGGTCTCAAAAAGGAATATTTCGTCAAGATTTCTTTGCAATGTAAGATGAAAGGAAATTCTCCATCCGGCAAACTCTGATAATCTATGAGATCTACTTGGCCTCTGCAACTCGTTGCCTATTTCAGGAAACAGGCAATTTCACAGATTAGGCGTAACATATATATATTTATCAAACTCCATTCACATGCCATTAGCTTGCTTTACAGCTGAAACAAAATGCATAAATGTCATGACAACTAATAACTATGTGATGAGGCGTGGGGTATTTAACGATCATGTTTTAACTTGACCACAAAATATATTAGGTACTGCAAATGGCAACCTCAGAGAAATATAACTGATTTCTTGCTCATAAATGAAAACGTGAACAAAAAAAATTGAGTAAAACGAAAATAAAATTTTATCATTATATATTAAGTTAAATGGATATCCTTGTTTTTTCCCAAAAACATTCCTATTTGGTCGTAACTTCAAGTTTTTAGAATTTTTGGCGTTGGGTGTAGTGGAGCTGAAATCCTGACAAAATATAATTACGCTATTTAAAGGTAAAAAATCATTTGAAAAACTTTGTTCTGTACATATTCCATACTATTATCATCATGAAAAATTTTTTAGAAATTTAGAGAAGATTTGTTTGGGGGCAGGGGGAGAGGAAATGAAGGAGGAGTGAAATGCTACTTTTTTCTGTGACAGCATTCTCTTTATGAATACGCAACAAACAAAAAAATTTTTCGAATCGAGCATAACTTAGGCCTACAAAAAAAAATTTATTCACTACTCTGCCAAAGAGGGACTCTTCATAAATGGCTGGAATCAAGGATCAAAGACTTTGGTTTAGGATATTTCTTGATAGCACCCATCTACCACACAAGTACCAGCACGAAATCGCTCCGAGAAAACTTCATCATTTTTTTTTTACCCGTGACTTTATATTTCTCCTTCAGAAGTGAAATTTTGTCGTCTAAAGAGGGTAAATTGTCAAGAATTTCTTCAACATTTAGATACTCTTGACATTTATTTAATTTTTTAGTTTTGAAAATTTCGAAAATTCGTGTATTTCAAATCTTTTGGTTACGCTTCTAGCCAATAGCTGAACACGGAGTAAGAAAAGAGATGAATAAGTGCATAATTTATAGGTCACGTGCATATTATGTGTTGGATTTGAAGACCTCAAAGATTCAAGAGACAAAATGTGCCCAAAATCTATCTCACACAAGAGTTCCCAAAATGTGAGTAACCTCGAGGTAAAACATATAGTGATATCATTTTCAAGCAAAGTGTACTGATGTTTTGGGAACACTTGGATTATTCATGTATGAAAATAGGTAAAATTTGCCTCACTTTAAAAATTTTGAAGAAAAATTAGAACCCTTAAATTTTGAGGAAATTAAGGGCAAAAAATGTTACCAGTACTTAGACGACAAAGCACTGGTGTAACTAGGGGGTGTTTTCACTAACTCCTCCCCCTTCCATTCCAAGAATTTCTAATTTTTTCTGCTGGTTTACTCAATGAATTCGAACACATCCAAGAGCTCGATAATATCTAGATTAAAATTTCGATACTAAAAAAAAAAAGTCGACACTTTTCTTCATCGTTTTGCCCATCACGTGTAAATAATAAATACATAGCGCATAAGAGGAGCTGACTTGCGACTTACAAAATGACGTACGAATTCTTTCAACGATACCAAACAAAGTACAGTTCTTATATTACGATGTCGTCTTCGAATGACCCAACAACAGATTTTAGTCCAATAAAATAAAATCATGTGTTGAAAGGGACTTCAATTCTGATAAAATGACAAGTTTTTTTTTTTAATTCTGGATACGTAATAATTCGAATTTCAAATCATTTGAAATTTTTCCGAGCGCAAGGTCATATGCAGATATGTACTTAAAAAGTGAAAAAAAAAATATCCTGCTAATTTTACAAAAATGATATTAATGAGAAAAACACCTAATTTTATTTTCTTTCGCTACACGAACTGTTAAAATTAATCATTTATCTTTTATTATACTTACAATAAATCATCAAAAAACGAAATGCAAATATTTTTTGCAGATAAACGAGAATTTTTTCATTTTCACGTAAACTGATAACATTTTTTAGACACCTTGAATTTCTATATAACTGACAGAGAATTTTTGGCTGAGTTTGTAATTAAAAACTAAGGCTATTACAGCCTACCTGTTTGGTGAAGGAAAGGATGGGGAGGTTAGGGTCTTCGTATCTTTGCGTTTCAAGTTATTTCTAACATGACAAATATCCAACTTACTGGCAAACCGTGCATGGATGAAAATTGATGAAAAAATGAAAGAAATACGCAAAAAGCATTTTTTTTATTCACTTCGAAAAGACGGCTCATTTAAATTTTAAGAGAAGGTGAAGAGGAGACAAATAGCTCGAAATTTTTCTTTTTGGTCTCATATGAAAGGATAGAGTTAAGTATAACAACATACTCAATCTGGAGTGGAGTTGGTTCAAAAAACAATTCATTATGAGGAAGAAATTTCTTAAAACTCCCATATGTCGAAATTTGTACGTGGGATTGATTAGAGACCAGAATATAACCCCTTAAATTCGGCTCAAAATAAATCCCAAATGGTAGATTGCTAAAATATAAATTAAGCTTGAAGAGACTCAAAATGCTCAAACTTGATAAATATGGACTCATACTGTTTTCGAAGACAAGAATTACACCACATGCCAAATTCACTTTAACGTAATGTTGGAGGGGAGAAGAATGATGGCTTATCATCCTTAAAATAAAGTGCGAGTAAACGAAAGGTCGAAATTTTTTGATTGTGGTATCATTCGATAAAACAAGCTCAAGTAATTAATATATTCCAATTTTAGCCTTCCAAGTAAATTTGGAGGAGAGTTGGAGCAAAAAATTGCTTTTGGAGGGGAAATCATTATTATTTAAAACATTTCATGAATTATCCATGCCTCCTCACCAATTCGACCTTGGAAGGTCAAACTTTCTATACGTGATTAGTTACCGACCAGAATACGAGTGCTAAAATTTGAGTCGAAATGAATACAAAATGGCGGATTCTCAAAATTTGAGAAGAGCCTGAAAAACCTGAAATAGCAGAAATTTGTAAAATATGGGTTCATATGATTATTGTAAGCAAGAAGTACTACGTAGGAATCTTAAATTCAACTTCTTCAGAAGTTTTGAATAAGATATGGTGCGAGGGTTTTCACACTCCTTACAGGTTGTGGCCTGTAGGTATGAAGGGGTTGGCAACGTTATAACGCTATTTGCAAACTTGAACAAGCCCCAATTAGAAACTCAACTCCAATAATGTGGCATGGCTGATAAACGTTTTTTCATACTCTTTAAGGCCAAATTTCTTATACCTTAAAATGACCTAAAACTCATTTTTCTAAACATTTCAAAAAATGTTAAAAATTTTTCAAATTCCAAACTTCGTAGCACATTTTTATATTACTTCATCAGAACGGAATTGTTCGGATATTCATTTTAGACTGGAAGAATTTCTACTTTTTGAACAACTAGGTACCAACAAAAATGTTGAGATTAGAAAAATTTTTAATGGTGCGAAAATAAATTTATTTAAAATTAAAAATTTTTTGAAAATGTTGACCTCATTCTGACAGGTAATCCATTCGTGAAATTTTTTCAACCTTTTTTAGGATCATTTACCCCCCCCCCCCCGTATTATTCAAAAGAGTCCGAAAAGTATTACTCACTTTAATGAAAAGTCAGGCTTTACTTATTAGATTTATTTTCTTATATCAATAACTACTAATGAACCTACAAAGATTATAATTAATTTTTACGAGGAATCCTCCTGGTGCTAATCGTGTAATTTTTCAAAAATATTGATACTGCGATCGCTAATATTATCAGCTTAATATCAAGGTTAGGGATAATTTTAAAATTCCATTTTAGAAATAATATAACTTCAATAAGAGAAATCAATATACGAAATATGAATTATATAATCAAAAATAATTCGAAACCAGCACGTTTTATCGAAATTTTAATTATTGCATTTTTTTGCCGAAACGAATCGGTATTTCAAACAGCTCATTTGTGTACCTAAAAAAAAACCACGATAAAGGCATTTACATGTCCATTAGTCGTAATTAATCTGCATCGTCCAAATACCTATTGTCGAAAGAATCGCATTCGACTGATGCAAACCTCGAGCTCCACAAATATTATCAATCTTGTCGTTTGAACCCGAGAAGAAAAACGTTGATAAGAGTAATGAGCGGGATTAACGAGTTTACGTAATTAAATATTTCATTACCACCGCTCATCTCGTACCACTTTATCTACGTATATAACGCGACTCGAAAATATACGGTATTTATATTTTAGAAAATACGATACACTATAAACCGCTCTCTCAGCAGTCGAACGATCATCTAATCAACGGATAGATGTGAGCTACGAGGTTGTTAGCATTCGTAAATTATTATCGCGAGCGCAAGCGATCGCCGAATACTATTTTAAAATTTTAATACACATTCGACGCCGTAATTATCGTCCGCGTTCTACGACGAGATAGACGCCGCGGTTCGATTGAACTTTTGCAATTTCGGTGACGCGTTTTTTCATTTTTTTTTTTTGTTTTGTTTCTTTCTCACAGGCTATACGTCGACTACTGCACACCTTTTATCAAGGCAAGTATTTAATCGTAGTTTTGCTGCCGGCTTTATCGCGCTATTTCGTGGAAGTAATTTTTAATTTGTAAGAAAAAAAAAAATTCGTCGACTTGATATCGCGAATTTCAACGTTTTAACATGAATAGGTAATTGAATTAAATGTAACAGGTATCGCATAAGCGTATCGCGCATTTTAATCAGATTCGAAAGAACCAGCCAGAAAAGTAGATAACCTAGCATCTACCTAACTCTTTAAAATCATGTATTTCATTGACGAGTAAAAAAAATCGCCAAAATAAGATTACAAGGAAATTAAACGGAATCGTAAATTAAATTATGTAATTTTATCGTTTAAAATTAGGTAGCGTATTGGCGCGCTTATTATATTTTTGCCACATTTTGGGAAATTTTCCAGCAGCAAAAAGGCTCCACGAACCTACGATTTTGATGGATCATTCATCGATAAAAAATTATAATTAAAAAAAATAATCATTAAATTGTAATAGATAAAATTACATTTGAATTGAATTCATTAAATTGTGTAAATAACATAAAACTAAGCTATTACAGCCCACCTGGATTGTGAAAGGAGCGTGGTAGAGGAGGAAGACATTGTATCTAAACGATTAAAAACATTTCTAGTTAAATGACCAATATCGATGGGTACTATATTTTAATTTTTTTTTCACGAATCAATAAATTTTATTATTGTAACTATTTCTTGATTTATTATTTTTTTTATTACCTATTATTTTTAAATGAATTTTCGATAGAAACTATCGTTATTACAGTCAACCTGATTTGAAGGAGGGCTTGGTAGAGTAGATCTTCATATCTTTGCGTATCAAGCCATTTGTAATCATATTCGTTTAACTGTTTTCTCTATACACATATTATACATTAAAGGGTGGTTACTAGGATGAGGTGAATTTCATTTTTTTTTTCCAAAAAAGTGAAGCGAGGTATTGACAAAAATTGCTGAATGACGTCAAATAAATGTATAATAAAAATGTCAATTCTCTAATTAAATGATTTTTTGGAACTCGAAAGGCAAAATATGCTGAATTTTTCCTCCTAGAGTACGAAACAGTGTAACTAAATTAGGCCCACACAATATTTTCTTTTTTTTTACTGTGTTATATACTGCAACTAAGGCTAGAGGCACATTTGCTGGAGAGCAAGGCCTTGATTTCCTGGGACAGTTTAGTCTGTCTGAGGAAAGCAAATAGAGACGTGATATGATGACTATTGCTAAGGATGCCTGAGAAGTTGGAAGGTATTCTAAGTCTAGAGCTTTGGAAATAACCAAAATTAATATTTTTTGAAAAAAATAAAAAAAAGTTGGGACTTTCCGAATAAAAAAAAAAAAAAAATTGTTGGCTAAAATGTTCTTCAATTTTTGAACGACAAAATGCAATTTGGAATATAAAAAATTATTTATGTTTTTTACTTCGACTTCATATGGGGGAAGGGGGAGGGGAACGTCTAAAAATTGAGTTTGCGAGCTGCAATTTTTATGAGGCCTTTTTGAAGTCATTTAGCGACTATTATAACAAAGTTGAAAAAAAATTCAGTCCATCCAAGTGATCACTATTTAGACGTTGAAAAATTTGTTGCTTTTTTTGTTCATAGTTAATCGTTCTCTGAAAAAAAAAAAAAAAAAAAAAAAAACTCAAACATGGAAGGAAAAATAATTTTACTAATAATTCATTAGATAAATCAATTCGAAAAGAAATTATAAAACCGCGAAAAACAAAAAAATAAAATAAAAAAATATAAATTCAAGTTAATAAAAAATATAATGTAAAAAATATCGTATAAATTATATCTAACTACTCAATTAAAAATAAAACTATAAAATAAATTTTAATGTAAAAGAGAAATACTTACAAAAAAAAAGTCAATTTTTTTTTTTATATTGATAAATATTGCCTTCCTTTCTTTTAATAAATCGACAGTACAATTTTCGCAATAAAAAGGAAATGCTGATTTTTCAAGCTTGATGTGCGTCATCTCTAACTATTATTTTTTTGACCTATATTTTAAGATACTGAAATTTTTGATTGAAAATGAATAACAAAAGATATTAAAAATTTAAGTTGAAAAATGAGAAGATGAACCACCATAATATATATATCTCCTCTCTCATTAGCTCGAAAGCACAAAGGTGTACGGATGAAATTCGCCCAAAATTAATTCTTAGAAGTAGTATTTTTTAGATTCCTGATTCAACTTAAAATGGCGGATTACTCGAAGTCTGAAGGGAGGGGGGGGGACTGAAACAGTAGCATAACCAGTATTTTTTGGAGGGGCCAGGGGAGCCGAAAATACGTTACTTAATTTTTTTTGTTAGGGTAGAAGTTGGTTGTCACTTTGGCTATTCTAATTCAAAATTTTCTCTCACGACATTTGTCTGCCACTTTCAATTCTTAAGGCATATTTTAGATACTTGGTTAAGCCAATGTGGGGGTCAGCAGGGAGGCAGAAAAATTTTCCTAGCTCTCTTCAATTATATCAATGGACTAGATGAAACATCAAAACCTCAAAATAATTTTATCTTGATTTTATACGTGTAATTAAGTGAAGTGAGGACACCAATATATCCATAAAACTTCAAAAGTCAATTTAAAGGAGAGTAGAAGAAAGAAGCTGATTTTTGAGAAAATTTTGAGATATTGAATTTCTACGCCCTCGTATTTCCTTCGCGAATCCACCTAAAGGCTTAGGGTTGGTTAAGAACTAGAATACGACCATTTGAATTTGAGTCAAAATGGATCAGAAATGGCGACTAGTCAACATCTGAGGAAGCTTGAGGAGCCTTAAATAGCTCAAATTTAATGAGCATGATCTCGTATGATTACTAGAGATGAAAATTATGCTACAAATGTCTTAAATCAGTTTTCATAATTTGTGTTGGAGGGGAGAAAGAGGGTTACCATCCTCAAAATATCGTCGGATAAAGAATAGTTCGAACATTTTCCATTATATTTTTATGTGACATTGTTCATCTTTATAAATAGATTTAGAGAGGAGTTGAAGCAAAACACGACATTTCGAAGAGAAAATAATGTCGGGAAATATCAATGAATAATTTGCTATAAAAATATCTAATTTAAAGAATTTTCAAATTCCAATAATTTAAATAAATATTATTGAATAATAAAAATGAAAAATTGATATAAAAAAAAGTTATAAAAAATGTAATTTTTTTCATTTCATTATACTGAGGGTGCATATTGCATAATTGCCAGGATGGTTTAAAAAGATCAAACCCTGTATTTATTAATATAAATATATAATTTGTTGCAGAAAGCAGTATATGACCCTTTGAATTTGTGTCAAAATGGATCCAAAATAGATCCAAAATGGATTGTAGTCAAAATTTGATCATATTCTAAATTCAGCTTCTTAAGTGGTTTTAAAGGGGATAGGTGAGGTTTTTAGGGCTCGCTACTGGTTGTTGTAAAGAGATTAATAACATATCTGCCAATCTAATCATGCCCTACTAATAAAAGTTCAGCTTCAATAATGAAGCATGGCTGCTTACGGTTTTTTTTAACTGCTCGCCAATTTCGAAGTTTCCAAAAAAAAAAATTTTTTTAATCTATATATTATTTAATTCTCTGAACATTTTTTCCGAGCATTCCTCTCACGCTGAATGGCTATATTTGCATAATATTTCATAAGGGCGGAGAAAAAAAAAAGATAAATATCATATATTCATGTCTACGTACCATAAGTATTTTTTTAAATTAAAATTATTATTCGTGCATCGTGCGTTATCCTCTTCTAATAACATTAAACGAAACATACCAACCAAGGTATATCCCATAATTACGTTGCTTTACATTGCCCTCTATATTTCATAAAGGGCAAATAATTTGAGGAAAAAAATATCAACGTTCGAGTCCGCTCTCATTACGCCACTAAGAAAGTCATTAAACTTGAAAATTTCGTGTAACCGAAGCATGGTACAATATTGGTAATTTGTTCCCACAATAGAGACAAATTCTCCTATGGCATCGTGTTTTCGAACATTTCACATGCTTGTACCGGTTACTGGTTGGACTGAATTGTATTTCAACATACGTGAAATTCTGTAGTATAGGACATATAGACGTATAGTGACGTTTACCAAGTGTTCAAATGAAACTGCACTAATTAGGTTGATGTTTTTATTTTTTCTTACATAACGTAATAACGTAAGTTACCGAATTGATGCAAATACTTTAAAACTTTACTCGCAAGTTCAGTCGAGCATCAGTTTTTATTTTTTTTTTCTCTCTCGTATTTGTTTTCTCCTTGAATTACCAATTGAAGTTGATTTGTTTATCTATTATTTCCTTATCGCTTCTTTTCCATATGGCGCCGTTGTATTGAATGAATAATATTTTTCGATGAGGCTATTTTTCCCGCGTTTTTTCACCAGCTTGTAAAGTCCTCTCGATTCGTCGATATTACGATTCGGCGTATGAATTTTTCATTTGAATTAATATATAGGCTCGTTCTTTCAATTAAACACCGTTCGATTTAATTTATTTCAATTTTCTATTCAGCGAGTTCAATAATGTTCAATTGTACGTTTAAACGTTGACGATATTATGAGTACGATGTATGAAGCAGGAATTCGATTCTCGGCTTCTCGTAAATCAACGTAAGTCAATCTTCTTTAAGTATATGTCCTCGTACGAGATTATCTCGAAATTGGCAAGAGATTAACTACAGGGAAATAATACGAGCACGGAGAGATATTAGGTTAATTTAGTTTAATCTGTTGTCTCATCTCAACTCGCAGTCACCTATTTTGCTTACTTGATCAAATTTTAAATGAGAGTGTACAACTAGAGAAAATCTTCTCACCAATATTTCGCGAGTGCATCAGGAATGCCGCTATCATCTGTGAATTCTGGTTCTCTAGAATCGTTCCCATGAAAGAGATCATTGCAGTTGAAGGGGGAGGGGGTGGAGAAGTGTTTACCAAGATCGAATTACAAAAAAAAAATCACTTATACAACAGTCCACTGATTCTTCATAACAATCCTACCAACATATCACACCTACTTCACTTCCTACGTTCAACATCCTTTACCCACTTATTTAAAATAAAAAAATAAAAATAAAAAAAATAATAATAATGAAATGAAATAAAATAAATTCGCCTTTAGCCCAGAGCTGTACTCGGCGTATGATAAAAAATAATAATAATAATAAAATAAAGCAAATGTTCCACATATTCGAAGAAATAAAGGAAATTAATTAGAAAAAAAATTTTTAACGAAGCATTTTGGTGAATTTCATTTTTGTAACAAATTAAAAACCTTATTTGTAATCTCATAATGAAATTTTGACAATTTTTTTATTATTTTTTTCTTTTATACTTTTTTCGTGATTTTTCAAAAATAAAATTCTCACGTTCCCTTTCTGATGAATAAAAAAATATAACCCTTCTCCTCCATCAACTTTTAGTTCTTATATGAAAAAAAATTAAATTTATTAAACAATTTAAACTTTAAATTTAAAATGAATAATTTCGATTGGCATTTTATTGTTATAATTTGAATGATAATTCGAAAACAAAAATATAAACCAATAATTATACTCATGGCCTTGGCCAGGATATATCAGTGAGAGGAGTTTTGAAAATTATTTTCAGAGTATATCCTTTTTTAGTTCTACAGCTAGGATAATGGTATAAGAGAGAAATTTTTTTAAAGCACAAAAAATGTTTTCAATGTCCAAAAAATATAGTGTAGGAACATACTTCAGGACATAATAGGATGATCAAAATTTTTTTATACTCGTATGTCCACAGCCATTAGAGTAGCCATAATCAATTAATTATGAATTTTTTATTTGAATTTATTTGAAGGAAAAAATATAAAAATTACGCTGCTAATCGATGACACAACAATAAATCAGTTCAAATTGATAACAGCGTATTTTTTCATGACTAACATATTACAAAGAGCACTAAGACGATAACAACTGGTCTGAGTCTGGCGCAGTTTCTATATGAACTGGTTTTATTAAAATCGAAACATTTATAATTCATACTTAAAAGCTAATAATGTTGTTTACGTGCATCGAAAAATGCCTATGTCGTTTTTGTTTTTTTCAAGGGGGAGGGGCGAGGGATACATCTGGAATAGCCCTTTGCTACGTATTTCCACCTCACCCGAGTACAATATGGCAAATCGACGCAAGTCGGAGGCAGGTTGCTTCGTGCTCAGGCTTTCTAAATAGGCCAGAAAATCATAAATTGGAAATTTCATATTTCCTAGCTTTTTGGACAATTCTCATTATACCGCGGTCTCGCCTCATCATGGACTGGCACTTCTGCTTAAGTAAATATTGCCCATAATATTGTTCAATAATAAATACATACGCTGTTAAAATATTTATGCGCAATGATTGATGAACTTCTATTTGGCAAATTGGTTTGTGAATTGGCTGACGTAATTTTATGGTAATGTTGATTTTGATTATTCGTTTAAAATAAATAAATCAACGGAATAAAAACAACACTACGGGAATTAAAAGAAAAACATATTCAGGAGCCAATTCATAACGTATTGCAGGAAGGCGGACCCGTGGCCCGAATTTTAAACTGCCATGTGATAAGAAATCCATTTGATCCGTTATACGAGTAATATTCTAATTTCCACTTTGCACGTGGTATACCCATTAATTAAATGAAGCATAAAAACAACTTTAATTCCGGCAATAGTGTCACGCAATCCAAATAACGTGGCTTTTATAAACGAAAAAAAAAATAATAATAATGTAAGCAGCTATGCTGCATTACTGGAGCTGAGTTTTTGATGGAGGCATATTGAGACTTGCGGATAATGATGTTAATCTCTTTTAGAATTTTACATGCGCACCCAGTAGGCTCGGTACGAAGTTAAAGGACCTGTTTTTATCCCCACCAAAAACTCCTAAGAAGTTGAATTTAGGATACATTACCTAGTACTTCTTGCCTACAGGAATCATACGAGCCTATGTTTATTAAATTTCAGATATTCGAAGCCCCTCAAATATTCACCAAATTTGATTTATCTGTCATTTCGTGTTCATTTCCTTGAGTGTTCATACGAACTTCTAAACTTAAGTATCTTATGAAGAAAATTTGAGCTTTCTGAGTACATTTGGTGAGAAGATATCGATACCACGAGAAATCTAAATTTTGCTTGAACCCTCTTATTAATGTGAAGAAAGCCAAAACTATAATATGAAAAAATTTGGAACTGAAATAAATCGATATGGCTTCGGGTTCTCAATCATTTTTTTATTGTTCCGCAGATTTCACACGTCATAACAAAATGAATAGATTAAAAGTATTATCACGGTTTTGATGTAAAAAATTTCAAAAATTTATAACTTGAGGTGATCAAAATTTAAAAATTATTGTTGAAAAAAATTATGGTTTAGCGCATTGACAGTCAGTTTACCAGTGCTAATACCCTTGGTTATGAGGAAAAGATCCATTTCTCCGCGCAGCATAGCATGGCAACTTCCCCAACTAACTTATTTTGGCGGGGAAGCTCCTCACGATTCCCGAAGTGTTCCATAAACCTCACTGTATTTGTATAAGTTTATTGGTTTATGAGTTTGCCTCACCCAGCATGTCATAGATGGGAATGGCAGGGATGCATTTAAAAAAATAATATTAAAAATTGGCGCGATGTTGTAAGCACCGTGCACTTTGGCTATTTATAGTGCCCCGCAGCTGATCATCATGTAGGTAATTAGGTATCCAGGGGCCCATAGGAATCTCAGCTAATAATACAAGAACTGCTGGGTAGATACATGAGTTGACTGGTGCCAGTTAGGGTGCAAAGGCAAAGCGCAGAGACGTCGAAGAGGAGCTGCTGCCATCACAGAGGAAGAGGAGGTTAGTCACGCAAGTGGCACGTAGGTCCAAGGATCCGAACCCCGGAGATCGGGACCGGGTAGTAGTGAGAACTCTGAGGCGAGCAGAGTGGCCTGTGTCACCCCTAACGTGCACGTTTCGACTTGTCGCGGTAGGTTTCTAATGTGGCATGGGAAGCCCATGCCCGGTTGGATAGTGAACGACTCTAGCTGGAAAACTGGGCATGTGTCATGGTCCCGAGTCCCATATGGTGGATCGAGTAGCTGTATGGGCGGGACTACACTCGACGGACCTCATGGCCGAGGCACCGAACTGATTGTAGACTGCCCCTACCTTGCTTCACGGCTTGGAGTAAGGCAGGATGATGCAGACAGAAGTAGGGCCCTAAGGTGCAGGCGACCACTGCACTCTGAAAAGGTATGGGTCACGAATCAAGCACCCAGGTACATAGTACCCCCGAAGTAGGAGGTGGTGGGTATCAGCTTACCGTGAAGATACGCGCACAGCGCAGACAAGGCCGAAGATAGCAATTGGTGCAGAAACCCACCAGAGGGGAGTATGGTGCCAGAAGGAAAGGATGAAGCGATGGTGGAACTCAGGGGGGCGCACACCCGCCTGAGGAAAACCCGGGGGAGATGTAGGTTGGTCGCCAAGGTGTCTTTACTTGGTTGGAAGTAATGCCACAAGCGGTTCCCAGCCAAGTAGTATTGTGAGCGGTAGAAGGATTTCCCGCAAAAAAAAAAAAAAAAAAAAAAAAAAAAAAGGGGGCACTTTTGGAATGCCAACTTATATGTTATTATACAACTTTCAGTATTGGGATTATATCCAATTCCATCTCCTACCTGCCAGATTCTAAGGTCCCAGATGGAACACTTAACGAATCCGATTTTTTTGGCCACCTTACTCCCCGCTGATGGGTTTCGGTGCCTATTGCTATCTTCGTTCTTATCTGCACTGTGCGCATATCTTCTTGGTAGACTGATCCTACCATCTCCTACTTCGAAAGTACTATGTACATGGGTACTGGATTCTTGACCCTTACCTTTTCTGAGTATGCTGGCCACCTGCAACTTAGGGCCCTACTTCTGTCTGCGTCATCCCGCCTTACTCCAAGCCATGAGGAAAGGTAGAAGTGGTCCGCAATCAGTTCGGTGCCTCGGCAATGGGGTACGATGCGTGTGGCCCCGCCCATACAGCTGCTCAGTCCATCACATGGATCTTGAGATATGGCAACCAAACAGTCTTCAGGCTAAAGGTATTTACCGTCCAAATGGTTGCGCGCTATACCTCTGCCACATTAGTAACTTACCGCGTCAAGTTGAGACATGCATGGTAAGAATGAGAGGGGCCGCTCCCCTCGCCCATAAAAAGTCATCACCAACACCCAGTCCTGATCTCTGGTGTTCGGATCCTTACGTTAGGTGCCACTTGCGTGGCTAACCTGTTCATCATCCCTCTCGGTGGTGGCGGCAGCTCGACGTCCCTGTGTCTAGCAGAATTCACAAACCCTTAAAGGCTTTTTCTTCAACTTTTGTGTTGATGAGCTTCCACATATACCTGTAGCCAAGTTATGGAAAGAGATTGAAGAAGGATTGGTTAAAAGAAGAATAGATAACATTGTGATTTCAAATTCATTAGAGCGTGAGTTGGGTAAATGAAACGTGAGGTCACGTTTTTCCCTAAGCGGACTTCACTTTTTTAAGAACTCAAGTAAAAGTCCATGGATTGAAACCAAAGTTGTAGGGGAGTTGACCACTAAAGCTGATTATTCTATGGAGGCGGTTGGACGTGAGAACGTGTGAGTTAAGGTTTTTCGGTTCTCGAACGATAACTTGAGTAAAAGTCAACGAAATAAACTCCTAACATTGGAGTTAGGATTTTCGGGAGTTGCTAAGCTCGCTTCTGTAACCATAATTGCACTGATATATATACTGCAGTCCGAAATCCCTGGAGAACTGAAGAAGTAATTGATAAGAAATAATGCCAGAGCTAGCTAGGTTGCCTCCGGTTTACTAGGCCAGTATTTCCTAGATGCAAATTCGCGTGGATCTCCTCCTAGTTCACTTACACAGATGAAATGTAAATCTGTTGGTATCCTCATCTGGTCTTATCATATGACATTACGTTCAAAAATTTTGAGGCTTTGGCGGTTCCTCCAGCCTATCTTGCCTATCTCAAAATTTAAGTGAATAGCCATTTTTATTCAAATCAAAAATCTGAGAAAAATATGTGCCTCAAGATCTTCACGTGAACAACTTCTAATGAAATTTTAAGAATTTTTCCTATTCGTTGCACACTGTCATATGACTGTAAAAGTTCTGAAATGCAAAGATACACACGAAGACTCTCTTCCCCACTTTTCTTCGCAATTAGGTGCACTGTAAGAGGTATCATTTTTATCAAAAACTCATCTAAAAATAACCAGATAATCCGTCCAAAACTGCTATCATCGATACGATAAAGAAAACAATCACAGGCAGATAATAAACTCTTTAGTGGCAGCGAAGCAAAAGAAAAAAAAAACAAAAATCATTAAAATAATTAAAAACACTCCAGCTGCCAAAAAAGTCGTTGTTTATTCGTTTCTGATCACAACTCGCGTCACCAACCTTGACCGATTCGTGCGACAAAATATTTTTCTGTGCGTCCCATAGGCATACCATCGTAAATCCGCGCGCACATCGGTCAACTTAATTTTCCGTAATTTAATTTTCTTTAATTCTACGCTCTGTGCCGGTTGGTAACTTGAGAGTAGGTAATTGACGAAGGTCATAACCATTTCATATTTCTTATTCGATACTTATGAAGAATTTACTGCTTCCGTTTTCTGGAATATATTAATTGTTATTCCGTATACGTCGCCTTTATTTGTCGCGATTACAACATTATATTTTTCCAATTACACTTCGCAGTTCAAGATTATAGCTAGCGTGATGAGAGATGGGTATCCTCCGAGTTATAAATTTTACGCCACGACGTCCACGAGGCTCAAACACGAAGCTAGATTTTTTTTTCAATTTTAGCATAGTCGAATAAACACTTTTTATAGGTTAAAAAAATTAAGCGTATTTCCACAATTATTCCCTCGCTGTAGGCTAAATATGGTACAGCTAAGCGCGGGGGTTACTCATCTACTTCGCTGGCTCGAGCCTCGTTACGACGAAAATTTTTTTCAATTCCCACCGGCTCGTATATTTTAATCAGTAAATGTAATTCAACTGCGTAACTGTTGCCGCTTTATGAAGCTTCTTATTGTTCCCTTATGAAACGATAAACGTCGTCGTCGGGTTTTTTTCCTAGGTATAGCATACGGTGTATTTACACAACGCTGCATACGTTTAGTGTTTTTACCTCGCCTGTGCTAAAAAAACGTCAACTTGTCGGGTGTACTCGTATTTCTCGCGTTGGATAAACCGAAATATGATGATGTTTTCCTCAGTACAGTAATATAGTCGAGTGTGTGATGTCTGAAATGAGCTTTCATTCGAAATGTCGCAATTATAACGTACTAAATTCCTACATCCGCGTATATCGTCGGTGCTCTGTTCGCGAGTTTATTACGAGCATAGGCCTCGAAATGTGAATATGTTTTACAGTATTGTTGATCCGCGTTCATGGTGATCTTCCTCGATAATGGACAGTTGGACACTTTTTCGATATCGATTAGCCACCCATTCGGTTTCGAGTAAATATTTTAGAATTTCGTTTATTTGATTTTCAAACTTGAATTAACAGAGACATAATAAAATATTCGATAGCGACGATGGAATTACAAATCGTTTGCAAGGACGTCGATTAAAATTAAATGTAGGTATATCCGAACGTATTACAAGTTCATGGTAATTTCCTGCGTAAACTTGCATGATTGAATCATTTGCGATGCATATCTGGATAACCTTAGACTATCTATATATAGAAATAAAAACAAGTTCAATTTTAAATTTCGCAAATTGGAAAAAATTAATAAAAATGAAAGAAAAAAATCATAATATACTTTTGCACGAATTTCTAGCTACTGTAGTCCATTCGATAATTGCGTAAAACCAAAATTGGCGCATAAATTAAAATAATTTCAGCAAAGCTAAAATTCTTTATACATGCATGATCTACACATCATCCTCATAACAAAAAATCTTGCGCAATTTCCGCCATGCGTTCCTTCCTACAACTTCTGAATTAGCTTTGACAGCCAGTTTTTCTGTCGTGAAGTACCCAGATGATCTACTTCCTCTCAGGTTTCGTCAGGTTGAAGTGGTAGTATACCTACCGCCTCGAAAAGTTCCCTTCTTCTGGAGTCATTTCATGGAATAAAATCACAAGAGATACTATCCTCTCAAGTGTAAGTAAGGGTTCGTGAAGTTTTCACAGTAGGTATTTATCGCTTCTTAACCCATTTTCCATGTAAGATAAATCGTAAGGATATGTTTCCTCTCATGCAGAGTACATTTTTGAAAATTTTTTCATATGTATTCCAATTTTTTTCAATTTTGGTGCCCTGTATAGCTACAGAGGCTAGAGGCATGCTTCAAGCTTCAAGTGTGAGTTAGAACTACTTAAGAGGGTCAGTGGAGCTGAGGCAGGAGAAAGTGAATATATTGTGGCCTCTGCACCTCCTAGTAGATCATGAAGGAACTCCAGCAAAGCAAGCCAGATCTGTTATGGGTATATTATGAGCATTATTTTTTTTTTTTACGCTACATGCCTGTATTAGGGAAGAGCTTAGGCATTTATCTATATATATGAATAAACGTTTTGAATATCTTATGGTGCCCTCGTATATTTTGAACTATGAGGCGCCCAGTCATATGCCGAGCACCACAAAGAAAGTGTCTTTTGAGGATTCCATATCGGGCACCACAAGGTATATATACCATAAACTCCGGTATTTATTAGGGGTTTAATTTTTAATATATAAATATAGTCATTGTGGTGCCCACCTCTAAAACTTCAGCTGTGGACCCAGAGGGGTGAGACGATCATTTTCTGATAGTTTTTAGCTTAAAAACCTTATGGTGCCCAATTTGGGCATCACAATGACTTCGTATGCTTAAAACGGGCACCACTATGACTAACATTATATCTATATATATAATAAATAAAACTAGGTACGACAATATGTAAATAGTGGGCTTTACGATAATATTAAACAATAACGGATGTGTATGTATAGAAGTGGTAACAAACGAATAAAAATAAAATTCGAAGAAAAGCTCAACTTTCCGTGAGCTTCTATGGGAAATGTATAAGAACCAACGTTGTACGCAATAAAATATCCTACAATTTATTTCTATACATTTTTTCTTCACGGCCCTTCATTCTCGAAACATTTGCAAAATACTGAAAAACCTTAAAAATTCGAAAGCTTGATTTTCAGCGGACCGATTAACTTCAAGAACAATAGGACTCTTAAGCTCCACTTCTTCTACCTACCCTCCAAATTTAGAGTCAATCCTTAAATGAAAAAAAAAAAAATTGAAAGTGAAGTCCACTAAAAAACTAATGCCAAATTACTGGAAATATGTACATCATATCACGACATTTCGTTTGTTTACAACCGGCATCATCAGGTGTATGCAAAATAGTCAACCACGAGTACATTTTACTTGACTTAATAAGGCAGACTACCTTTAATAAATTAAATTTATAATTTAAGCATTGCATTTGCTTCTATAGTATAGAAAGGGATGCCTTTGCACCCAGTCTACGTCCCCCCCCCTCCAAGATATTCGATCACTGCAAGTATTTTTTAGTTTTCAAAATTTTATGCAAATCTAAATCGTAGGAGATGCGTTAAAGCCCCTCCTTGGGGCTCCTAAGCGACTCTGGGTGGTATCTATATAACTTTGACCTATGACTTTGATGACTGAATTTGTTAGAAATGGCATATCGATGGCTAAGAGATTTCAACTCAACAAGAATGTTATCAATTAGAATATACAACTTTCATTGTAACATGACTGTAACTGCACTACTAAAATTTATGATAACTAATGAATGATAATTTCAGATGACCGAAAGTTCGAAAAAAATCTTCTCAGATGAAGTGGTCAAGGATGTGCAATCATCATGGAGTACCATCAACTCTGATTTATTAGCCATCGGTCTTGACATTTTCGATAGGTGAGTCAATTGTTACTTCTATGTCAATTCATTGAGCAATCATGTAGAGATTTAAATTTATTTACCTAATTCATGCTCTTGTAGAAATTCAGCTCTGTAATCATCACTCGAACATTCTTCTGTCCATTTTTACTTACTTACTTACTTAATCTTCATTTACGTGCCATTGGTTTTGAAGTTTCACAAAAATTCTTTTATAGGGACAATTTTCTTGGATTTTAATTTTTAAAGGAGTTTTTTTTTCGAAAAGTTTTTATGAAGTGCACCCAGTTATAATCTGTTAAATTGTTATCGTCAGTTTCTTGTTGGATCAGCCAGAGGCGGCTCAAGGGCATTTCAGAATGGCTCTGACCCACCTAGCTTGCCTGCAAGTTACACCACTGACTCAATTTCTCAGCATTATTAAAAAAGCCTATGCCAGTTTTGTCAATCAAGGAAATTGAAAGGACAAAAAAAAAAACGCAAAATATTATTCATATTCGTCTTGGGTCATATTCTATAAGCCCTATGTTAAAATTTTTGCTTCCAACTTGAATGAGTCAAGTAAGTAACAAAACACGAAAATGTAAACAAACTCAGTTTTATCAATGGTTTTATTACTGTTTTTATCATTATCAATCAACAAGAGATCAATCATTTTTTTTACGATATAATTATTATTTTAGATAATTATTAATTTTCATAATATTATATAATATTTCAAATTAAATCCTAATAGAACAAAAATTGAAAAAACTGTATTAATTAAAATAAGAAATCAGCATTTTTTTTTTCAACCTTTGTTGTTTGTTTACATTTTCGGGTTATGGCATTTATTCATGTTGGAAACTGGTTTTTATCTCTATTAAGCCATCCAGGAGTATATGATCTAAGATATTCATCATATTCATCATTCATCAGTAACAAATATTTTTAATAGTGAAAATGAAAAATTGGCATTTTTGAAAATTCGATAAATTAATAATTAGCTTATCCTTACCATTTTTTTCATGTATCAATATGCATGTTGCAAATTTTGCATATTACTGAAATTTAAGGAGTAAAAATTATTTGAAAAGTGTAGGTTCTAAAATTTAATATTATATATGTTATGCCTAATCTGTGAAATTGCCTGTTTCGTGAAATAGGTAACGAGTTTGCCGAATTCGTGAAATGGGCAACGCGTTTGCCGAATTTGTGAATTTCATAAACTAGGCAAAAAAACCTGCCTAATTCACGAATTCGGCAACCATTATTCGCTTTTTACACAGATTCGGCAACGAGTTTGAATTTCCTATCTTTCGCTTCCATAACCACACCTATAATATTAGCAGGATGACCACGACCATGATCAAATTCCGGAACATGGATACAAATATTATCTCCTACCACCACTTCTGGTAAACTGCCTTTCTATCTCAGCACCATTTTAGAAGCTTGCTGAGCCAAGTTTGCAGCTGCAATTTGTCGCATACTTGCCGCAGGATGTGAAGTTGCAGAAAGACTATCAAATTCTGTTAACATATCATTTAATATGGCATCCATAGCCAGTTCAGATTCTCCAATCACTACATCCATCGCAGCCACATCCAAAATCAACTCGTCGCCATTACCATGATTTTCGCCGTCATTACCACCATTTTCATTGCCATTACCAAAATCGTCGTCGTTATTACCAACATTTTCACCTGCATTTGTCAAATTTTAGTAAAACGCCAAAAATACCTGTAAGCATTGAAATTGCACTCAGTACATACCTATCAGTTTTTCTAAATCCTCCTCTATAGCACCACTATGAAAAACAGTTTTCAAAAACTCACTAGGGACTTTGGTGGCCAAACCACATCGGGGAGCACCTCCAAATATTGCCTGGTAGGGAGACATTTTAATTGCCTCGTGGTAACACGTATTCATGCCCCCCCCCCCAGTTACTCGTATTTTTGTCCCGCATCCATGCGATTAAGGAGTCTTTCACACAAGCGTTTTCCCTCTTTATGCAGCCCTGACTTTGTAGATGCCTAGGATGACCATTTACCAACACAACGTCAGGCCAAAGAGCGGCCAGTGATTTTATTATTCTGCGGTGAATTCCCTACCACTATCAGACTGCAATACTTGCGGCGCGCCAAAATTTAAAAAAATTGAAAACAACTCGTTTGCAACCTCAGCAGCTTGCTTACGTTTCAGTGGTCTCAAAAAGGAATATTTCTTCAAGATTTCTTTGCAATGTAAGATGAAACGAAATTCTCCATCCGGCGAACTCTGATAATCTATGAGATCTACTTGGCCTCTGCAATATTCATATCAATTACCATCCATAATCTATTTTCAAGATTACCTCGTTGCCGAATCTGTGTAAAAAGCGAATAATGGTTGCCGAATTCGTGAACTGGGCAGGTTTTTTTTGCCTAGTTTATGAAATTCACAAACTCGGCAAACGCCTTGCCCATTTCACGAATTTGGCCAACTCGTTGCCTATTTCAGGAAACAGGCAATTTCACAGATTAGGCGTAACATATACAAAACAAAAATTTAATAATGAAGTATACGTAATCTTTCAACAATTTGTACCTACAACCTACGAGACACCTTATGAAACATTGATCATTCGCAAAAGTGGATCAGACTTTTTTCTAATAAATTAAAGATGGAATAATTTTTTACACAACTGTTTTTCTAGTAAATCTCATAATTATCTATAATATAATGTCAAAAACTTACAAAATAAACGTGTTGAGAGTTCACATTCTTCAAAAATAAATTAAAGCTTTTTGGCTTTTTGTTGATTTTTTTTTTTGAAAAACTGAAAGAAGCGTTTAAAGGTCAAAAACCTATTTCTGGGTACGTTTTGACACTCTTTTAAATTTTGTTATTCCAAGTATTCAGCATAGCCCAGCTGACTAATGTTGCAAAAATATAATTTTTTGGTCATTTTTACACCACTGGTGGATTAAAATCGTATTCAACTGCGTTACAGATTATTTGCAGCATTTCCCGAGTACCAACAACTTTTCCGCCCATTCAAAGACGTTCCTAGATGCGAATTAAGGTTTAACGAAAGATACCGCTATCACGCTTCGGCAGTCGTGAATGCTTTGAACACAGCGATTGGAAATCTCAACGACCCTGAAAAATTGGTTTCTGTGCTGTCGATGGTCGGAAAAAAACATGTTAAACGTAATGTCACACCGGAAAATTTCAGCGTAAGTGAACTCCGCAGTTTTTACAATTCACTTGCCCGTATATACGAGTATTTAATTTTAATCATTTTGTTGCATCGCAGAATACTCAACGAGTAATATTAGAAGCCATCACCGCTGCCCTCGGCGAAAAAGCTACTGAACAAATTTTATCATCTTGGAATGAAGTTTTAGCTGTCGCTGTGTCCACCATTATGAAAGGGGCTGAAGAAGAGGAGGCTAAATATATATGACATGATAGGCCGCATTTGTAACCATTGTGTTTGGCTTATAGACGATTTTCAAATGTAACTGCGTTACATGACGTTCATTATCAAAAATCTCAGATATTTAAAACCAAGAATTGTAAAAACTTTACCAATATATTTTAATTTATGTATTTAACTGTTTATCGCTGGCTTGCGACGATGTATTTTTTAAATGAAATTGTGGTTGGAAAATCAGACTTAATCATGGGTTGGACTTCCGAACCGCAAGTTTTGTCATTTGTGCAGAGAATAGTTTAATGGTTTAACATAAAAATTGATATTATATTCATCGATAGATTACACAGTTACATTTTCACGCGTCACGATACATGGCTCATAGAACCGGTTGATGTGAATATTAAAAAGGCAGTTAATGAATACGAGCTGTGTTACCGCAATCGTACCAAAAAAGTATCTTAAAACTCGGCACGTCGCCTCTTCGGTCTATTTCGACCATATTATAGTCTACTAATGCAAATGAACGAAAATAGGGAAAACATTTTCACCTCCAATTTTATGCCTAGGGAGAACAACGCCATGCGCAGTAATTCATCTTTGAACCGTTTCATCACTGCACTAAAGCAGCAAAGATTTTTCTCCCCCCTAGCTCTTGTTTCGCTTAATTTGACATATTAATAATACGTAATTGAAAATCAAATTTTATTTTAAGGGTATATTTCACATACACGCTTCTTTTTTTTTAGTATAACTAAACTTCGCAGGCACTATATGTCATCTATATGGGAACCAAAATTGATAACGCTAAAAAAGTGACATTTTTGAGAGTAAAATTTTTCGTGAGTTTTTTATGGAAACTTTTGAAATTTGAAAATGAAGAAGATAAGACACCTCTCTTTAATTTGTTCAGAACGAAAAATTCAAATTGCCCTGCGGAATCCAAAAATGGAAACGACACTTTTCAACCACTGGGGAAAGCCATTATACAAGAAGGGTAGCTGGTATGATGCTTGAGCCCTCGAGTGAGATTTGAACCACGCTGAAACATCCTTTGAGTATTAATAAGTAATATGGAGGGATAAAAGCCATACTCTTAGCATTACGCATCTAGGGACTTCATAGAGGGCGCTATATCAGACGCGAGTTGTACACTTGATTTACAACAACGTCCCTTTACTAGAGGTCGAACAGAAACGGCAGGGATGGGCAAAATTTGACATTTTTGATTCGAATCACGAATCACGGAATGAAATGATTCGACCTTTCGAATCTCGAATCATTTCACAAGTTCTCGATTCGAATCACGAATCACGAATCATTTTCTAGAAAAATGATTCGATTCATTATTTTCGAATCATTTTCAATTTTTCACATTTTTGGCCGTATTCCCCAAATTTTTAAGGATACAGGATACACAAACACAATTAATTATTAATTTAAAATTTCTTCAAATTGACTGAGATTCAAGAAATACATTTTTTTTAAAGTATTTTCGAATTTTGAGCATGTAATCTAAATCTATAAACTAATGAAATGAAATCCCAAGAGAAGACCACCCAAACTCACTGCAGTCTATATCTGTAACTTGCTCTGGAACTCGCTGTATATAATGTATAATGAATAATGAATTAATATTCATTTTTGATCATTTTATTTTAGAAATCATAATCATAATTTATTTAAATTTTATTTTAGAAATCATAATCATAATTTATTTAAGTTTTAGTTTTCTATAATTTGCTTTTAACAGCACACATGTTTCAAATAGAAGAAAATAAAAAAACTGAAACTGAAACTGAAAAAAAGTTATGAATGAATTGAAGTGTGAAGAATGATTCGAAATATTTTTGAATTTTCAACAACTTGATTCGAATCAAATATCGAATCATTGACGACAAATATGATTCGATTCGCGAATCTCGAATCATTTTGCCAAAAGTGATTCGAATCGTGATTCGATTCATTCAAAATTTGATTCGAATCATGCCCATCCCTGAGAAACGGAAAGTACTGATTGGTACTCATTCAACACTCCTCTTTCCCCACTAATATCTGACGTCACGCTGCGGACTTGAAAACGCGCCATAACGCATAATTTTGCACTGTGCTGTATATTAAGTGTACAACTCATAGATCGCGCAGCGCATTCTATCAAAACCCTGATGAAACTACACTTTTATCCCTCCATATTACTTATTAATACTCAAAGGGAACATCAACAGCCTCCTCACCTCCCCTAAGTCCGTATTAAATTAATAAAAAATACCTTTTCCAGTCACAGGCATATCTAGATATTTATTCAAGAATTCAAAATTATGAAACAATTGATGACCTCTAAAAACTAGTAATCTTCTAAAAAAACTGAAAATCTAAATTTTGCAATTTAAAAATTTTCATAAATTAAAAAATATCAAAAATTATTTGAAAAAGAATTAACAATCACTAAAAATTCTAAGAAAATGATGAAAAGAATAATAAAAATTAAATCAGACCTTGCACGGGATTTTTCAATTGGTGGGGTGCGATTAGGAATAAATATTTGTTTGTTTACAAAAAAATTAAATAAACATACTTAATTGTTACACATGAAAATTACCGTTAGAAAGTTGGAAGTACACATCTCTACATTAGCCATGCAGTAGGATTTTTTCACGCTCATAATCAGGGAGCGCATTTTCATGTTTTTATAATATGTATAGCAGTTCTGAGAAAGTCACAAAAATCATTTTCGAGATATATACTATTTTCTGAAACTAGATGAAATTACTTTTCAAATGAGCTTTTGGTGACCTTTTTTCATGAAAAATTGATAGTTTTATAAGAATTTGATATTTGATGTTGGAAAAATGAAGTTTCGAGGAAAACATGTTAAAAGTTTTTAAATAAAAATTTCCATTAAAACACATATTTATATGTTGTAAAAATTCAATTTTTTTTTAATCTTATAGAAAATTTGCTTCAGAATCCGAAAAATTAGGTTTAGGAGCCGTATTAGGCTTCCAAGTGTTCCTAAAGTAACCACGCACATAACTGACCCAACGCTAGTTCAAATGTACAATTTTTTAATTTTTATTTCGTTTTTGGACATAGAATATTTAGATTCTGCTCTAATATATTTTCTATTTCACGAGATTCTGACTATCTCGCATGAAAGTAGAAGGATTATAGTACACGAATCCATCCAAAACAAAAAATCGATATTTTCTATCCTAATTTACATTTTTGCATTTTTCTCGAAATCAACTTTGTGACAATGTTGACCCTTTTCTTATAGAATGCCTCATATTAAGCATATAACTTTTACGTTTCAAATCATTTTGAGAAAAATGGGCCCTATTTTATTTTGCATGTTTAGCCTATATACGCATACTTTTGCATACACTTTGCATATTTTTCTGTCCTAACCGCATATTTTCCGTTTTAGCACATATTTGCCCAAATTTCAGATTTTTAGAGCATATTTTACTAATCTGCAATATTTTTCGTAAAAAAAAAAAAATACTGTAGAAAATTTAAGATTTCACATGTTGATTTCATTTTATTATAAGTTTGGCCAAAACGAATGAAAAGTTTTTCATTTTTGTAAAAATTCATTAATTTTTTCATTTTTCAGCTCGAATTGATCAAAAATCTACATTTGAACACTGAAACAAAGTAGATGGGGTCGTGCATTTTAAAATGACACCATGTCGTTAGCGCATATTTTGTCCATTTTTTAGCTCATAAATATGGCATATTTTACCCTTTTAAAGCGCATGAAAATCCGCTCCTTGCTCATAATTTTATACTACCGAATATAGAAGGATTTCCAAAGGAGGGTGGAGGAAGGGGAAGGGGAATCATCAGGAAAAATTACTTGTTCATCTTCATCACCTGCCTAGGTCACTTGATGATAGATATATGAACACATGTGAATAAATTTTTCCAAAATTAATGTATTTTGGGCCCTTTCATGACTTTTTGGGAAAAGTTTTTCATGTACCTCATAGAAAATTGAACGGCGAATATTTTTCAATATTAACAATTTTTGCGAAGGACGCACCGTATAGAAGATATAAACAAAGAACTGATTTTCGAAAGGGAATTCTAAAAATTGTTATATTTTGACTCCCCATTTTGGGCTTACTAATGACTTTTTGAGAAAACTGTCTCACTCATTCTGTAGGGAATTTAATGAGGAACATTTTTTGATATAACTTATTTTGACGTAGAACCCTTATTTTCGGAGATATTAGCAAAAAATAGTTGAAAAACTGTTTTTTGCGGGGTTTTAGCCCCCTTCAGGAGTTAGCTAACCCCCTACTGGTAACAACTTTTTATACCTTGTTAAGGACGCCATTCTGCACATATAATGTGAAATGTAGTTCACCACCACTTTTTTTCCAGGTTCAATTCTTATTTCCCTGTACTATATTACATCACAGAATTTATAAGTAAATAGATACTGCTGGCTGAGAAACGCTAAAAATCTGTGTTTTATGTTACCGTTATCAACTCTAATAGACTATGTTTTCATGAATATTATGCAAATTGCTGGAATTCATATTCTTCAGACCTGGAATGTTGATTATGTAAAGTTTTTGTGATTGTGCGCCAGATTTTTCGTATATTTCACAGTATTTTTATTAATAATTTTATTGATAGATTTCTGTTCTATATAAGGTCATTAAATATGGTTATTTTTTTTCCTATTCATAATTATTTACTACTAAAGTAGCACAGAGAAAACTAAGAGCCGGTAGGGGGAAGTTGAATTTAGGCAAACTTCACCCGTGTAGATTTGGAATACAGTGTAACATTTTCCTAATTCCAATAATATTTATGACTCGTATTTAACAAATATTTGAGGTTCTTCAAGCCTGTCTAAAATTTACCTATCTACAATTTTGGACCTATTTTGATACAAATTCAAAGGGGCATATTTTAGTTTTTAACTCATTTTACATACTAAGTTCGAGTTTTACACGCGAATTTATTGATTAGATATGAACAATTTAGAAAACTTCTCGATTCAAAATTTTCTCAAAAAATTATTTTTTGCTTAAACTGCTCTCCAAATTCACTTGAGAAGTTAAAATTTGAGTGCATCGATGTCCTCATCTCACTCTGCATCTGGACAATGATGACTACCAAATTTCAAATTAACAGCAATTTTTTCGATTTTAAAGCTCTCACCATTACTGAACTATTGTACTTCCGTCTATGGAATAAATTCATGACCTAATGATTAATAATTTCAGATGACAGAAAGTTCGAGTAAAATCTTCTCAGATCAAGTGATCAAGGATGTGCAATCATCGTGGAAACTCATCAGCGCCGACTTGTTGGCCATTGGTATTGAAATTTTCGACAGGTAAGTCAATTTTTAATTCTGTCCTAGTTACTTGATACCCATTCAGTAATCAGTTGGAGATGTTAATCGTAGGTAGTTTATTTACACACTCGACGGTCTTCTAAAAATACATTGAAAAAGAAATAATCATTTTTCTACCCACATTATGGTACGAAAGCATGAAAAAGACAGGTTGAATTTTATGACAATGTAAACACTATATTCACTACACAATAGCACAAAATTAATAGTACTTACCGTTTTCTTTAACATCAGCCTACGTAGGTTCGGTAAAACATAAGGACTGAATGTACATTTATAAAACCTAATTTAAAAATCACTTCAAGAATGCTTGCGTACAAGTTCATATTATACAAACCAAAAAACAAGTCAAGTAAATGTCATACTGAACTCACTCAAACCATTATTAAGAAGCAAAAAATAATTTAAAAAAATTAAAAAAAAATCAATAGTTGTCAATTAATATAATATGTATGTATATATATATATATATATTTTTTTTTTTAAAATGTAAATTAGGTATGATTTTTTGTTTCATCTTTATTTTTCAATATTTTTATTCATGGTTTTATTCAGATTTTATCGAAATAAATTTTCATTTCATCATTTCGAAATAGGCACTTTATAAATTTTGCCTATCACCGAAAGTAAAGGGGTAAACATTGCATTGATCTTATGCATAAAAAGATGAATAAGATCTGTTTTGTGATAAACTGAAGGATGTCAAGTCGTCAATTTAAAATACCAAGGATGAAATTATACGAAACTCGGGCTATTTGGAAGTGCACTTGTGTATCTTCATCTTACATTTCTATTTAACTTAGTAAAATTCGCGCTTGAGCGCAGCATCGATACTGCAGAAGATTAAAATGGAAATCATGTGAGTTACAGATTGTTCGTAGCTTATCCACAATACCAACAACTTTTCGCCGCATTCAGACACGTTCCAAGAACGGAACTAAGATCTAGTGAAAAATTTCGCACACACGCTACATCAGTGGTAACTGCTCTGGATTCAGCAGTTGCAAGTCTCAGCGAAGTTGATCAATTGATTGCAGTGCTGAAGAACGTTGGAAAAAAACACGCTAATCATAACATTTCACGGGATAAGTTCATCGTATGTAAATTATGCAGTTTTTACAATTCGCTTGCCAGTAAAATGTTTCAATTCTAATTATTGTTTGACATCGTAGAATACTCAACAAATAATATATGAAGCCGTCGAAGCCACCCTCGGTGATAGAGCAACTGATCGAATTTTATCATCTTGGGATGAGGTTTTAAGTGTTGCTGTGAAGACTATTACGGAAGCTGCTCAACCATAACTCCATACACTCGTTTGTAAACACTATACATTCGTGTTTTACACAATTTGCAAATGTAACAATGTTCATTATCAGAAATGTTAGACATTTAAAACCATGAATTGTAAAAAATTTATCAAATAATTAATTTCTGTACCTACCTCAAGCTCCTGATTACATATTTTCTATTACAGTCGGATGAAATGCTTAACTTTCGCGTCCGTTAGGCTAGCAGCTATAATTTTTAATGCATGGAACGCATCATAATATTTCTGAAACCTATATGTAGGTATTCATCAGTTATGAGAGTCAATTTTCACGCGCTGTTGATACATAAGTTGACAGAACTGAGTAAGGTATTTGTTAAAGAGACAATTAATGATTTATGACGAAGATATACGCGTAATTTCGAAAAAAATTAAACCGAAGAATAATCCGAAACTACTAGTTACTTATGACTCATCATGATAGTAGTAAGTAATTCATGCATGATATGGAATTCACCAGCATTCAGCACATGATTATGCACTCTTGCTTTCATTATTACTGAAACTTCTGAAAAGAAAAACCCGAATTTCGCGCTTACATTCAACAAAAATCGAATTAAAAAAATTTGCGAAAAGCGCCGAAAAGTAAAACATGGAGATTTTCAGTGTAGCCAATTACGAAATCTGTAAAATCGCCAATGTAAGGAAGTATAGTAGGAATTGCATATCCAAATGCGCCTTATAGGTAGGCTCTTAAATAGGCATGTGCAAAAGTTCATTAGAGAACTTAAAGTTTGCTCATTCATACAGACGAACAGGGACTGCCAAGGTGGTGGTGGACTCGGAGGTGAAGGTGAGACTCGAGGTACCCTTGCTGGCTTCCAACTGGAAGTAGATGGCGGTAGATGGCTGCGAGGAGCTCTCACCTTCGGACGTGGAGGCAGTGTTTGGAGGGAACTCCGGATGTGTCTCTTAAGTTTTTCTCTCATTTTCAGTGATATTTTATTAATTTGGAATACGCTTCATAATTTTTATAGTTGAAAAAATAGCATTTTACGCCATTCCTGCCCCCGGAGCTACTTTCATTAGTGGAGCTTCCTCCGGAGGTGGAGGCATTTCAAATAAATCAAAGGTAAAGGTGACTTCAACCTTCGGCTATGATCAAAGTTTTTTTCTGAACTGAACTGAAAATGCCAATTTTTCCCAGCTGAATTTGCGAACTGAACTAAATTTCAAAAATGAGCTCACCTCTTCGTTTGGAGTTTTACTTTTGTTTTACGCCTACCTAAGTTAGGAAGGTGAAGTTGGGGAGAACGGATCTACAAAAATCGTTTACAATTTTTTGTTTTCAGTTACATTAATATGCATTGCCTAATTTTTACAACTAGAAGGCGCCTACGTACAACACATAAGTATCTATTATCAACCTTCGTTTTAAATTTAGAGGAGAATTCGAAGCAGATAGCGGAAAAGGAAATTCTTAGTTGAACAACAAGTTTAACCAAGTTCACCTATGAATTTTGAACTGAACAGAACTGAACAAGAGCCATTTTCCTAAATCATTTGATATCGAGTTGAACTCTAAGTCTTTTTCCAAGTTTACTTGAACTTGACTTTTTTCTTTTGGAATAAAGTGAAGAACTGAACAAATTTGTAAGCTTGATACCTCTATTCTTGAGGTTGTAAAATGCTGAAGAGCCAAAACTAGAAATTAATACGTAATAACTTCAAAATATTAAGCTTGAGTCCCATTCCAAAAAGATGAACTTTAAACTTTGACAGCAACGGTTGAAATCATCATAACTGCATTGACTTCAAATACAAAAGCAGTAAACATTTCATTTACGCATCGCCTATTCATCACACCTATCCATTTTACACAATCGTACAGTAGACTGTAATATAGTATAAAGTGTAACAAATTAATACAAATTTTTAAGCGCTTTCTATCAAAATATTTCAGTTTTCTTTACTGAGTTTTTGTGATATTTTCTTTTCTGGATCAGGAGAAAAAATTAGTTTCAAGCGTACTTATTTTCAATTATATCTAATGGGCTTTACATTATATCATTCAAAAAAAAAAAAAAAAAAAAAACAACAAGAAAAAAATCACATAATTTGTAAGAGAACACGATGTTAACATCGCATACCTGCGAAAGATTTATTTATTTGCCCATTAATTTACAATCAGATATGTTATATCTTGTTTATTTACGAGTCTTGTGTTCTTTTCTTTTTATTAAAATTATTTCCAATTATTTATGCCAACTGTACCCATTTAATCAAACACTTGAAAATCCTTGAGAAATGAAGGCGTTCAACATTATTAAAAAAAACCAGCTGACAAGAAAACAATGTATTTAAAAAAGTTAATTTCATCACTGTTTAATTTCCGAGAGAATACTAACAATAAAAATTCAACTTATTGGACGACTCGAAGCGAATTTTATGAAACGTAGAGAAAATATTACAAGTTGAAATCATTCTCGAAAACAACCCAATTGAAATAAATGTTAAAATTAAGTAAGAAATATAATTATTAAAAATACACAGTATTTACAACTCAACGACAAACCCATTGAGAAAAATAACGAATTATATAAATAATTAAAAAAACTGTAAAAATAAAACGACTACTTTAAAACATGAAAATTCTTTTATAAATCATACACCAAATTAACAGCTTGCGCCTTATGCGTGAGGAATCTTTTTCGTAATTTTAAAAAAAATGGCTACTTCCGTCTTGTTTTTTCAAATAATTATCCATGGGTAGTATCATCTTCGACGAAATCATAAGCTTCTTCCTTCGTTACACATTCCACGTGACTTACCTAAATAAATCAACAAACAGTTCAGCATATCTTTTATATCTACAGTAATTATACATGGATTCGATAAATTTAAACTTACTTTATTACGAAATTTAACACCATAAAATTTATTAGCGTGTTGAAGCAACTCGGGTCTGAACGTAGTGGTGATAAACTGAGCATCTTTACTCATCTCGTGAATCATATCAGCAACAGCTTTCCTGTGCTGAGCGTCCAATGCCTACGAAATAATCAACTACTTAGTCAACTCCTCCACTTCGTTCCTTATTCACTATCGCATCACAAACCTGATCGATTTCATCGAATAAATAGAACGGCGCTGGATCGCATTTTTGAATAGAAAATATCAAAGCCAACGCTACCAACGATTTTTGTCCACCAGATAACTGATTCATTTCACGCATTTCTCCACGTCCGGTAAACGAAACCCTAATCATAACGCCCGAAAAACTATCCGCATTCATCTCCTACAAAATGAGCATTTTAATTGCAAAAATGCTGAAAAACAACGATCTAGTTTCGTAATTATCAAGACTTTACCGATGGTCGTTTGCATTCTTCTCCGTCCGCCGATTTCATGACGAGTTGGGCGTGCCCACCTGGGACTAGTTTTTTAAAAACTTCAGAAAAATTCATCGACACTTGTTTAAAAGTGAATTCAATATCGTGACATTTTTGTTGTTCTAATCCTCTCATCAGATCTTTAATTTTTTCCATTCTTAAAAAAAAAAATCGTATTACAAAAATACTCGATAATAAAATAAGTACTTAAGGTGAACCCTTTATTACTCACTCGTTATCTAGCTCTTGTTTACGACTGACTAATTTTTCTTTCTGTTCGGAAAAACTCATGAACTGATCTAAAGCTTTTTTGTTAACGTGACTGTATTTTTTCAAGTGGCTGTTGGCTTTTTCCAATTCTTTGAAAAGCTGTAAAGTTTCACAAATTAGTTACAATTGAAATGAAATAATAATGATGAAGGATTCCAGAAATACAATCAAATAGGTATTTACATTTTTCTGCGAATACGCCATGTATTTACTAATCATTTCCGGATTAGGAATGGCGCCTAATTCGCTAATCTTATTCGTACATTCTTCCACTTTTTGTCGTAGTAACGACTGTTTCTGCGACACTTTGGATAAATCTTTAGCATCGTTGTCTAGTTTTTCTTGCGCCTCTTTCTCTTGTAGTCTCCATTTTTCGACTTCTTCTTGGGCAGCTTTTTGCTAAAGAGTGAAATTTACGATTAATTGAAAAACGTTATGACTTTACCAATAAAAGAAAGTAGCCACGCTGCACTAATAGAGCTGAGTTTATAATGGGGAGTGAGAGGTGATGGTGGAAATTTGCATCTGATGTTGTTATCTCTTTACGCTTACAATTACACACCCAAAATCCCACAGGAATCATGTGAGTCCATATCTATCGAATTTCCACTGTTTGAGGCTCCTTAAGTCTTCTTCAAATTTAGAAGATCAGCTATTACGAACTCATTTCAACTCAAATTTTAGGTTTCCATATTTTACTTTCCAAAAAGGCTCACATACAAGGTTTCAGATTCCTAAATAAATTTGATGAGGAGATAAGGAAGATTCGTGAAATTTTCTAATAAAATTCTCCCCTAACGGATATTTTTCTCTTCAACTGGCCTAGACCCTCAACCCCCCCTTGGCTAAGTTGCTGATCCACATTTTGAAAATATCGCATCATTCACTATACTTCTCATTCAACAACACCTATGAAGGCGGATTTTTACACATACATCTTATCTGCAGTGATCATATGAGCTTATACATTGAGCATGAATTATTAAATAAATTAATAAAATAAACATAACAATCATATTTAATTTGTTTAATTTAATAAAATTATGTTGGATTAACAAAAAAAAAAAACCTAGCCTTCCTGAAATTTTGACCATACTTACGCCATTTTGGATTCATTTTGACCCAAATTCAAGGGGTCATGTTATAGTCCGTAATTAACTTTGTATATGATGTTCTACTTTTTTTGGTTTATAATTATAGATTTTAATTAATAACTCGGCTAAAAATCGATAAATACCCTTTTTACAGCTTCTTGAACTTTCTTATCCATGGCCTTGAAATCCTGATTGAGTTGTTCCAATCGTTTCTCAATTCCCACCAATTCTTGACGACTGTTCTCCAACGTTCTTTTCCTCTCTTCCAATGAGATTTCTTGCAGCGCCTGCATGGCGAATTTTATCGTGAGTTTTTGCAACAACACACGCTCCTCATCGAGGGTAAAAAATGACCGCTTACCTGCACCAATTCATCTCTCCTACGGACCAAATTATTGGTTAATAAATTCTCCAATTTATTTTTATCAGCTTCCAGTTTCATTCTGGTAGCAAAAGCGGTTTTATTTTCTTGAGTCAAGCGTCTAATATCGTCGTTCAACTTATCCATTTCGTGTTGATCAGCAACGCATAGTTGAGCCAATAATTCCTATATATGGGCGAATTTATTTTGGTATTTTTCTTCATCATATAGTATATACGAGATAGGAAAATGGCTAATACCAACCTGATGCAATTCAGCTTCTAAACCCTCTTTGGTGGTCATCATGGCTTCCAAATTGGAAGCAGCTTGGGCTAACGAACGTTCTTTCGGTCCTTGATAACGCTCGATACCCAAGAGTTCCTCTTTCATTAGCCTAATATCGGCTTTCAATTTATCGAAATTGCCTCTATAATAATAAAAATGTAAATATATTTATAAAATAGGAATAAAAATTTTACGGTTATTTTTTCGATGCTAACTTGGCTTTGCTGTTTTTAGTTTCGGTTCGTTGCATTTCCGACACAACCACGTTTATTTTGGTTTCAATATCTCTGAGCTGTTCGCGTAACGCTGTCAGTTGTTCCTCGGTGTCTTTGATTTGTTCCATGAATTCGTTACGTTGTTTCTGTATTTCTAACTTGGATCTAACGTTCTTGAAATACCCTCCAGTCAGAGTACCTTTAGAGGATACCTGGAAATATTTACACCCAGTTTGATGAAAGTTTAAAATCTTTCGAAGAAGAAATTCACACAATACTTACTTGATCGCCGTCTATTGTGATACAATCGAGATTGTATTGTTTTGAAATATTTGTAGCGATTTCTAAATTACGACAGATTAAAGTTCGCCCGAAAATATATCTCATGGCTTTGTCTAGTTTAGGATCGTATTCTAATCTATTCACCATTGGTATAGCATCCTGTAAAATATACGAGGATGAGAATTTATTCGCAAGTGTTTATGTCACTCAGGTATATAAGAATGTACACATAGGCGAGTGCTTACATTTGATGGAGGATACCTGATGTCACGAACGGTCATACGATTGCAAGGCATAAAAGTTACTTCGCCGGGTAATTTTTGGTTGTTAATTTCTTTCAATATTTGGGTACCTATTTTGTCCGATTCTACGATATGGAAGAATAACCTGAAATGAAAATTATCGTGCTATATAGATGAGCTGTTTTTTTTTTCGAATTTTATTTTCTAAAAAATATATATATATTTTTTGTTAAGATTTCAGTGAAAATTTTTTCGTTGTTAAAAAAATTATGGAACTCTCAAACTGATTTAAACATTATTTTTAATATAAAAACTATACAATAGTTGAATAAAACTGACAACTGGCCAAAATGCTGAACCATTCGGAGGGAACTTGAGTGGGAGGTATTGCCATTTTTCATTTTTACGCTGTATTTAAACTTTCACTATTTAGAACCTAAGGAAGCAGACATTTAAATAAAATATTCGAGAAAAAAAAATTGAAAATAATTTCGTGATTGGAAAGATTATTGACTGAGTACCTAGGTCACTCATTAACATTTGGAAATTCATAGATAAGTTTAAACATTGTGTTTTATAGTAATACATACTAAAACTAACAAAATACTTTTTTGTTTAAAAATAAAAAGAATTTTTTTTTTTTAATTCAAGTCAAAAATGATTTAATATTAGCAATAAAAATTATGATCCTTTATAATTAATCCAAAAGCAATTTTTTTTTTGAGTAAAATTTTACAAATACATAAATTTTTTGTCTAATGTTTAAAAAATTATTAAAAAATTCTAGTTCAATTTTGAAACAAGAATCATCTCATTCTATCGATACTGACAATTGATCAAATACATGTATACACAAAATTCAATTTCACATAAATTAAACGAAAATATTTTTTTTTTAAATACAACAGATCTACCTATCGACAGATATTTCACTTCATTAAATAAATCAATGGCAATAGGCTAAAAAGGAGATACAAAAAAAAAAAAAAAAAAAAAAAAACAGAACAATAACATATCACTATTTCATAATCATAATATACCTTCCACCAGCCGTCACTTCAACCGCCGTTTGTATATTAGTATCGCACTGGAAATTCTCGATAACCTGTCCATAATAGTGGTTAGCCAAATCGGCGAAATTTCCGCCACGTTGACGGAACGTCTCTAAAACCTTACGAACGCTATCTCTTCCATTAAGAATAGCCTGAAAAAAAAGGCGCGAAAAATATGAAATAATTTTAAAAGTAAAACGAAAGCTCGACTCTCCACAAGTATTACCTTTCCGGCCATACTACGTAAGGCCTGATCAGCTTTGGCTAGCTCTTCTTTTAACGAAGTAAGCGTATGCTGTAATGTGTTTTCTTTGCGCCACAGCTCGCTAGAGAAATACTCGATTATTAAATCGATGAAATGGAACACTATAGTTCGAATCGATGGGAACTTACTTTCTCTGGCTTTGATAGGCGTCTTTGTTTTTCTTGTGTTCGTAATATTGTTTATTGTATTCATCGATGGCGGCTCTTTGACGTTCTAGCTCCGCAGTTTGTTCCTTAAAAGAAGGAGAAAATTATTAAATATGAACTTAACTAGATTCTTTTTCGATTAAATAAATAATATACCTCGATCTGTTTGTTAAGTTGGGTTTTACGGGCAACATCTTTTTTTAAATCGGCATCTAATCTATCTCGATGTTCAGTTTTATCTTTGATTTGTTTGTTCAATGATCTATCGAAGAGTAAAACGATGTTAGGAAAATGAATAATAAAAACCTCGTAACACGTACGATTATTGCGAATGTAATAACCTCAATTCTTTTTGAATCCATTGATCACGTTCTTCTTTGGAAGTAAACTGACTACCTCTACCTTGCTTGGCGTATAATTCTTTTCTTTTTTGCTCTTTCAGGGATAATCTATAAGTTAACGGAGGATTCATGAGTATTTAGGGGTAAAAAATCACGAATATTTGGCAACCTATGAGTCTTACTCTCGAGTACAATCTTCTTCTTTTTTCTTCTGAGCTTCGTATTTAGGTTTAAGTTCTTCTAATTCTTTTTCTTTGCTTTTAATAGTTTCTTCCAATTTTTTCAACTCTTGTTCAGCACGATCCTGATGAAATAAGTGAACATTAAATAAGTACGCTTCGCTTTATGCGAATAATAGTACTCACGAGAAAGGGAGAGAGATAATTACCTTGGATTTATTATCACCGAGTACTTCGTCAGTCAAATCTTTGATGATGAAATCTAATCTTGTTTTTTCTTTTAGTAATTGTTCTTTCTCTACGCTAATAGTCTCCTTTTCTTCTTTGGCAGTTTGTACATCTTTTTTAGCATCTTTCAAATGTTTGGTAGCCCGTTTGGCTTCATCAGTCGCTTCTTTCACCCTACTAGTCAATTTCTTCTGCTCTTCGTCGAAATTATTTAGCCTATTTTCCAACTGAAAAAGACAGACATGAGTATGGAATAATAATACGGTAACAATGATTAACGTGATCTCACTTCTTCGAGTTTCCTTTTGGTGTCTTTGAGATCGCGGTCGTGGATACAATATTCGAGGGATCTTCTGAGTTTATCCCATTTTTGATATTCTTTTAATTCTTCCTTTTCTTCTTCTAGCGTTTGCAGACGTTCTTCGATGGTGTGTAAAAATTCGTCGATTTTTTCTAGCTTCCCTTCGGTATCTATTGACGAAATAAATTTTAGAAATACCTATGTTGTCGAATAGTTACTATAAGAGAGCAATTCGTACCTTTCAAAATATTAGTAGATTCTTCCTTCTTTTCGTCGTATACTCTAGTACCGGCTACTTCTCGAAGAAGTTTTAAACGATGAGAATCCGGCGCGGTGGCCATTTGATTGATCTGTAAATATATGATGTTACTGTCGGAATTATATCATTGTAAAGAATAAAAGTACTTACTTTTCCTTGTTTCACGATGTAATAAGGATTAGAGCGAGAGAATCCGGCCGATTCTAATAAATTAGTTACGTCTGAACGAGTGACACCTTTTTTATTCAAAAAATATTGATCCTTCTTCGCACCGATTAACCGTCGAAGTACGACTTCATCTTTTTCAATCTGTAATTTCCATATTAATTTAGAATAACGACAGACCCAGCAAATATTTCAATAGAAGTACTCACCGGCAAACGATTATCTCTGTTATCGAAAATAATCTCGACATAAGCGCTAGCAACTCTAGGTCCGGTACCTTCGTGTAATAATGCATGACGCTGTTCGGGTTTTAAATTTGAAAATTCATCGCTCAGTACGAACTGAATGGCTATTAAATATCACAGAAAATGTATTAGCATTCGCTTTGGATGATATGGGGTTACTACGAGAGACCTACTTACCGTAGAAAAAATTACTTTTTCCAGAACCATTACGACCCACTGTAAAAAGAGAAATATTGTTGAAAAAAATTTCGCTATTTTTGTTACCACAAAGTAGAGTACGTTGAATATTATATATTTACCAACGACATTATGGCGTGGATCAAAAGGTTCTACTACAGTCTGTTCCCTGTAGCTTTTGAATCCATGAATAATTACCTGGAAAAAGTCGATTTTAATAATGCATCAAGTTTTTTTCAATACAATTTATGTGTCTGAAGTATAAGCCTTTTTTCTAACATAGGCTACCATGTAAATTATCAAAAGTAGTGAACGAATGATCTTACTTGTTTGATGTACATTTTCAATTAGATGATATGTCTGGCCGCTCAAGGGGAATACATAGTCTAATTACTATATTTGGGAATTCATTTATTACAAGTAAAAACATTCAAAATTATATTAAAAACACCAATGCATCTAACAGCAAACACAAAACAAAACACATAATCAGAAATCAGAAATCCGCGAATATACAAATGTCACAGAGTTCAAAAATGAAAGAAGTAGAACTCATCATCGTGATAGTCACGTGACATAGGTGCGTGCACTGCGTGCAGCCGTTTGTAAGATTTCAAAAAATTATTTTATCGAATTTTAATTTTTTTTCCGTTTTCAAGAGCAATGAAATTAAAAAATTTTCCAAAACCGCAGCCAACCAAGGAGTTTTGGGGCTCAGAATCTCTTCCATGTGCTCATTTTCTTAAATTTTCAAATGACTGAAATAGATTTCTTAAATTCAAAAGAAAATTAAATTTTTCATAATTATTATTGATTATAATTAGGTATTATTTCTGATTACTTCTAATCGAATTTATTTCTATGAATCACTGCAAAAGAAGTTGCAAAAAATCTTTTCATCTTCTTAAATTATGCGCTGAAGGGTACATTTGGAAATGTTTTGCTCATTAAAATAATTTATGCCCTTTAAGAAATCCGACCTCCCCCCCCCCTCTAGTACCTTGGCTGAAGTGAAAACCTACAAAACGGGTTTTGAAAATGATTTTCAAAACCCCTCTTATTGATATATTCTGGCAACTACCTTGAAATTTTTTATTGTTTTCATTTTTTAAACATAAAACATTTCTGATGATGAATTTTGATCCCAAAATTTTCAGAAATTTTTCATCATTTTTGCTTTTACATTTTCTATTTCTAAGAATTTTCATTTTTCTTCTCCTAAACCGAAAACGTATGCCTATAAAAATGTATTCACGATTGAACCTCAAGAATTTTTACTTTTACTAAACGGTACCTTTCAAAAAATGTTCTGCATAAAAATAAATGTATGTAAGAATATATTCATTTATTCAGCATCATATTCCTTTTTTTAGATAGAAAAATATCCCTTTTCAGCAACAAAATATAGTAACAAAATGTATTGAAAACAAAGAAGGATTTTGTTCAATACTTTTCAGATTTTAAGAAATGATGGGGAAAGCGAAAAAACTTAAAATAGCTATAAAAGTTGAAAAAGAAGCTATATGCCGCATAACATTAAATTTTATCCATCAAGAATCAACTTTTTTGATTTAAGAGATAAATCTGGGCATAGAAGTCGTCTAGAATTCTGTTTAAAAATGATAATGGAAATCGCCCATGATGACAGAAAATTGACAAAATGGTAAATTAGGGAGAGATGAGATATTTTTACTTCAAAACATATAATTATTCACCCTTCTGAAATTCCGTGATTTTTTGAGTCGTAGAAAAATGTTTAAAGCTGTGTAGCAAACGTACAGGGTTATTTTAATCCCTGACCTCCATTCTCTGAAAGGAAGGCCACTGAAGTCAAAATACACTAAAATTGAAAAAATGAATAACCTAAGCTGATCTAACGCGAGATCATTTCCTACAAGATCTTGATTTTCACATGTGATACGCAATAAACTGAATTAAGTTAAAAAATAGAAATCATCTTTATTCTGTGCGAAATTATTTATTATAAAAATCAGATCAAGATAAAATTAGTTTCGAAAGAAAAAGACACATATACATAGAAAAATAAAAAATTCAGAACTTAAGTTATGGACGGCTTTTGAAATGGTCACAGGAATGGTATAAAAATTTTAAAATACTTCAAAGCACTACAATATTATTACATCACGATACGTTCACCATTAAAATAGAAAAAAGAGTAAAAAGTGATGATTAACATAATATCATAAAACATCACATGAATCCGATATGAGATAAAACACTAACAATAAATATAAAAATTGTATCAAAAAAACACATTAACAAGTAATTCAAAAAATATATAAACAATTCCATTGAGTTTTCAGAATATCAAGAAATAAGTATATGATGACAAAAATCAACTACATAAAAATTTATAAATAAAAAGGCATATATATCACATTTTTGTACATCGTAGAGATTTTTCAGAGATGAAATTCGACCCTCGTAATACTGTTTTTTCCTTTTTAGTTTCAGATCAGATAAAAAATTATTGATTTAAAAATCTTATTATCTTAGGGGTAACAAAAAATAATGTGGCACTGAAACTTTTGACACAAGCATCATTTCCATCGATGTGATATTTTCAAAATCAATTCCTTAAAACTTACGATTAACTTAAACTAAGAGAACAACATTCCTAATTCATAAATTTATGAAACAAATAATTCACAAATTTCAAACAAAAATACTCAAAACAATAAATACTGTTCAATAATAATAGTAAAATAAATAAATAAAAGGTATTTTCGAACACCACGGCAAATATTCCATCGATATTCAATATTTTATCAGTCATTATGAAATTCGTGTCAATTTTTCAAACAAACATTTCAAAACAATTATTATTCGTCGTCTACATTACAACCAATCTGAACACTGCCATTAACGAAATCAATGTCAACGAATGGGCACACGTATGCGCAGAGTTCACGAAAGATGCTTCATGACCTGCAAAAAAAATCAACATCAGCGGTGTCCTTTGAATACCGTTTCAAGGAAATAGTTCATTTTCACTCACCCATTTGGAAACGAACAGCAGGAGATGACATACGACCATCACCTCCGTTTGAGAAGGCTAACACTCTGACAACGTATCTCTTACCCGGCGAAAGGCCATACACATGAGCTTCCAGTTTAGCTCCGAGTGAAATTATAGTATCAGTAGCTGTGCTAATGTCTTCATCCAGAGGCCATACACGTACCTAAAAGAATACAAATAATTCTCATAATAAAACTCAGCAAAAAATTGAGATAAACGTATAAAAAAATATTTTATATTACTTTAAATCCTATCAGTGGTTCTTCATCTGGAGGTTGTGCAACGTATCTCCACATTACTTTTATGGTGGATGGATTGATACCTTTAACGAACACTGAAGTAGGTGGATTTTGCGGCGCTTTACGGTATGTTCTTTCTATAAGTCGAAATGGGTTTTGGAATCATATGTATTCAAAATATAGAAATGTAACAAAAAAAAAATCACTCGTACCATAAATTCGTTCACTCTCTGGTCCAGCTCCAGCAGCATTGAAAGCCATTACTTTTACATAATAATATGTGTTGGGCTGTAGACCAACTATTAGCGCCCAAGGATCTGGTTTCCGGTTCAAGTAATATGTGGCAGAAATTTCATTCGTACCATCAATCCAATATTTCAACTATATTTAAATTAAATCGAAAAAGTATAAAAACCACCCTTCATTGAAAACCGCAATATCGAACTAAAAAAGAAATCGGCCATACCCTGTATCCGATTAATTTTCCACGAATATTTTCTCTAGTCAAAGAGATCGGGGTCCAAGTCGCGTTTATAGCGGTCGAATTGTATGGTCTAGCGATCAAAGATTGAGGCTGAGCGTGAGGAATGTCTTCGGCTGAGAATACAGTCACCACTGGAGATTCAGGTCCGAAGCCTTCTTGATTTGCGGCCTTGTTAAATAAAAAATTTAAAAAACGTAAGCACCCATGTTGCATAACTGGAGCTGAGTTTTTAATTGAGGTTTATTTACATTTACAAATAATGTTGCTAACCCCAACAACTACATGTCTTCAGGCCACACCTACTATCAAATCTGAAAACCACTAACCCCTCCTTCCTATATCTGAAGAACTAAAAAAATATTAACAGCTAAATAACCCTGGGCTCCTCAGGGCTCCTTTTGGCTCGCAATCAGTGACGTAAATAGCACCTAGTAGACTGCGCAATGCGTTCGGACGCAGAGCTCAAGGGGACGCAAACAAAATCGACAAAAAAAATTATGATCGTAGCTCATCTCCAACGCAAAACGTGTTAAATGGGCTATTTTATACCTACTTACCTAATATTGCTGTTGTGTCATGTTATGGATGGGGTGAGGGTGAGGTACTATTAACTGAGAAAAAATTAAGAAAAAGGCGCGGTTTCGCGCCAAATTCCAAGTTACACCACTTATCACAATGTACGATTTTCAACAATGTCGTAATTTGAAGTATTAAAATAATATAAAACTGAAATGTTAATTAAGTCCATTACTTCCCTAATCTTAAAAAAAATGACCAATAAAAAAGTAAACTTTGGTTAGAATTCTGGCATAAAATTTATTGCAGCGATCTTGGACTTCAAAAGATTCAAATTTTGAAAAAAAAAATATTTTGAACCCCTCCATAAAATTTTTGATTACTTAATTTTGAAGAACAAAAATTATCAAGAGCTTGAGAACTAAAAAATTCACAAGTTTTTCAAGTAAAATAGAAATTAAAATGTTATCAAATTTTGCACATATGATTTTTGAAAAAAAAAAATTCACGTTTCTTACAATAAATTTTCAAATTTTATACTGAACAACAACAGCAAAAATGTTCATTGAAAAAAAAAGTCGAAAAAAAAAATTAAAAATTCTCAACAAGAAATCAGAAGAGGGGTAGAGAGGGTGAAGGTTATAGTACAAAAATTGTGAATATCTAAAACGGCCAGTAGCCCCAAACCCCACATCGTACTAATTCAGCTATGGTCACATTACTATGCTGAGTTTGATACTGGAACTTGTATGTATATATGCAATGTTAATCTCTTTATGCCTACATCTATCATCGAGACTGAAAATCCACTCGCCTATTCCATTGAAAACCACCTAAAAAGTTACATTCGAGGTGATGTACATAGAACTTCTTGCTCACAGGAATTACATGAGCACATATTTATCAAATTTCCTCCATTTAGGGCTCCTCAAGTTTTCCTCAAATTTTATGAGCCATTATATTGGAGCAACTTTGACCTAAATTCAAAGAGTTATATTTTGGCATGCAAATAATGTGAAATGATAAGATTTGAATACCCTCCCTCTTCTCTACGTTATCTCCTTTCCCAAATCAGGGTGGCTGTAATAACTATCATTTTCCGTTGAAAATTCACACAAAAATTATACCGTTAGTTTAAGTATATACATAAAATCAATTTCAACTTTAAATACTTCTCCAACGTACTTGCACTTTGACGTCATATTCGGTGTAATAAAATTCTTGCGGTACTGGCACGGTAGCGATACCTTGCTTGGTATTATTTCGAAGGATCGAATGGACGAATTCCTTATCGAAGCCATGTCGTCTCCAATAAACTTTGTAATAAATTCCGGGTCCATTTTGATCTTGCAAAGGAAGAGGCTAAAATAAAAGCGTCAAGTTGATTTCACGCCTTGAAATTCGAAGCAATATAAACTTCGTTTTCATCAATTACGAACCGTCCACGTGATAGTAAGGTCGCCAATTTTACCCCCACCTCCGGAAACATTTCGAGGATAAATATACGGTACATCGGGCGGAATATTGTACTGAGGTGACGGTTCCGATGGCAAACTAATACCGAGTTCGTTTTCGGCTTGTACGCGGAATTCGTACGACGCCCAAGGAGTAACAACGTCCTCTAACACAGCTTCTCTACGATCGGTGAAAATATTCACTTTATGAACATTGGCAGCTGCGTGAAACGACATCGAAATAAATATATCACAGTTACACAGTAATTCAACGCTAATAAATGAATTACGGGTACAAACTTTGCGAAATGTTTTTCCACTCTTGATTCCACTGAGTACGAGCGCTGATAACGTAATATAAAATAGGCCTATTGTTACTCGAGCCATCTGTCCAATGCAATGTGACCGTTTTCTTCACCACTTCGTGAACTTGCACGCCACCTACACAACGTAAATTCTCCATGTAAAACGATTCGTCAGCGTAAGATTTCAAACAGCTTCGTAATCATACCTGGAGGACTCGGAGGTCCATCCACCCTCAATACAGTGCCGCTGGAAATCGAACCTACTACCGTTTTCACCACACATTGATAAACTCCGGCGTTAGCGAACGACATGTTATAAAATGTCAACGATCCTCCATTCACCACCTATAATCACAAGTGAAATAATTTCAATATATTTCACACCGAGAATATATTTCGCTGAAGCCACATTATGTACTCACTAAAAGGGAATAAATATTTTGGGTTGTATGCAATTTTAGACCATTATGATACCATACGTAGGCAACATCTAAACGATCCTCTGAAGCAGCGTAACAACGTAATTCTAAATTCTGGCCAACTATGGCGTAAACTTTCTCTGGTAAAGCTTCTATGAACGAAGGCAACCCTATACACCGATACAAGCCATTACATGTGTGTCTAATGCCAAGCCTTTTGTAATTACTTTATCTTTACGATAAAATTAATTATGAAAATTTACACATACGTAATACAGTTAATCTAGTCCAGGATGCATCACCGCCGTAATCGTTTTTAGCGGTACACGTGTAAAGTCCGGCATCCGCTCGAGATACTGGGAATATCGTTAGATTCCCATCCACGATTAATTTCGGACCTCCGCTACCTGAAAAATAAATCAATATGGAATATTTAAAAGGTGCTCAATATAATCGCGAAGAATAGAAATATAGATACATTATTTTCAATCTTTATTTCGCTGTTAATAAAAAAGAATACTTAAAAATAGTAAAAAAAGTAAAAATAAATAAGTAAAGAATTTTTTTTTTGAATTTTTGATTAGAAAAAAAGTTCAATTAAGAATTAAATTCTAAATGATTAAATTGAAAAAATAAGAAAAATTGGAAAAATAAAATTATGAAAAAATGTAAAATATTTGTACAAAAATTTCAAAGTTGAAAAAAATATCAAGGCTTGCAAAAGTACTTATTTAATGTACGCTTCATGTTCTTAAGACTTATAAAAATTAAATATAAATCGGAAAATTGAAAAAATGATAACATTATAAAATTTAAAGATAAAAGCGTATTTATGAAAAATGTATACTAAAATATTATTATTTTTGATTAATTAAAAAAAAAAATGAAAAAAATGAATTTTCAAATTTTTACGTGCTCTATACAGCAAAAATGCCTACAGGGTGTTAAAAAAATGATAATAACAAAACAAATCTTGAACTTTTTTTAAAAATATTTTTTAATTAAAAAAAAAAAAAATTATAAAATATGTATGCAAGCGAAAAATGAGTAGCCCTACATACCAGTATGAACGAACTCGTATTGAAGTAAAACACACTGTACATAGAGTCAGTTCAAAGAATTTTCAGAATTTGAATTGAAAAACAAATTTTGGCTTGTATTTGAATATTTATTTATTTAATAATCTGGTTAAACTAATTTTCAAGTTTTCTTTGACTCGTAAGTATTTTTAAATTTTGAATGATATGAGTTTCAATGTTGCTTTCGGTTATTTCTTTTGTTTTTATTTACCGGCCTATTGATTTTTTTTTTTAAAAAAAAAGGAAAATAATAAAAGTTTGTTCATCCTAAATTGCATGCTTAGAACAGACCTCATTAGTTTAAATTATGATTGAAGATTTTCTTGTTTGGAAAAATTTATGTGCAAAGATAAAAAATCCGTACGCAGTGAAGTTGATGTAGTAATGATGTTTTACTTTGTTGTGGTATTTCAGAGTTTTGTAAGGACAAAAAAAAATAATTTCAACATTTTTTTTTCATTCTTAAACGTAAAAACAGAAAAAAAAAACGTAAGCAGCCATGCCGCATTACTGGAGCTGAGTTTTTAACTGGGGCTTGTTTTGATTTAGTAATAACCTTGCTTAACCGCTCATCACTACAGGCCACACCCAATACCAAGTCTGAAAACCCCTACCCTATCCTTTCCAAAAACACTTAAGAAATTCAATTTGGCACAAATGTAGTATTTCTTGCCATGAAATAATCATGCGAACACATATTTCTCAAATCATAACTATTTGAGGGTCCTCAAATTATCTTCAAATTTTGTAAATCCGCCATTTTGGATCCATTTTGACTCAAATTTAAGTGGTTATGTTCTGGTCACAAACTAATCCTACACACAAAGTTTGACCATTCTAGGCCGATTTGGTGATGAGATATGGAAGATTCATGAAATTTCCTGCAGCAATTTCCCCTCCAAAAGCCGTTTTTTGCTCTAACTCCCCTCCAAAATCACTGAGGAAGCTAAAATCAAAATACGTTTGTCACTTGGGCTCATTTTATCATATGACACAGCAATAAAAAATTTTCGACCCCTCCTGTACCCCCACCACTATTTTAGGTTGGTAACCCCGCCTTCCCCCTCCAACATCATGTATGGAAGTGAATTCGGGATATAGTATACAACTTATCCCCAATAACCATATGAATTCATATTAATTACATTTTTACCAACTTGAGGCTCCTCAAGCTCTACTCAAAATTTTGATAATCCGCCATTTTGAATCCATTTTGATCCAAATTCAAGAGGTCATATTGTGGTCACCAACTAACCTCACACACAAAATTTGACCTCTTTAACTTGATTTGGTGGGGAGATATGGAAGATTCAAGAAATTTCATGACTCAAAACTTCCTCAAAAAGCCGTTTTTTGATCTAACTCCTCTCAATATGCACTCAAGAAGCTGAAATTTGGATATGTTAGTATCCGTGACTCACTCTTTCATATGAAATCAAAAACGAAAAATTTGAGCTTTTTGCCCCTTCTCCAGCCCCCCTCAAAATTTGAGTGATCCGCCATTTTGAAATTTATCGAAAAAACAAAAAAACTATTTTTGCGCATTTTCAAGAAGAGTCTCTCACCAAATTTTGAGCGAATTTTATGAATACTCGCCGGCGCTACGCGTGGGGGAAAAAAAAAATATATATATATACCAAAAAGTTGGACATTTGCCAGATGATTACAAATGGTCTGAAACGCAAAGATTTGAAGACCCCACCCTCCCCCGACCTTCCCTTCCCAAATCAGGTAGGCTGTAATAGCTATCGTTTTGTTAAAAACTCAGCTAAAAAAATTATTAACAAATGTTTGTTTATTGTTCATATTATTCTGATAATATCTACAATTTTCCAAATTGATGAATTCATTAGTCCGGTTATCTTTCCAATATAACCTCGTCCTTCGATTTGGAAACAATTTGTACGGTTTTATTGGGGTAAATTTTAACGGCGACTAGCTTGACCTTGGTCAAATGATTCAAAAACAAGGTCACGTTTTGCTCATATTTCTTAGCCAGTTTCAAGCTACTATCTATTGGTTCATCTGTGTGGTTTATTTCAAGGATGAAAATTTGATTGGTTTGATTGCTGGCGATAACCGCATCTGCTTTCAAAGTCTTATTAGAATACACGTTAATTTCGTAGGAAGAAAGAGATCGCATTTTTAATGCGACTGTTGTGAATATAAGCCGGTACGGGTCAAATACCAAAGGAATGGTTTTAAAGGTGGTGAGATTGGGATAGCTGCAAAGATTATATAGATCGCTGAGCGAGCTCTCTAGTGCAGAAGCAGTGGATGATTTATCGGTGACAAATTCCAATAATTTAGTGGCCGAATCTTGGAGTAGGTTTTCGGTGATGTTGTATTCGCGTTGATAGTTCGAAATCATCCAGTTGGAGATTTCTTCGGAAATTTCGTTGTTTGGTATTTTAAAATACATATAATCATCGGTGGCGCATAGATATCCAGTTCTGAACAGATACCAAATGAAATCTCGATACGCGTATATGCCTTTTGCCATCTTCAAATGCAACACGAAAAATTCGTTTAGTTGGGTTCGTCGTTGTATCAATATGTGACGGCCGTTGACCAGACTTAGAAATCGATTTCTGGTTAGAAGATTTATGCTGATGAGTTTTTCAGCTAGTATTCGTTCTTCTTGATGGTTGAAATAATTGGCGAGTTTTTTGTGCTGCAGGAAGCTAGCGATGGAGTGTGGATTGTAAGTGTTGCGAGTCAAGTTGAAGGATTTAAAGCCGTTGTACCATTTGACGGCCTGTTGAGATAAATCGGAAGGTAGCTTGTGCTTGTCAAATAATGACTGTACATCTTTATGGCTGAAGCCAAAATACTGAATGATCGGATGCGAATGCATTAATAAATCGACCAAAGTATAAATATCCCATAAATGGTAATTGCCATATTGGTGCAGTTGAAATGTAGACACTACAATTCCATTTAATAAGTAGTTGTTTTGTTTGAACGTCTCAGCGGCTAGATTGTCCATGTATCGAATGATGTCTTCGTAGTGCATCCTAGGAAATTGCTCCATATGTATGGTCATGCTGAATGGTTTATCAAAATCGTCGAATATGACGAATACGGTTTTATTGAAATGCTCGTATAGTACTTGGGTGAGATAGCGTATGGAGTCGTATTCGAGAAATTTGCGTCCATGTGTGTCTTCTAAAATTTGCTCAAATCTGGTCAAATTAGATGTTGTGTTATCCGATGTGGCGTTTATGGAAGTAGTGACATTGATGCTAAGCGTGGCAGGTTTTTCGATTTCCTCTTGCTGTTTTTTTCGACGAAGTATATCGATCATGTACTTATGTTGGAGAAAAGCCCCTTTAATTGTGTCTCCCATGGTTGCATCAACTTCCTCCGAGGTGTTTCCTTTGACATTTTTGAAACTAATATATATAACCGGGTGATTTCCCAGGTACTTCTGCACCAGATCTTTATGCTTGGAGATTAACAAAGGGCTTTCGAGCTTATGTGTAGCGCCACCGACATCAGATGTTATCTCTCCATTTGCAAATAACTTGTAAGCGCTAGATGATTCTACTGGGGTTATTCGATTACCATTGTCGTCAACTCGCATTTCTAAAAAGGTCTTGAGCATGTCTACGTTCAATGTCTTACCATATTTACGCGGACCTATGATGTACCATTGTTGATTGGTGGTCAGAGCTTCCTTTATGAATAGACTATTATCTATGAATATCTTACTCTTCTGTACCAACTCATTATAGCTACTAGCCCCCAAACTAATAGACTCAGTGAAGTCTTGAACTCCTTGTTTAATGGCTATAGCAGTTTGATATATTGTATCTTTGGCCCAAGTGGTCGTACATAAGGTAAGCAATAACGGTATTATAGCAAGCATGGTAATTACCGTTTAGGGGCTTTTAGTGCTCTCTCGAGTTGTTTTTTGATCTAGAATAAATAACAGAGATTGAGAATTTCGATCTTGAAACTGACTTCAATGGTGATTACTAATGTTAGTCTATGAACTGAACGCACATTTCTTTGTACCTGGTTTTGAGGTCATCTATGGTCGAATTTTTCGAACGCGAAATCGTAAAACACGTGGAGTTAAATTTTCACATATTAACTTCATGGAAAACGAGGAAGCATTTTTTCCGATGAATATTTTATGCTTAAAATTATATTACACTTTTATAGTTGTGTGATGTTGAAGAAAAGATTGGTAACGGAGTTTTTATCTTGAGGGGTTCTAAAAATATATTGTATAGAAGGCAAGGAAGTGAGGTGGAATTTTATGTATTTTCACGTTACACTATGAACCGTGAAGTAATTTGTATGATTAATGATAAGAGTATATTCTGATTAAAGATATCAGCTTCTTTTATCAATTGAAAGTATTACCGATGTAAATGATTGATTTTTTCGAAATTTAGGGGTGTTATAACAATAATCTCTCATTTTTTTTTGATAGTGACGTTGATCAAGAAAGAGTATTGCCATTAGAAAATTTTTAATACCTTGAAAAAAAGATTACTTACATTTTATATCTAACCAAAAGGTATTAATGTGGAATCAGTTTCATTTTGAAGTCTGATTCTAGAATAATTTTCATCATTAATTGCTAATTATTTCAATTGCCGTGAAAGGACTGAAACGTTGATAGGATTTTTTCCAGATATTTTTCATTCGCTTTACATTTTATTGGTTTTTTTGCAAGCGTGTGTAGCTGTTGTCTGTATTCGTACTAAAATAGTCTAAATTAATCATGAATCTTGTAGTCACTTTGTACTCGCAATAGAATTTCTTTCGAGTTTTTTTCGGAATGATTGCAGAGTTGAGTAAAATGAGTAATCAAACTTTATGAATGGGGAAAAATTCGAGTCAGGGAGCGCGAAGCTTAATAATTGTTGAGAAAAATGGAGTCAATACTCATATTCTAAGAATTTCGCCGAAATTGTAATATGAAGTCTAAATGAAACATTGGCAATCTCTCTGAAGTCATATAGAGTCATTTAAAGAAATTTGGAAGTCAAAACGTGGCTCTAGCTTGTAAAATTGATTTTTTAACATTTTAAAACTGCATTTTTGTGAATACCATTGCTATTGAAGCTTATGTAAATTCGAAAAAGATAGGTCAGGAAAGATAGGTATTATATTTTTAGGTTTTCAACCATTTATATTCATATGGCAAATGGTCAACTTCTTTAAGATATTGAGTATGTATTTATTACATCCTCCTTCCCGTTTTACAGTGCGAACAATATCCATAAAATTTCATTAAAATATGTCAGCGAGTATTTTTCATGTGAATACCCGAGTGTCTTTTTTTATATTTTTGATTTGAGGTGATACAAAGGTTCACTTGAAATACAAGAGGCAATGAAGTATTGAACGAACTCTTAATTTCTATTGTCAGATGTACCGAATATACGAACAAAATTTCATAAGAATCGGTCAAGCCGTTCCGGAGGAGTTTTGTTACAAACATTGCGACACTTGAATTTTATACATATATTAGAAGATGAAGATACGCCAATTTTGAGCCAAATATGTAAAAATATGAATTTTCGATGAAAAATGCAAAACTATTAGTTTTAAACTTTGGTTTGCTTCTCCGTCTTTCTTTAAACTTAATATTAAAACACTTTATGCAACATTTCATCAACAACATCGCATATAATTCATCATTAAAGTAAACGTACCAATAGTGAACTCATCTTTTTTCCACGTAAACGTCGGTTTCGGAGCGGCTTCAGGTTTACATATAATAGACACCTTGTTACCTTCACCGGCATACATTTCAGGATCCAGAGGACTCTTTTTAAACGTCGGAGCTAGCCCTGGATGAAAAAAAAGTTTGATGAAATTTACAATTTTTCAATAATAGCTGATTGGCGGGCACTGGTAGGAGGATAAAAATGAATATTTCGAACTCACTTAATACCCTTAACTGGGCAGAAGAATATTTAGTTTTTAATGTATTCCTGGCTCGACACTGGTACATAGCGTTGTCGCTGTCGTCTACGTATTTAATAGTTAATATGTTATCTTGGATCATATACCGGGCCATAGATTGTGGCGGTAAATTGGCAACTATTAAGGGTTCTCCGTTTCTGTACCATTCGTAGGTTACATCAGGTATACCGAACGCTTCGCAAGTCCACGTCAAATCGCTACCCCAATCGACGAGTCGATCGGTTAATGGAATCGTGAAATTAGGCTCAGCTACAAAGGTATAAATTGTCTATTGAATTTATTGAATAGGTAACCATAAGATTAGAAGTACGATAAAATTCACCTTGAATAAATAAAGTTATACTAGCTTCCTTGATACTATAGTCGTTATTAATCCTGCATACGTATTCGCCTTGATCCTCCATTCGTAATAATGGAATAACCAACACTCTATTGGAATTCGTCATATAGGATCCTTTAGGCAGATGACTACCTAATCTGGTCCAGTTGTAAGATGGTACAGGACTGTGGCGGGGTTTAATTTAAAATTAATAAAATGCGAAAACGTCGAGGTTTTCACCTAAAGCTATCATACTTACTATCCAAAAGCCATACATTCCAAACGAGCTTCGCGTCCAGCTACAGGCGCTTCTGGGAAAACCTTAGGGAAATTATTAGCGAACTGTAACTGCTGAGCGTTGGCTATTGAAAATAAACCAAGAATAAACAAAGTAGTCGGGTTATACAGCAATATTTTTCCAACTATACGATAAATTACCGTAAGGAGTCACAGTCAATGGAAAAACAGGTCCATTTTTGCCCATACTGGCGGTTTTATCGTGACCAATGACATTGCAACTGTAGTTCCCTTGATCAATTTGTTCGAGGGCAGAGAAGTATAAAGCTCCGTCGTATGATACAAACACTCGTCTATCTTGTTCGACGAAATCGGGAGGTTTACTTCGAGCCCAGTAATATTTAACCGCTGGAAATTAATAATAGAAAGATGAAAATTATTTTCTTATTTTGTAGGTGCTGTAAGGATATCACTGTTATATCAAAATACGAGGCTAGATGTGAAAACTAGATAGACCAAAAAAAGTGGAAAATGGTTAATATCTGGGGGCTTCGCCTTCTCCTTGAAAACTATAAGCATGAAGTTTCATAAGAAGTTGCTCGAATCTTTTAAACGTTCAACTCTCTAGGTATGATTACTTGAGGACTAATGCAACACCCTGAATTTTGGTCAACATGGCGATGAGCAAAATCAGGATAAATCTTGAGGAAACCTCAAATAGCTCAAATTCGATAGATATGAGTTCATATAATTACTCGGAATGAGAAGTATACTATATCCCAAATCTACCTTCATAAGACAATGAGGTCAGAGAGGAGGAAGGATTATTATGCTCAAAATGTGATGAGAATGGTAGAAAGGTCAAAAATTACCTATTACGGTTTCACATGAGAAAGTGAGTTCAAATGCCTAATATATTCAAATTTTAGCTTCCTAAGTGAATTTGGAGGGGAGATAGAGAGGAAATGAAAAACATTTCTCACATAGACTGGAACTTCAAAAATATACATTGGTTTCCAAAAATGTTTTAAGCAATCGATTCTTACACGCATTAAATGATGTTTAGAACCTCAATGTAATCAATTTTAAGAAACTGGATATTTTGAGTTTTAAAGGAAAGGTGGACCTCTAGATATTGATTTATATTTTTTTTTCACCTACTGAATTTCAACAACGAACTTGATATTTTTAGACACAACTGTTGTCAGTTTTTGAAAAATAAATTGATTTTCAATCTAGCCAAGTGTAGCTGAGTACTCATCTAGATATTATTCACCTGGATAATATTCGGGTGGATCGCAAAATATAGCTTTTCCCCAATTTTGAGAACCATATTCGGGAGCTCTTTTCAAATTAAATTCGCCGATGAATCCAAACGCTAACTGCACGGTTTCAGATATGATAGATCCAAATTTATTAGTGGCTTTGCAGAAATAAAGGCCACGATCGATATCTTGCTTTGGTTTATTTATGATCAACGATCCTCCAGAAATGGTGTAACGTTTATCGACAAAAGGATCTACTCTCTTCGAAATCACTCTGTCATTTTCGTATTCTTCTTTAAACCATTCGTAAGTCGGAGTGGGATAGCCTTTGGCATAGCATCTATAAATAATGAAAATTAATTTACTCACTAAGTTGAACAAGAATAATTGAAACATAAAATTAGCTTACGTCATGTAAACATCTTTGGACGATTGGGGATTTTGTAAATCATATACTACATTTTCGGGCTGCTTTACGAAATAAGGGCCTCGAGGTATTTTTTCGGGATCGTCTACGTCGATTCCATAAGTGAGAGTGCGCTCTTCGGTGATTAAGTGAGTGAGTTTTTCGATCGGAGCTTCGCAAATGTAAGTCAACGGTTCGTCACCGGTTACTTTTTCGAAATACCATTTATAATTGGTGTAGCTGATTTGAAAAGAAATGCGATAAGAATGATAATAATTGAAACAAACGGAGCTAATTTCAATACGAACTTGAAAGCTAAATAATCCTTATTTAAGGGGAAATTCTGAGTACGATCGGGCAAAAAGTCGCCACTGAAATTATTTAATGAACTACCATCTCCTTCGTTTACCCAGTTATTAGGACTTTGTTGTCTAGCGCCGATGTACCAGCGCCTGCGTTGGGGATCTAGTGAATTTAATTGTTGAATGAGAAATCGATGTTCTTCTTGGCTGTTGATATTAACGAGTTCTGCGTTGTAAGCCTGTGAGCCAATAAATGAATTAGAATGTAATCGAAATGTACATAAATTTGAATTACTTTACAAACCAAACAATTCTTTTGGGCTTCGGGACGATGACGCATCGGCGATTTAATAAAACGGTAACAAGAACTTTCATGTTGGATCCAATATTCGGGACATTTTAATGGAACAATATCAGCCAGCTGACAGAAGTAACCTCGAAGTAAGTAGATGACTGTCACGATTATCCATTGGAAACTCATTAAAGAATTCATCGCTGGAAGTAAAAGATAGAATAATTAAAACATAAGATAAAAGTTTTTAGAACACTTCGTAAAATGAAACACCCTAATATGTTTATAAATGCATCAACTCCCATGCATTGCTAACTTGGAAAGTATGGTGATAAACTGATAATTCAAATATAACATAGATATGAATTTAAGTTTCGAAATTTCAAATTGTAATAAAGAATGACGCTTAAAGTTTAATACATTTTCACATATTTCCCGTGCTGAAATGTTCAGAGAGAAGAACAAGAGTAAACCACACCCCTGAAATACAGAAAAATGTTCATACCTGTATAATTTTAGCGGTGAATGAAATTGTTCACATTTCACTTCAGATCAATGTTTCATGTTTTCAATTTGAACTTCATGTAATATTTTGAGCTGATTTAATAATTTATAGATACTTATTTTGTGAAGATTTCCATCACTTTCGGATTCGGAATAGTGTTTGCATTACGTTAGGTACGTTTATGTGGTGTGTACCTGCAAATTGTACAATCATACCAAAACAATTTTTCCGTTGTTGTTGCACCTTCCCTCCCACTACTCCCTCATCCACCCCTCCAATGTTTCAATAACAATAATTGTTTATTGACTTTTTGCTTTGAACGATTTTTCTCCAATCAAAAAAAAAACATCGATTTTGAAAGCAAGCATTTCTATAACTTTCACTCTGTGAGGTGATTTATGTTTCAAAAGAAAACCCGCCAAAAGTAAGTTTCTTTTCCGTTATTTGTTATTACTTATTATCACTGTGACTAATGGTTGTGGAAAGGATTTTAATTTTTCGTACCGATTGTGTGTATGCACGGTTGATTTTGATTAAATTCAAATAATTGACATGATTTCGTCAAAAAGAATTATTGAAAAAGAGAAAGTTTCTCAATCTGAAAACATTCCTTACGTGAAAAATTTCGAGGCATGGTTGATCAAGGAAGGAGAATTTTCGATAAGTATCTTGAAACAAAAAAAGGAAGGTAAGATGGAATGCATTTTTAAAATTAAAAATTTGATTTATGTTACATAAACATCGTAAAATCATTTCTCACATTTCCAACAATAGATGAACAACGGAACACAGAATTGAAAAAGGTTATCGAGAATACGAAAAAGGAAATCCATGATAATGCAACTGTGATTGCTGATCTGAAAAATGAAATAAACGAACTTAAAATGCAGCATAAGCAAGTGGAAGAGATGATCAAAGACTCGAATACTCAAAACGTGAAATCTAATGGAACCGAAAACATTACTGGTATTGTATTTTAATGTATCATTTGATATCATGTACATTCAGACACTACAAATACAATTTGTTTGCGCAGATATGTTAAGGAAAACTCATAGATTTATAAAACACAAATTGAGATTATATGAAGAATATTTGGGATGTACAATTACTTTTCAAGAGCCTGATATATATGTGTTCTCATTCTCAAATTACGATAACTTTACAGTAACCGTGAAATTTCAATACAATGATGATTCTAATTGGACAGGTAAAGTATACATCGAATTTCTTATCATATCTGTGTTACAAATATAATGGTGATATTTATTTTTAGTTTTAGATTATGAACCGAAAGACTTGCCTACTTATGATCTGGTATGGCTGAGAAAAACATTTGACTTAATTCCAAAATGATTAAAATTTATTTATTACGATTTACTTTCGATTTCCAACATCTTTTTATGTATTTTTTATTTTATATTTAACTTTGATTGATTTGAAGAAGTGTATTTATTTGTAAATAAATTGTAATATTTGTAGTTTTTTCACATCTAATTTTGTTTACCGAGTATATTGAATGTTTTTGCGAATGTAATTTTATCCTCTAATTTTATATCTTCAAATTACCATATAACTGTAATATAGATTCAAATACTAATGAATTTTTTTTTTACTATTGATGAAAATTCTGTATTCTCGAATACATATTAAATTATTAATGTTGTCACCACTTATAGATGAATAGCAATGTTGAAGTACCAGAATTTTGAAACTCTGCATGTATTTCCTCAGTCAACGAATAATTAATTATTTAGAAGATACAACAGAATTAACGAAGTAATTCATAATTTCATAATTATTCTTTGGTGTGATTTTTACAAAAAGCGGGGTTCTCATTTTTCCTTTGGTTTTTCCTTTTCCTTCTATTTCAAAATGATTAGTATAATAAGATTTTCATTTGACTTATTACAGCGCGTTTACTAGTAGATGTTGCAGTGTTCACAAAAAATTTCATTTTTCTTTTTAGAATAAAATAGAACTATTGAAGACTAGAAAATGACAACATTGTCATTATGTATCTATGTACTGATAAGAATAAACTTAAATTTTTTCTATATACATCATTTCAGTAAAAGTTTAGATTTTTTTAATAAGAAATAAAATAATTAAACATTTTTAGTAATGAAATTATGAAACGTTCAATGACGCTATCGGCTGTGTCACTCTACATGTTCTTATTTCGTATGAATAATGAAATAGAATTATAACTAAGCCGGTACTTCTTAACTCAAGTAAATAAAGTTCAAATAAAATCACTAACGCAATACTTTGTCTTGTTTACTACGTATTAAATGTATCGTGGATATTCAACTCAATTCAGAATACATCTTCTATCCAAATTTTCAGATTACTCGATATGGGTTTGCTAACCGATCCTACTACCGAGGAAAACACCAAAAAAACTTTCATCGTAAAGTACCATGGTCGGCTTGGAATCATTATGATTGTTTGTTCAGTTGTTTGGTTATGTTTCCTCGCTCACGATAATTTCAGCGCTAGTAAGTATAACGAAGTAAAGAACACCCCATAATCACAATTTTCACCTTCATTATTTCCTCCAGGTACATACTTCTCCGAAAACGCTTTATTACCTGGTTTGGTGCAAGGGGATTACTCTGAAAATTCCGATGCTCACGCTGTACTAACCGAACTTCATACACAAGCGGATCTTAATCGATACTCGATTCCCGATGAATGGCTAATATATAAGTTCCATCAATTATATATCGAAGCTTACGTTCAAAATTTCACTTTAAACAATCCTCTGAAAGAAAATGTGGTATATGCCAAGGTCTTTATTCATTCAAACCACTTCAATGGTGCCTTCATTCGTTTAAACCATTTCAGAAATTTACCGGTAAAAATGTTTATGGAATACTACGTGCTCCTCGCAGTGCCAGCTTAGAAGCTTTAGTTTTATCAGTTCCATACAGACCATTGGCTAGTGTATATCCTACTACCCTTCCAGGACTAGCATTAATGTTTTCGTTGGCTAAATATTTCAGAAGTAATTATTTATCGTCGATTTCTAATCAAATGAAGCATTTCGCCATCACCTAATACTTGATTATAATTTTTAGGACAAAAATATTGGGCCAAAGACATAATATTTCTCATAACAGAGCATGAACAATTGGGAGTACAAGCTTGGTTGGATGCTTATCACGGCACATCTTCCGGAGCAAAAGGTTATTCGAGTATTTTTATCGAATCTTTTCCCATTCGTTATGTTACTTATTCTGCTTTCTCTTTCACAGGTGTCGTTGATCAAGGTGTTCTCGAAGAACATAGTGGAGCGATTCAAGCTGCTTTAAATTTGGAAATTCATGCACCCAGAATAAGTCATATCGATGTCAAAGTTGCTGGCCTAAACGGTCAACTTCCTAATCTAGATCTGGTTAATTTAGTTCATAGAATTTGTTCTAAAGAAGGCGTACGGAATACATTTTACAATAAAGATTCTAAGGTAGTTATGGTTATTTTTAAAGTTTCTTAAATTTTATCAATAGCATTTTATCAACAAATTTACTTAGGCTGGTATGCGGTACTCGACATGGAATCATAAACTCAGAACGATGTTAGAAATGATCGCCACTCAAGCTACTGGTGTACCTGATGGTAATCATGGGCTGTTTCATAGGTAATAAATAAATTCCTTGGTTTAGTTAATGAAAAATGCTACGTTGAAATGATTTAATCGATAGACTCTTTTCAGATTTGGAATAGAAGCAGTTACGCTAGAAGGTCATGCTAAAATTGGCAAAGGAGGGCAAACCTTCTATCACATGGGCAGGTATAGCGTGAGGATATTAAATTGAAAATTTTCATTTTTACCAAATTCTTACATATATATATTTTTTTTTCAGAGTTCTAGAGGGACTATTTCGAAGTTTGAATAATCTTTTAGAACGATTTCACCAATCATACTTCTTTTATTTACTGCCTTCCACAGATCGTTATATTTCAATAGGTCAATCTCTTGATATTTCTAAAAAAAATTGGTCATTTTGAAAGTACTATAGATAACATTATCATTTATAGGTTTATACATGCCAAGTTTGGTCTTATTAGTAAGCGCTTTGTACCTGAAATCATTCGCCACTTGGTTGAAGCTTCATATCAACGATGATGGTAAAAAAATAAGCAAAAGTTCTCTAAAAGTGAGTTCTCAGTCTTGGCAGATTAAATATCAAAAATAATAAATGGAAATATTCGTGAATTAGCTGTAAATGGGCTTAGCACTTTTTCTGGAGATCAGAAGATCACTCTCCACATTTAAAACTAATTTCCAGTTTGTTCGTAAAGAATTCTTTTTAAAAAAATTATTTTTAGTTCTTTATTTTTCCAAATATTTTCTCCCATTATTCAATGACATTTTAAAATTCTAGGGAACAAAAAACCTCAACATAATGGTAATTAGTTCCATTGTCCTTGGCACCCATGTAGTAGGTGTACTCACCATGTCAATTGCCAGTTATCTAGTCAAAAAATTAACTTGGTCATCAGAGACATCACTGCTATTTTCATATATTACTACGTCGATATTATTTGCTGCCGTCTTCGCTATCGCTATGAAAAGGTATAATAAAATTAATTCTTTAACTTTTTTTTTCAATAACATAAAGCAAATTTACCTAGCTCGTAAAATTCAAATTTTCAGATGCAACGTAAATGAGAATTGGATCCTACTAAACGTAGTTTGCTTAAACGAACTGGGTACATTTTTATTATGTGTTTCCATGCATAATTTTTCATTCGGTTTCATAACCGCTTTAATTTACGTTCTACCTAGTCTTTGGATATCTGCCTCCAATAACAGGTATCTGATTTACCTCATTCGTGTCTCCATTTAGTACCGTTTACTAAAGAAACCCCTTCCTATATTGCAGATGGTACAAAAAGCTAATCTGGTTGATATTCCATCCTTTATTTGTAATTTATTGGATTACATTGGCGACAACGTGGCACACATTCAGTGAGCTAACGCTGCCTGAGATATTAATGAAATCATTCGACGCTATGAAACACCTCATCGCGTTGAATGTAACTGATGCGATGGTCTATGGAAATTGGACATTTGTAGTCATCAATACCGTATTACTACCAACTTGGTTGGCATTCTGGGCGTTATTAAATGCGCCATTTAAAATTACGCCAAAAGAAAAAGACAAGCAGCAGTAAATTTGCAGTATTGTTAGATTAAGGATATCGACTTCATATTGTCCTACTTTGTGACCCGCTTTCTGTTTGCTGGAAAATGTGCGAAGAAAAAGACAATGTATTCCGAAATATTCCATTTGATATTTTGTTCATTAATTTTTCATTTTTCTCGAAGTTTTTAATATAATTTCATGATGTAGTAATTCATTGTGCAAAATAATGCCCAATGATGTTGGCACTTTAATCACCTTAATTTTATTCTTTCATTTGTGTATCCTTTTGTTTCTTTTTTTATTCATGTATTTTTACACGTTCATTTCAAATATATTTGAACATACTTACATTTAGATTTTTTTTACTTCTTCATCTTCATTTTCATAATTTTTATGAAGGAAATAAAAATTGCTCTCGTGCCTCTCTAGCCATTGTTGCTGTACATGGCGCGTAAAAAAAAACGAAGTTTTCAATGGACTTTATGAAGTAAACATGAACTGAATCTCTTACTCGCATTAAAATATTTGCTCATGAGTATTAACAAAATGTTCATCAAAAAGATGACGAAATGCTACATATTGGTATCTACTTCTCTTATGATCGTTTAGACGAGGCCAAATCAAGGCGAGGAAATTGTTTTTAACTAGGTATAAGTTGTTCAATATTTTATGTTCGAATAAGGGGATTCCGAAGATATACAACTTTTTCTACAATGAAGCTTAGATGAATTTGTAGAGACGTAGTCCATTTTTTTTATGCGATAGAAGTTATAACGATATCAAGTTGGGTAAATTCTTCATTTTGAGAATGATGTACGTATAGGCAGTTAGGCATACATTGAAAAAATGGATACCTAATTCTAAAGTTTCTTGCTTTTTGTGTGTTTTTGTTTTTGAATTTTTTCATAAATGTAAATGACTTCATTAACGTGTGTCTGAGGAGAATGGACAAAACAAAATAACTTCTGATGACTTGGAAAAAAAAAAATCTATAAGGTTGTAATCCCAATAACAATTTCAAAATAAACTGAAATTTTTAAACGATGGGATGGGATGAGGGTGCAGAAAGGGTTCTTTCCAGTGTTGTAGGAACAAACCCAAGAAAGAGAACGAAGAACAAAAGAACAGAGAATTTTCATTGTTCTTGAGGAACAGAACCAAGAACGAGAACATAAAACTGATATATGTTTGAAGAACAAAGAACAGAAGGAGAACAGAATATTTTCAAACTTAAAGATCGATCAATGTACAATGTTGAAGAACAAGAACAAGAACGATGTAATTTTTGGTTGTTCTTCGTTCTTTTGAAAGTTCATAGTTTATCATAAAAATGAATAGAAATCATGAGGAGAAAGAGAACATATATAAAACTGAAAAAAAAAAACTCGTATGTGCTACTTGTACCCATGTAAGTAATTTTTTTATTAATTAGCTTCAATCAATTAATTTTCTATTTCAACAACATAAACAGTAAACACGTTATCAAAAATAAAAAAAGAAAGAAAGAAAGAAAAAGTTGAAGTTTGAAGAACGAGAACAAGATTGTAAAGAACTGAAAGAACGAAGAACGGAACGAGAACAATGGAAATATTGAGAATTAAGAACGAGTCAGGAACAGGATTAAATGATTGGGTCTTTCTAGGAACGAGAACAGGAACAAGAACAGACATATGTTTGTTCCTACAACACTGAATTTCTTTCTTTCATCTCCAAGCGTATATTGGAGAGGTAGAAGTAACCCATGCTATTTTAGCTTCCACCGCTACCACTCAAAGTTGTGTTTTTCCAAATTAACATGTCATAAAACAAAGTTCAGATATCAAGTAATCTTTTACGGAAAACAATAACCAATATTTTTACATAGGTTTCACTCCTCTATCCACCATAGGAGAAAAAAGTTGAGAATAAAACACTAGAAAGGATTTATCTTTTCAAAAAAGGTCTAAAATCGAAATAATTCTTCCTAGATAATAATACCTGTATCGTACTTGATAATATTAGGCCATTAAAAAAATTAATTTTTCAAAAAATGTTTTCAAGTTTTGACATCGATGCCTTCCCACGATGTTGGTTTCCATATGAAATGAAGATTTATGTATATTTCTAACTGGTGATATGTACTACCACTTTTGAAGCGTGGGTTCCAAAAATGTGCCTTATTCACTCTCTATGTAATAATTACCCAAAGTGGGAGAAAAGCGAGCGATATTTCAAAATAGAATGATTTTCAACACATAGTTTTAAAAATTATCATATTAAAAAATTTCCTCATAAGTATACACGATACATGATCAGGGATGTCCAGAGGAGGGAAAGGGGAAGAAAAAACCAAGTGCTGTTGATCTATAATTGCCTAAATTCCAATGTCAAGACAGTGATTGAATATAATATAGCTTCTTCAAAATACTGCTGAAAAATGTCACCTTTTACACATGCATCGAACTCGTTTATTTTACTATAAATATATTTTAAATTAGTAACAAAGAAATACAAAATTTTACACTTCTTACATTAGAAAATATTAAAGTCACATACTTTTTTCTTCAACCAATCAAAATTCGTGTTAAAAGTATAAAATGTACAAAAGTACCTAGAATTAGAAACGTATAAAAGTACACATCCGAATAAAAATGTATTTTTTTTTTCCTGGAATTAAAAACCTCGGCGAAAACACGCAATTCTTAGAATAACATTTCAGTACCTCATCCGGCCAACAATCTAGCAGCACCTCGAATCTTAAAAAGTATGCGTTTTATCACTAACATCCACCAACTACTTGGAGGTAATACGATATCCAATTTTACAATTAGAATACCAATTTGTTCATATAGAAACGATTATCCCTAATATATGGCTAATAGATTTTGATTAGTACTAAATACACGCTTAGGAGAGAAAAAAAAAAAGGAAAAAAAATGTTTTTCCGCTCGCACGATCACAAATACGTTTGTCATGACGCTCGTGTCGCATCATTCCACAATCTAGGAAAATGGAGGGCGCACTCAATGCGTATACATCATTTAAAATTTATATTAGTACCATTAAAAATCAGTATAATTTTAAATAAAATACGATAATCTAAAATTAAAAAAAAAAAAAAAAAAAAAGGTATATAGGTGTATACAATGATATTTATCGTAAATAAAATATGTATTAGAGATTTTCTTTTCGTATCATGATAACTGAAAAAAATTCACTTCGTTACTAATCTGGCGGGAAGAAAGGCCTCGAACTTTACGTCCGATTTGAAAAACTTTTACGCTAAGAGAACGCACAAGGTATATAGGCGTGTAACGACCGCATCGTAGTACCAAGCAAATTTTTTCATCCATACAATGCACTCGGGTTGCGTGATATCGTCAACTTCATAATATATCAATATTTGAACCGTTAAAATGAGACGAGTGCGTTTGACGTCACGACGTCGTGTACATTTTATCAAACGTCGCCATAACGTATACTAATCGATGCGCCAAAAATGACAATATTTTGAAAAAAAAAATTCCAACCAGTCGACGCTTTGACGTCATCGAATGCGAGTAATAAATCCGCTTTCAGAAATCACGATTTGGTTTTCACGGACGAATGACGTCAACGACATCTCGAGTATTACAAATAAACCGGTGGAGAGGGTAAGAAAAAAAAACTTGCGTGGAATGTACGGGCGAGCTATTGGAATCGAATATTCCAGCGCAATGGTTGAGGATATCAGCACCCCTTTTTGAAAAGAAATTACTTGTATTTTTTTTTTCTTTTGCATTATTCGTATCTGATTTTGTATTAAATAAATATTATATTCGGTCGCGTGCATTATAAAATCACGCATTTACGCTTCTTAACTGGTTCCGGTGGCTCTAACGCTGCCAGGATCGCTTCGTCGAATACGTTCTTCAACCCTTTCTGAAAAACGTTAAATATAGTTTTAAATATTTTTCTATTATAAGACGTAAAGAGGCCATGGGCTGGCACGAGTACCATTAATATTAGGGTAGGAAGAAAATTTCATTTTTAAATGTCGTAGAAAACCACTGCTTAATTTGGGAAGTGATATCGCCCCTCTTAGGAATTCTATTTTTTGGAGGGAGTCGTAGAGATGGACTTTCAACGAAACTAAAGGCTTGTTTTTAAACAATTAAATAGCATAGATATTATCCATAAAGTCGTCCGTTGTAGAGTAATTAGCATAATAAAATGGTACCCTTTGCCTTAAAATGCTAATACTGTCAAAAATGTTGTTTTTTGAAAATATCTTGTTTGGACACACAGCTACGTAAGACTAAAAGACACCTCAGTTCAAAAATTAAGAACATTCAGGTTGCGATAAATTGGGCACCTGCATTTTAACATGGTCCCATTTTTTGGGGGGCGGGGGGAGGGGAAAGGAAGGATAATTCAAGAATATGAAATCCTGTTTCTTACCTGTACCTGTACTTATACTGCTACTGCCATTACCTCACCTCTTTATGCCCACATCCAGAATATAGACTAAAACCTCACCCCTGCCCCTTGATCCCTTCTAAAACCATCTAAAAGGTTGAATTCAGGAGATGTACTACTTTTTGCCCGTAGAAATCGCATGAGCTTCGTGGGTTTATAATTCGATTTCGAATTGATATATTATTTAATTTTATTTATTTATTTAATTTTGTTTTAATTAAAAAATTTTTATTGATTTTAATTTTTTAAAATTAAAGAAAATTTAATTAATTTTTTAATATTATTTAACTTGAAATTTTTATTTTATTTTCTTACTTGTTAAACTATTTATTTATTTATCTATTTTTTAATTTTCAAAGACATTGTAATGACTCTATAGAGTATCGTACAAATAAATTATATCTATCTATCTATCTATCTATTTATCAAATTTTAACCATTAAAGTTTTTCAAACGTTCTCAAAAAATTTTAGAACTATTTTCATCTAAATTTAAGGATTCATGCTGTGATCTGCATTCTGCAACAAACGTTGAATACGAAGTTTAAGCTTCCTGAGTGAATTTAGTGATATCTAAAAAAAATTTCATACCTCAAAACTTCACTACTTCACTTGGGAAACTAAAACTTGTATGATGCATAAATGTTCACATCCTACTTACTGCACCATGTAACATGGAGATCGAGAATTTTGAAGTTCCGAAAGTCTCTCAAGCTGGCTCCACAATTTTCGAACTCTCATTCACCACCATCACATTTCGAACATAATATTTCCCATTCCTTCTTTTCAACGATACTTATGTAGGTGGCTTTGGAATAGAGTATACATTTCATCTCCAGTTATCATATGGGACAATATTCATTAAGTATGAGGTATTATAAAACTAATTTCACGTACAAATTTTGAGCTTTCTAGGTCAATTTGGTGAGAAGATATAAATGATTCATGAAATTCTATGATTTATAAAAATTCCGGAAAAAAAATTTTTTGCTTCAATTTCCCCCCCCCCCTCCACTCCACTAAAACAACTAAAGGTACTAACACTTAAATATTGACACATTTTATTTATATTTGAGAGCCATCTCACGCAGCCTCATGGCTCAATTACTAAGAAGGAATTTTTTACAAAGTAAATTAGTTAATTAGTTAGCTATTTCAACTTAATTTAATGATCAGTTGAAAAAATAACAATCCCGAATTACAACTCTTGTCTCAAATTACCCCCCCCCCCGACATGTCATAAATCAGGCGGGCTATAATAGCTATGGTTTTTCATTCGTCGAGTTTTGGCGTTTCGCTCAAATTTTGCGAGGGAAATGGCGAAGAAGCAAATAGCTCAACATTTTCATTTTTGATCTCATATGAAAGACTCACCCATGGACACCGGCATATTCAAATTTCAACCATCCAAGTGTATTTGGAGAGAAGTTGGGGGGCAAAAAACAGCTTTATGATGAAATTTCGAGACACGAAATAAATCGATGTGAAAAGGTCAAACTTCGTACGTAACCAGAATACGAACCCTCAAATTAGTGTAAAAATGGATGCAAAATGGCGGATGAGTAAAATTTGGGGAAGACTCGAGGAACCTAAAATGGCTAATATTTCACAAATGCGGACTCATAATCATTAATAATTAGAAGCATATTGTTTACATAAAATACTGGAAAGGAAGAGGAGGGCGTAATTGTTCTCAAAATGTGGCAGGGTGAACGTAAAGTCGAAAATTTCCGATTATGATATCATCTGATAAAGCGAGCCTAATAAACTAAATTATTCCCTTTAACCTCCTAAGTTACTCGTAATATGAAGAGGAAGTGAAGCAAAAAAATGATTCAGAAATTTCATTAATCTAGCATATCCCATTATCCCCTCATCAAATTATCGCTGAGGGGTCAAATTTTGCACATATGGTTTACTGAATTCGAGTTAAAATCTGTAAAAGATGAATCCAAAATGGCGTATGACCAAAACTGCAGGTAAGCATAAAAACCCTCAAATAACTAATACTCTGAAAATTTGAGCACGCCCAATGAAAAACTCACCTCCAGTAATGCGGCATGGCTGCTTACGTTTTTATAAAATTCGACCAAAAAATTGGATTATTGTAACAATTTTGGCCAGAGTCAGCTGTAATAATCTTTGATTGCTTAATATCTGACTGCAAAATTCTTTCACCTTTCTTTTCTCCATGCCCCCTCTTCCCCTAAACTACTTCTTTAATGATGAGATAACCAAAAATTACTGAAGATGATAACGTTGGAAATACATATAATTTTTCTATATTTACACTAATCTCGTTCATATATGGCTAATGGCAGTAGAAATAAAAGGCAAAAAATCGAATTTCATACCCCTGAACTCCCTTTCTAAACTGGTCTTGAGAAATTGTCAACACCTAATTTAAAGCAAAGGTTAAGTGATCCGCCATTTTAAAATATGTTGATTTTTTTTCGTATTTTCAAAAAGAACCACTCATAAATAAATGGTCTGAAAGGCAAAAATTTGAGGACACCACCCTCCCCCAACCTCTTCCCAAATCAAGTTGGCTGTAATAGATATCGTTTCTATTAAAACTCAGCTAAAAAGAAAAAACTTACATTTTGGTTGCGGCTCAATGCTTCAAAAGGTAGAAGTGGGGTGAAAAAATGCGTACCATTTGGTTATCTACGATTCTGACATATTATTTCATTTTAACATAATGTATTTTTACCTATTACTAATGGTTATTATGATATACACGAAAAACCAAATTTCACCCCTCTGGTACCCTTGCCCTTCAAAGGCTATAAAAAACTACAACTCCCAATTTATAACAAATTCAATACTCTTCATTTTTTAATTGTGGCATTTTATACTAAGCAGCTTCGACAAGCTCTATATCATGAAAAAGTACCATTTTTTAAAGTACTGACGATTTTGGGCTGAAGGGCACACTTTTTTTATGCTAATAACTCAAGAAGTATGATTCGTATGAAATAATGTACATCACTATTTCTCTGAGGTAAAGAGCTTTATTTTCGTTTAAAGTTCTTTTTTATTTGTAGCCAATCGTACACGGGGATATTACACATACTATGTAAAAAGAGCAACATAACGTCCCCCCCCCCCCACCAAAAAAAAAATAGAACGACAAGCAAGGGAGACACGTTTCTTACATCCAGGGAAGGATCTTCTACAACATTTGAAAATAACATTTTCCTCGTCCCCTAATGTTAACGAGGCCCATGCCAGCTCCTCGCCTAAGCACTGTCGTTAGACGAGTTCAAAGACAGAGGTCGTTTAAATTATTAAATTAGAGTAAAATCAAACTTGTTGTTTACCTGTGTTAAGGCCGAACATTCTACGTATTTGACAGCTTTTAATTCTTTCGCTAATTTTTCGCCTTGTTCGAATGTAATGGGTTTTTGTTTATTTTTCGCTAATTTCTCGATGGTGGCTGCATCCTCCCTCAGGTCGATCTGCGTGCCGACCAATAAAAACGGTGTTTTTTGACAATGATGAGTGATCTCTGGTACCCACTGGGGAAACAAGAACAAGTTTTATTGCAATCCGTTATTTGCGTATTTAAGGGCTTCGGCGATCGCCGATAACGGTTAATAAAAATGCAGTAAAAATCTTGTTTATCGTCACGTTATATTTGTACGGTTCGCTTGGCTGTTTGTTTTATAAGTACCAGATGTAAATAACGATTGTGGTTTATCGTTAATGCGAAACCACGCCGATGCAAATGAATGCGTCGAAGAATTCGCGGCCATATGACGCCGATTTGTTTGTGATTTGTGGGACGAGATAGATCTCGAGTGTTTCCCACTATTATCGTCGTGTATGGAATCGGAATTAATGAGATAAGAATCTAAATTCTGTTTACTACATTTACAGCGACAAAAAAGAATTATGAAAATCGGAATAATAAAAGCTGAATGATATAACAATTAATTTTCATTTAATTCGACGAATTCGATGACCTTCGAAATTCTATGGTTGGCAAAAATCGACTATAGTTGATCCTTCATTCAGCATAATTTCATCAATAAAATTCATTATTTTATTAAGTCTTAATTTAATTAATCACAATATCAGTTTTCCCGTGAATTAATAATCCTTGAAGTTATATTTGACCATTGTTATATAAATAATGACTCATTATTATTTTATCACATCTAAGCAAACATTTACGTTGGTGAACTGACCACAGATGACTTCAACGAGATCAATGTTTGTACTGACCGGATGCTAATGATAATTAATAATGATAAATATGCAACCCGAATTACTAAATAAGCGAATTACGAACATTCGAGTTCACAACTGCATTCACATCTGGCTAAAAATTTCATTCATTACAATAACAAAATTACGTAATAGAAAAACACTCGTACGAGAAGTATTCGATACAAAAACAACACCAATTAAATGTAATTCGATAGCCGACACACGATACGTTATTCATGGCATGAAATTGGTAAACTCACTTTTTCTTTAACGTTTTCAAAAGAGGATGGCGAAACTACAGAAAAACAAACCAAAAACACATCTGTTTGCGGATAACTGAGTGGTCGCAAGCGATCATAATCTTCCTGACCTATTAAATAAAGAGTTCAATTATAAGTATGTTCGAAAGAATGAAAACTCGTATCGAAGTATCGCTCTTACCTGCGGTATCGAATAAACCCAGAGTATAAGGCTCACCGCCAATCATAACAGTTACCGCATAATTGTCGAAAACCTAGGGGAAGAATTTATCATTATTACATACATGAAAGGTAAATATTATGAATGAAGATCGATCAACTCACAGTTGGCACGTATTCCGATGGAAATTTATTAGTGGTGTATGAAATTAGTAAACATGTTTTACCCACTGCTCCGTCACCAACTACTACACATTTTATGGTCTGCATGTTTCAAATCTGGAAATGATGAAAATACGGTATTTGAGATACGCTACCTTTTCATATCGTATACGTCACAAGGAATACCGATCGATACATAAATTAATCGATGTCAGCGGTTTTATTAACACTGATTTTTCATGAGGAATACCCACATTATACAGGCGATTCTGATTTATCAATAAATACGTGATAGAGTTATTACTCATCGGTAAAGCACAACTTACTTATATTGTATAGCGTTCCGAGAAAAATTCTTACAACATTCGCTCCAGACCGCTTGTAAAATGGAATTCGTGGGATTAGAAGAACTCGAATATATAAGTAATATTTATGTAACAAACTTCTAATATTATTAATCTATTTGGGCGTTCACTATTACATATTATCTTTCACTTACAATTGATACATTCACTTACAAATTGATTTCGGAATTTGCTAAAAAACAAAACGACTACACAACACAGATTACGATAAAGTGAGATATTCAACTTCGAGGGGCAAAGGGAGAACAAGCATCTACTTTGCACGTCATTCTTTTCAAAGAATAAAATAACGAAATGACATTTAGACGAATAATAATACCCACAGCTCCGAAACTGAAACCTAATTAAAACATTTGCTATTGGGTAGATACTCATACGTCATTGATATATTAGCCAATTAAAGTACGGAAAAGATTCATTAATAACAATGAACAAACAGGATGAAAAAGTAGGTAAATAATATGATAAATTTCGAAATTAATACAGATAATTGAATATGAAATGATTTATTTAATCGAGTATATCATGTGAGTGAAAGTAAGTTAAAGAAAATCTTTCCGTTACAATAAGAAATACTGCCGTGTTCGTATGTATGCATTTATATAAATGTATACGTTTTTGTGAAATTCGACCCAACGATATCATAATTTTAATCTAAGTAATTTTCGTTATTTTGTTTTTTTTCTCATAAGAACGAAAAGGTATTTCGTATGTTATCCATATCTTTGTTTCTCGATTAAAATGGTTTAAGTAGAACGGTATTTTTACGCGTGTTGTGTTGAATGTTGTTGTAATATAATTCCATTGTTCAGTATTTGATAAAAATTCGTGATTATATTAAGGCGATGTGAAATTGTAATTGAAATTGCAATTAATAGTATCGTTGATTAGCTGCTGATGTATCGATATTTACCTCTACGATTAGTCAATTTTGTACAAACACTCAATTATTATGGGTTTACTATTCTCCAAAATTTGGAGTTTATTCAGTGCAGAAGGTAACTCATTTGTCTATTCTCTCACGTGGTATTTCTTTTGTCTTCCTTACATACTGAATGATATTTTATTACAGAACACAAAATAGTGATAGTTGGATTAGATAATGCTGGTAAAACCACCATATTGTATCAATTCTTGATGAACGAAGTTGTCCACACTTCACCGACTATTGGTTCAAATGTCGAAGAAGTTGTCTGGAAAAATATCCATTTTATAATGTGGGATTTAGGAGGCCAACAGTCTCTGAGAGCAGCTTGGAGTACATATTATAGTAATACAGAAGTGAGTGTCAATACAGTCTCTATACCAACTCTTTGACGTGTACAACCACGTTGAAACACTTGTTAAAATATAATTACTTGTGCACATATTTACGCTAGTAATTTGTACCGTTACAGTTCGTTATATTAGTGATTGATTCAACGGATCGAGAAAGACTTTCGGTTACGAGAGAAGAATTGTACAAAATGTTAAATCACGAAGAATTATCTAACGCTGCAGTATTAATTTATGCTAACAAACAAGACGTCAAAGATTGCATGTCAGCAGCTGAAATCAGTAGGCACTTAGACTTAACTTCCATTAAAAATCAACAGTGGCATATTCAATCTTGTTGCGCTCTCACAGGCGAAGGGTAAGTCGTATTACGAGTATATTCTAAATATAAAATGTAAACGGAGATTAACTACGTAATTTCATTATCTCGCGTCTTCGTGAAAATATACCGTTGATAAAAATTACGTAATTACCTTTTCCGTTTGTTCAAAGGTTATATCAAGGATTGGAATGGATTTGTAGCCACTTGAGAAAAACATAACACACAACTCAACTTCCAGCTTGATAATGCAACCATAGTACTTTTTTTCTCCTCTTTCATTCAAAAATATCCTATTCATTTTATTAATACGGTTTTTCTTTCTTGTACAAATGAAATGTTTGAAGTACCGGATGCTGGGTTACGTCGTTGTACTTTACCATGTTTTATATTGTTAGCCAATGCATTAGGATGAATTTCATGTACATTGTGAAGTAGACTGTATTTTTCTTGTAATTTCGATCGCGTTTTTCTATGTTTAATTTTAAGGACATTTGCTACATTAAGCATGTGTATATTAATAAAAAAAAATCATTGTTTTGTTTTTTAATTCGTATTCGTCAATCAGTACAACGTTCATGACCTGACTAAACCTAAACAAAACTGCTATTCGTGAAAAATAATCATCGCAATCGATAGCTCGAACGTGTGCCAGAAAATCAGGCCGAAATAGGCTACATACATAAGCCATTATGAAAATTAGAATGGTTTTAAAAATAATCATTGTTTTTAATGGAATTAACATCGAGAAACCTGTTAAAAATGACCTTCAACTACCGCTGCTTAGCGCTAATATATAAGAAGTACTCAGTTGGTAATTTCCACTAGGTGTTTTAAAAAATAACCTACTGAAGGATATCGCGAATTTAACGGAAGAATCCGGAAATCAAAAATGGCGAACAGGAACTAATTTAAAACGACACCCGTCGTCATTCATGAGTTCTTGAGACATTTTAATAACCGATAAAGAAGACAATATTATATTTCCTTTCAGAAGCAAAAAATTATTTATTCATCAAAATAAAATGATTTATTACATCTCTTATCTGAAATATACATCATCTTCAGTTCGAGTCCCATCGAATGATTAGGAGCATAACCCGCAATTGTAAACATGCAAAACGTGAAAATTAATGCATTACTTAACGAGGTATTATGGCAAATTGACAAGTGTGGTGTAGCTGACCTTCCATAAAATTCAATAACTATTTCAATGAACTTGAGTTCGTGCATGCAGCTCAAATAAATACTATTCATCGAACTTCATTTTTTTTCTTATCCTGATCTTGATCATTGACTAATTGGAAATCGCAAAGGCTGATAAAATGTCATTCCTATACCTTATAATATTTCAATGAAAAAGCAAATTTTGCTTTACCTACTCGATTTTCATGAAAAAGTAGTAACTTGTAACCTTATGAAAGGAGAAAGTAACCACATTCCTCATTCTTTTCGGTTCGTCCACCACAGGGAGACCTCTCCATGTTCTAGATTTCCAACCAGGACCGAAAATAAAAATTATTTTAGATTTTAAAAATGTCCTTAACTTTATTATTATTATTTTTTCGTTGAAATAGTTTCAAAATTTTCATTGGTCTCCCCGATTCTACTCCTCAGTCAGAAACGTATTAACCAAAAGGTCGCTTATAGGCAGAGTCAAGAGTGCAAACATATTAGAGGTCATTTTGAAAATCGTACTTTTTATGATAAAAATTGTTGATTATTTTCCTGTCAGTATTCAAAGATTTTTTCATATAAAAATAAGCTTACAACTCACATATTTATTGCATAAAAATCTAAACACCACTTATCCGCGCCTCTGGCTTTCGTTGCAAAATACGACACGTTAATGGAAAAAAAGTAAAAGGTGAAGTATTGCATAAAATTCATTAAAAAAAATTATAATAATAAATTATTTTAATTTTTTTGCGAGTTTTATGCAATAAATGTGCGAGTTGTGTGCTCGTTTTTATATAAAAAAAAATATATAATAAAAATTATAAATTATAACAAATAAATAAAAGAAAAATGAATCACAATTAGATATCTTAAAGAGTCGGAAAATTTAAAAAAATGATGTTCTTCACATTTCACGTTAAAGTAAATTAAGAAAATTTCGTGTATGAATTTTGCCACATTTTTTTCTGTGAAAAACTTCAAATTACTGGAACGTTGGAGGGCATAGAAATGGAGCATCATCTCAAGTCACCTAGAGCGTGAAAAATTCTTAGTACACCTCTGTCCGTAATAATTATTGGTGGATAAAACAAAAAATAAAATGAGAAAACAACATTTTCAGACTAGTAGAATGGTTGAAAATTGAAAATTTGAATCTTTGAAAGCTTCGAAAATAATAATAAACAAGTATATGTTAAATTTTTAAAGCTAATGAAGCAATAGGTTTGAATGGTTTTAAAAAGATGAATAAAAAACCTCTTCGCCAAAATAAATTCTTTACATCGAATCAAATTTTTTAAGTTTCACCTAATGGGGTGTGAAATATTCACGATTCCAGCAGTTTAATAAAACGTTATAATCTCTATCATTTATGGAAAATTTTTCAATACTAGAGTTTTCAGTGAAATAAAAAAATATTAGTCAAGATAATATATTAAAAATATTAAAATTTAATGTCTGAATTAGGAGAAAGGTGCAAGGGTGAACCTTCGAAGTTTCAAGAAATTAAAAAAAATCCATAGATAGCGTTTTTAGATAATTTGATTTCTGATTATACAATTAATAAGCGTGCAGTGGTGTCTATTTCTAACCCAATTTATTTTTTTCTTCACGCAAAATAAGAGCACCGAAATCGAGTTTCACAAATTAAAAAATTTCCTAGGAAAACTGAATAAATTCCAATTCCTGTTTCAGGTAGTTTAAAAAAATTATTTGATTTCACGATAAAAGTACGAATAGTACATTTTCGCAAAAAACAGCAAAGAAAATTAACCAAGTCAATTCGAAAATAATTCCATAAACAGCCTGAAATAATTTTCCATTGAGATAATTCCAATTAATCGGTTTCCTATTTGATATTTCGTTTTTCCTTTTGGTTTTCTATATCACTTATTACTCATATTAAATCTTCCAACCAATCGGATAATTTCTTATGTAATCAACGCAGTGGAATTTCCTTCCACAATACTATATAACAACGGAAAGAACTCAATGCCAAATAAAAACATCGTCCATCTACTCAAAAATATGTATTTTCAATTTTCCGCTCAATGTGACTTAATACTATCACAACAACAAAAGCGATCGGAACTAATTCATATTTACCACATTTAAACAGCACGAACGGGAAAAAAATAAATACGTACATAATTTATCGTAATAACTATTGTATGTACAAATGGCCTTTTGCTTCGAATTCGTTATAGACTTAAAATAAAAACTGAATTATTTACAAAGAAATTTCGATCAACTCCTTCGTTCGTTTTACTTATAATAAGGGAATGAGACTTGTAACCGAAAACTTCGCTTATTCGCTACCTCTATAGTACATACTTTACAAGGGTAACTAAAAAGGAAAACAAAAATTACAAATGGGGTAAATATGAAGAACGTAAAAATACGTACAAATAAATTAAGGAAAGGGACGTTGTAAGGAGACGGGGAGGGACACAAAAACACGTAACACCGCTAAGACTAACACAGGTACATGAGAGAACGGGTCGGTCAAGCGATAAATATTCTTATATATTTCATCTATAAAAAATATATATAGACGGTGGCGGATTAACGTCCGTCTTATGCTGCTTTCGCGGCTCCTTTTACCGCCTTGATTAGACCATCGGTCGACATCGATTTGGGGCGTTCGATGGGTAAGCCCAAAGCACGGTCCCATATTAACGAAGCTAATACACCCAAAGCACGAGATACTCCGAACAATACCGTGTAGTAGTTCATTTCTTTTAATCCATAATACTGTAATAAAAAAATAAAAAAATACACGCATTAAACTCGAAATCTTGAACCTTCATCTAACGATTCTATTGCACTCGACGTACCTGTAATAATACACCGGAGTGGGCATCTACATTGGGCCACGGGTTCTTCACTTTACCGGTTTCGATTAAAATGGGAGGAACAACTTTGTAAACTTGAGATACGAGCTGTACAAAAGAAAAATTACGTCAAATACTTTTCTGAACTGAACGCCTTCAAATCTACGACTTTAATTCACTATAAATAAACGTACCTTGAATAGAGGATCATTTGGTAGATGTTTTTGAGCGAACTCTCTTTGGCACGTATACCTGGGATCGGTTTTCCTCAACACAGCATGACCGTAACCGGGCACAACTTGACCGCTCTTCAACGTCTTCCAGATAAATTCTTTCAATTTATCGTCCGACGGATCGGCGCCGATTTCGTTTTGTAATTTTTTCAACCAGACTAATACCTATGAAAATTCACATTATCAGTGGTAACATGTCTTGCCTCAGAGTTACGAATTTTTCGAGGCTGGCGTACTCACTTCTTGGTTAGCTAATCCGTGCAGAGGTCCGGCCAGACCGTTCATGCCGGCGGCGAACGAAAGGTATGGATCGGAGAGAGCGGAACCGACCAAATGTACGGTGTGCGCTGATACGTTACCACCTTCGTGGTCGCTGTGGATAAAAATAATTTATGTTACAAATGACGATGGAAAATTTCACGAAATCGCGTTACCAAAGAGTATAATTTTTCCCTATCATGATGGAAAGTAAAATAGAAAAAAAAGGTAAAAGATTAAAATTTTTCAATTTCTGTAATTCATTACTTCATTTTTTTGCAAGAAAGTCAATTTTTTCGTCGTTTATAGAAATTTTTCGATTACCTTTTTTTTTTTTTTTTTTTTTTAATTATTTTATGAGGTAACAATTTCTTATTTAAATTTCTACTATTTTTCAAAATGAAAGTAATATGTACTAAAAATGATATAACGCAGTCGTTACGTCTACTGTTGCTTATCACAAAATAAAAATTTTAACCAGCACTATGACTGCAACCAGGGCAGGATTCGTTTTTACCCCACGATGGAATTTTTTTTTAATATCACGGCAGATCGAATTTTACTTTTTTCGAAGTCTCAATGCTCCTGGTATAACATAGGCAAGCTTATCAAGAACATCTCTCAAAATGAGGGTAAATTTTCAATAAAATTAATTTTTCGAGTATTCCATTTTGTTCCTTACAAAACTTTAATTTCGTCGCATAAAATTTTAAAAACTGCGAAATGTTTTTTTTTTGTTATTAATTTAGAGGTCAAGAATTAAGTGTTATCAAAAATAAATAATAAATGGGTAATTTATAGATGGAGTGTTCAGTGTGAGCTTGATTCAACTCAGTACAAATCTGGAGAGAAAATCTGACCCATTTTTTTATGTACTTTTCAGTGTTCCCAAAATATGATGTATTTCGTAGGAAAATTCTGAATGTGTGATGGAAGAAGGAAGTTACACTTTTCAGAAAAAAAGCGGAATTGAGCCCACTGTAACAAATATTTGTAACGAAAGTTTGAAGGAAAACAGTTTTATTTTTCAAATTTTTAAATTTTGAAAAATTTTTCATTTTTTGAAACTTTTTCATTTATTTTTTATATTACTGTAAATTTTTTATTTTTGTACAATTTTTCCTTTTCTTGATTTTTTTTATTTCATTTTTGAATGATTCATAATTTTTTTGAGATTAAAAATTAATATTCATCCCAAATTTTGGCTATTTACAGAAATTGTTACAAAAAAAAATTGAATAAAAATGTTAAAAAGTAGTAAAAAAAAATGTGTTGAACAAAATAAAAACAAAAAAAAAATTAAAAAAATGAAACAAAAAAAATCATATCAACAGAACGAAAGCAAAGACAAGAAAAAATGGGAGGACAAAAAAAATTTGAACTCTTTCCTCTACTTAAAACTATCTCATTTCCTAGATGAATAACTACATCCAAATGAATTTTGAAACTAAAATACATTTTTCAAAGCACCAATCTCATCGAGCTGTGAAAGAGGGTACTCAAATAAATGTTTATTAATTTATTAAATTATTCATTTGATTCTCTTTCGTCACTTCTGAGCAATTTAAAGCATAAAATTAGAGTAGGAGCTGCAAATAAGATCCAACTTGGGTCTCAGTCACCACTTGAATGAACATGCGTTCCAATGAGACAACTTTATGATCCTCTAGCCTTTTCAAAATATTTATACTTTTACGAAAAATACAAAAATTAAAAATAAAAAATACCAAAAACCTTCGATCTAATTTCATCAAATAAGATTTTATGATTAATTTTTGAACTATTTCATTTTTAAGCAATATTTTCATTGTAATCGTAATTTTTCTTCAAGAATTTTTTCAATGATGCACATTTTATTGCTTAAAGGTTTTTTTTCTCAATTAAAAATAAAGAATTTTGAACTGACAGAATTTGGAGCAATTTGCTCCCTTAACATTTTCTCCTTAAAAGTTCTGAGCACATCGATGACTAAATAAAAAAAATCATTAAAAAACAACTTTATTTTCATCTTATTAGGTGTCGGTGCAACTTAGTGACGAAGTGATGATATAACTGTAACCATTATGCAATTTGATCATTTACAGCTTGCTGTGTATGATTTCTATCTCATAAAATCTGAACTTTTCACATATTCCGAGTCAATTTGCTCCTCCCCTCTCATTCCTGAGCACATCTAAGACGAAATAAAAAATAACAAAATCTGATTTCTTCCCCTCATTACGAAGCTTTCATACAATGTTCAACCTCGAATTGCAAATTCATAAGCACACGCCGAAGCTTTAATCTCGAGCTGTCATTACATAACCTAGACAACGTAATCTCCACATCATAAAATCCACTTCGACAATTTTCGCAGCCCAATAAAACACGTCGAGTACCGATATTTTGCCGGGAATCGCGTTTATACGCTATTTCACCTTCTCCATTCCCACTCCCATATTGGCACAACGATAAGAAAGTAATTACCGTTGCCAATCGAAATTCGAGATTATGGCATCGTAATCGTGCACGTTACCGCTTGGCAAGGTTAAAAATGAGAAAGTCATTAACATAGTACAACTCGAAATTCGAAATAGTTCATTGGCACGTTGCGCGTTCGTCCAAAGAATAAGGTTTATGTAACGCGAATTGATTATGAGCGCGTTTCGTTTCGTTCCGTTCGTTTTCAAAGAGGAGAAAAATTACACTCTATGGGCTCGTCGATTTACGATTCTGTACCTGTGGATGGTCAGATATAATCTCATGAGTTCGGTGAACTCGTGGCTTTCGAAGCCCAACATTTGCGAGAAATTGGCGCTCCAGTCCTTATCGGTATCTATCGCACCTATACCTTTACCATCGTGGTAGGTGTTACGATATATAGTGGCGGCTACCACCGGTAGTTTCGCTATCAAGTCTATACTGTCTTCGTATATGTACTGTAAGAGAGAAAAGAAGGAGATTAAATTAAAAACAATTAGGTACCTAGATATTATAAACATCAAATCTTATATTCGGGCATGAAGTATAAAATAATTTATATTTTTAGCTGAGTTTTCAATAAAGAGGATAGCTATTATAGTCTATCTGATTTGGGAAGGTGTGTTGGGAGAGCGTGGGGTCGTAACGTTTCAAACCATTTATATAATTTGGTAAATGTTCAAATTTTTGGTATACATTTACATAGTCGCACCCGACGTTGACGTTGTTGCACCCGTTGCGGGTTTTACAACGTTTTCTTAAGGAAGAGCGCTAAAATAGTTGGTAACAGTATCTAGAGTACGAAAGCGAATTTTACGTCGGGTGCGATAATGTATATTTTTCACTATATTTGAATAGCATAGGTAATTTTTTTTCTTAGAAACCATTGTTGATCGAAAAAATGTTACACGTATTTAATACTGCACATATATTGCGATAAAATTGTAATTCAAAATGAAATTTACGGCACGTATACAAATTCATACATTCTTGCACCCAAACTGGTCTTCAACATGCATTCTGCATCCTGCTTCGGGTGCAATAATGTAGGCATTTGTATAGGTGGGTGCAACAAAGTATTATAATTCCATATATATATATAATTTTATTCTCCACGCTTAGCACCGGCTGTTATTGATGAAAATCGCTCAAAATTTGGTGAAAGACTCTTCTTAAAAATGCAAAAAAGATACTTTATCGTGTTATCTATGCATCTCAAAATGGCGAATCACTCAAATTCGGAGGGGGGCTGAAAAAAGTGCGAATAACTCAAAATTCTTGTTTTCGATTTCATATGAAAAAGTAAGCGACGAACACCAACATACCCAAATTTCAGCTTTTCAAGTGCATTTGGAGGGGAGTTGAAACAAAAAACAGTTTTTAAGGAAGTTTTGAGTTATAAAATTTCTTGAATCTTTTATACCTGCTCAACAAATCAATCTAAAAGGGGTCAAATTTTGTTTGTGGGGTTAGTTTAGCACCAGAATATAACCCTTTGAATTAGGGTCAAAATCAATCCAAAATGGTGGATTATTAAAATTTGAGTGAAGCTTGAGGAGCCTCAAATTAGTAAAAATGCGATTAATATGAACTCGTATGATTATTGAAGATAACAAGAATACTATATCCGAAATTCACTTCCACACATGATATTGGAGTAGAAAAGGAGGAGAAGTGGGGTGGGAGATGGAGGTTTGACCTCAAAATGTGGAACGAGTTCAAGAGAATTCAAAAAATTTTTCATTGCGGTGTTGTATGATAAAATGAGCCCCATGATCAAGCTATTTTGATTTCAGCCTCCCAAGTGAATTTGAAGGGGAGTTGGAGCAAAAAACGATTTTTGGAGGGGAAATTGGTACAGGTAATTTCATGAATTTTCAATATCTCCTCATCAAATCCACCTAAAAAGGTCAAAATTTGTATGTAAGGTTAGTTGATCACCAACATGAATCCAAATGGCGGATTGTCAGATTTTGAGGAGCATCAAGTTGCTATAATTTTTAAGGTATGGGTTCATATTATGATTATTCCATGGAAAGAAAAACCACATTTCTTCCAAATTCAACCTCTCAAGTGGTTTTGGAAGAGACAGGGTAAAGGTTTTCAACTTGGTACTGCTTAGTATTGGACATGAAGGGGTTAACAACGTTATTTGCAAACTTATACAAGCCTCCATTAAAAACTCAGCTCCAGTAATGCAGCATAGCTGCTTACTTTTTTTCCAACATTATTTATTATTTATTTATTTTTTTATTTATTCATTCATTCATTCGCATGAATTTAATTCCTATATACGTTCACTTAAACATTTCTAATTTCAATCATATACTCACTTCCCAGTACTTCGACTTATGCACACCTTCCGAATAGGCTTTGGCGAATTTACTCTCAGAGTTGAGAGCGGTCACGGCGCAGCTCAGTTGCGACATAGGATGTAAATTAGTCGGAAAATTGTTCAACATCGTAACGACATGCGACGGCAGTGCTGCTCTATTGGCGAACTCTTGAGACAGAGCTTTTACCTATTTACGAAAAAGTAAAAAAATAATTAAAAATCATCGATCCCAACAACTTGGGCGACTTTTCCACCAACCGCTTACTTGGGCTTCATTCGGTATCTCGCCAGTAACCAATAACCAGAATAAACCTTCGGGTAAAGGTTCCTCACCGCCTTTAGCCTTTGGTAATAATTTCTGACACTCTGGAATCGAGTATCCGCGGAAACGAATACCTTCTTCCGGGTCTAATACTGAAGTTTCACATACTAATCCTTTGATACCACGCATACCGCCGTACATCTGTGAACCGAAATCGTAAATTTATTGATCGGGTTTGTAATGAAATCGACAGCTATTACAAGGAATTCAACTTCTTGAATAGTTTTGGAAGGGACTGTATAGGGTACGATTAGAAATACGGAGCCTTCGCTCCAATTTTTTTTTTTTCATGTTATAATGTAGTTAGGAATTACATATATTTTTTTCAAGCTCTAAAAATGGGCACAATATGGTTAAAAAAATAATAACCGTAAAAAAACACGTTTTGGTATGAACTACAAAATAATAATCATCATTGGAGTAGAGTGAAATAAAAGTGCTTCTTCGAGAACTATATACTACAGTTCTCATTTGTTCGCGAAATACTGATAAAGATGCATTTCTTTTCCAACGTAATCTTCTTTTAACATTGCTTTACACTCAATGTACTATTATACCGCTACAACTTAGGCAGGCCTCAATACTCACCATATCTACGGTTACATCGCCCACTTTAGTCGATCCGAATTCTTTGCGGAAATTTTTCACGCGTTCTTGTTCCTTCGGAATTTTCTCCGTCAGTATGGCTTTCAAGTCGGTCGAGTCGCTTAAATTTCGAACCATCGTTGAAAACGCAGGCAGCACCTGAAACAAACGAGCCAAGCATTTTACTCCTCACGTTATCTCCACGTTACATATTGTCTACTTCCTTATGCGTATACGATTAAAATACATTTCACCGGGTAACGCACCCGTGAAATTGAAATCCTTCTTCATCGCAAACTGTTGACGTCATTGAAAACCAGTTCCACCCGTTAACAATGTGTACCTATACGTGAACTGGTTCAGTCAAAGATGAAGGTTAATTTTCTCAATATAAATTCGAATCCCGAAAAAATCCTTTTTTTCCCCGAATCCACGTATCGCGGTACGTGGCTGATACTGACGTGGCCTATATCACCGGTAGACCATACATTTCGCGCCATCAACCAGCAGAACTTCTTCTCTTTCCCCTTACCCCTCAAACTATCACGCTAGCCGCAACTATAGTACGTTTAAATAATAATACCGAAAATATATATATTTAGAAGGCAGATAAACGCTCTTCATGAACGAAAGCCGAAAGGTCAACGTTGTAGGGCATTCGGATAATAAAGAATTCGTTAAATTAATTCAAAATGGATTCGCTTGATATTCGTCCAGGGTATTATTACCATAGCTGCGCTTTCTCGTTCTCACCGTAACGTTATAAAGAAAAATTTCAACGTGGTTATGCTCTTATAATTCGTATTTTATATTAACCTTTTTTTTTCAACACTTTTCACAATTTTGAAAATAAAGTACCTACTTGATTGAAATAGAATGCGTAATTTTGCGGTACATTATTTCGTTTAAATACTGATTCGTTGGTTTTTATCAATAAAAATAAATATATATAAGTATTTTTCATGCTTCCAAAATCACAGAATTTCATCTACTTCAAATGTAACCTACCAAAACGAAAAATACACTATTAACGTCTTTTCACCAAGAGAAAAAGGACTGCCATGCTCATTATCTTTTTTACTGCATTAAATGATTAATGTAATTTGCACATAATTTTTTCATAGCATTTAGAGGTCATATTCAGGTCTCCAAAGATAAAAAATAAATGAATCATTAATTTTTTCCACATTCGAAGGCAAAAATTTTTTTTTTTAATTTATGCGAAAAATTACCTATCATCGTGCATTCCAGAAAAATATCTAAACATCGATAATTTACTAGCACAATTAACGATACGCAATTAATCATTCGTTAAAAAAATTAAGGTTCAATTTAAATTCCTCCTCGATAACACAATATTTTTTTCTTTTTTTTTTTTTTTTAAATAAATATTAATTGAAAATAATTAAGTAAAAATGAAAAATGCGAATAAAAATTAATATTGTTTCAACTTTTCACGAATTCGTTCATTTTAAGATTTTTCAGCGAAATAAAATCGATGAAATGAATTTTTTTGAAATTTTTCCAATTTTAAAAAATTCGCTATAATTTTAAGAAAAGTTTCCAGTAGATAATTTGTCAAAAAGCTCTACTAACTTGAATACAGAGTAATAGAATTTTTTATGAAAAAATTTTTACTACTCAAAAATGAAAATACAAGAGCACAGTTAGAAAGATGTGGTTTGATTTTTGTTTTCTCTCGAAAATCTACAATAAGTAGGTGAAAAAATGTAGTAGTCCAAGAGCCCTTGAAGTATGTTAAAAAAAATTCAACTCTTTAAATCAGTATTTATTACAGAAAGATGAAATTTTCGAGCCATAACATTATTTCTCGAATCTTTCAAAATTAAAATTTGTCCAATTTTTCAAAACCACTCGAAATTTTCACACTCCAACCTCCAGTTGGGAATAGTAAATACTGATTTTGACGAGTGAAGTTTTTTGGACATTATTTAAATGAAATTGAATCAATTAAATAATTTAACGCCCAACTGACGCCAAAAACACACTCAAACTTACCAAGAGGCGTTTACCAAATTTGGTAAATTTTTCGAAAATAGAACAATTTGACCAAAAAATGATTTTTGAGCGGATAAATTTCTTTTGAGAAAAAACTGGAAAAACATTTCAATCGTAATTTTTCATTTTTCACTTGAAGGGCGAAAGGAGAGGGGAGGGTTCTGAACCTCTTTCAATTTTCCAGGAAAAGGTACTAATTTTGAATATTTTCGAAAATCATTAATAAATTGGAAATTCATCGTTCGCACGTACAGTCGTACAATATACATTTTGAGAAGGCAGGAGAGGGGAGGGGGTGGGAGATAAAAATTTACGTTAAAAATTCCAAAATTATCAATTTTGACCTAACCTTCGAAAAATCGCTGTATCTCCGTAAATACAATCGACAATGTGGGACCTTATTCGATGAACCTACACACATATATTCTAAATTTAACTTCTCAAGAAATTTTGGAAAGGATAGAATATGAGTTTTCGAACTTCATACCGTGTGTGGCCTATATACGTGAAGAGGTTAGCATCGTTATGAGTAAACCTGAACTAATCCCAATTAAAAACTCGGCTCCAGTAATGCGGCAAAGCTGCTTACGTTTTTTTTTCAGATCAATTGAAAATATTTTTCAGAACTTAGAATTAAAAAAAAAAGACAGCAAAATTTTTCTTCCGAGTTTGAAGCAACTGATATGATTTTTCGAATCCCAGACCCCCCCCCAAAAAAAAAAATATTCTAATAAACTGAAACTGCAATTCACTATTTTTCAATGAACTTGAAAATACTGTTTAAAGTGAAACAACCTTGCTGCATATGTCAACATTTTATCATCAACTTGAAATTTTTAGAAAGCTACTAAATCTTAGTAAAAACCCATCATTATTTCATAAATAACATTTTAATGCCCAGAAGTGTATCCACTAGCCAAAAAATGAAAATTGATTAAAACTTGAAAAAAAAAAACAATTATATTTTGAGGGAAAAAAAATGGTACGTTATAAATCTTAGGTAAGATAGAGATTTCAATTTTACAGTTTTTTTTTTTTTTTTTTTTTTTTGAAAACAACACTCAACTTCCACTCGTATGAGCAATCGCATTATTTCTAGTGCCTTTTTTTCTCGCTATATTAATTCAACTCTTCACCCAGTCAAGTTCCTAATACTGGAAAATTTTTGATCGAATTTTAAACACCTCCTTTCTCTCAACTAAGTCTCACCACGCCATCGTTGATGTCCAATCATTAATTAAACATCCTGTGTGACATTCGAGAAGCTCTGATATTTCCATTATAAGTACGATTATTCGAGAAAAAATAAGAATAATTTTCCAATGTTGAGAACGTTATTTATACTACACATAAGCAATGCTACACCAAGGTAATAGAGAATAAAAAGTAAAAACGTGTAATAGGCGCAATCGTATTAACGTATAGACATCTACATTCTACTGTAACACGTGGAAATTGAGAAACCATTGCAAAGCCTTTCACGTATTTTTTCCCTCACATCGATGAATCATCATAGCATAATTTTCTCACAATATAGGTAAATGTGAAATACCGTATTACCGATGAATAATACAATCGTCGAACCATTTATTCACCGTAATAGAGGGTCAATCGATCACCGGTGTGTTTTATTTCCGTTTTGCAGTACGTACAACGTATCGTATAACAACTTAGTCTGTGAAACTAATGACTCAGTTAAATGGTTATACGTAATTACCATAATATATACAAATTCCTATTCTTAATAAGCTCAGAAACGAAGTCCAGTTCATAAGTCGTATACCAAAATGTTAATTTCCACGAAAGCATGGAATGAAAAATAAGGAAAAACCCAGCTACGAAAACATCGAGCACCCAATACCCACTAATCGATTTGTTCTCTTAAGTTGGAGCTTTTCGACTAGAAACTAGGGCACAGCTGTGCGTTATCTCTTTGAGGTAGTCGCGCACCATGGATGGTTACCACGTTGTCGCCCACCAACCCATCGTAATACCGATCACCGAGCTATTTGGCACGCCTTATCTAATTCGTTGCACCGATTACGTACATATCATTTACGGCGGTCATACGCGTTATACGCTAATTGCGGATTTTCTCATCGTAACGATAAGTCGGCCGGTTAAATTAATATTTCGAAAGAGAAAGAAAAATCATCGTCATCCAGCACCCAGATAAGGCGACCCGAACTACCGAATCTTTCGACCTTCACCGGTCTCGATCAAGGTCGAAATTTCCTTCAATTATGCAATCGAAGCTGATAAGTGAGGGACATGAGGTACAAAAAAAAAACTCTTTTCGATATACGATTTTTGGCGAGCGATATTTTTCTCTCTTCCTTTATTACGACACGAAGTCGCGATCGATTCGAGTCGCTTATGCCAAAGCGTTATACGTGACCACGATCTCGTCGTCTAACTTTTTTTTTCGAAGTTCACCCAACACTCGGCTCCATTCGACTTATCTCGATTAGCTAGTCGCGTGCGTACATTGTATACGCCGCGTCGTAAATTTCATAATGATAATTTTGATCCGATTTGTACGCTCGCCATTTCGTCGAATTCAATCACCGATCAAACTCAACGAACGAGGCGGAAAAAAGAACCGGAGCGTAACCCGCGTTTTCATTCCTCGTTTAATTTTCTTTCGCAAACTTCTAGATTTTACTTCCTTATCGGGCGAGATTACAAGCTCGATTATGATTTTAATGAATTTTCTATTTTAAAAGTTCCACTACGCGATTATAATAATTTATTTGCATCATCTGTTTCGACGAACGTTACACGATATCCTCATTCAGTTATCTTACACTCGTTCCTTGACTCAGAAATATCGATCAGATAGCCTCTACAATGTTATTGCAGATACGAGCCGTATTTCATCAACTGAAATGTACGAAGTTTTTATTCCGAACCAGTATAATCTTCTTTATCTTCGATTAATTCGTTCATTTGTTCGCTTATTCGCGAATTATTTCAACGTGTGGGAGGTAGGAGGGAGGAGTTATCAAAGGATAGAGAGACTTGGATTACAGAAATTCTCCATAATTTTGATGGGCCTACGTTGGGCGCCATTTTTTTTCACGAATAGATTTCGTATGTCTCGAATTGATTTAGGTATTTCTTTAGTTACATATTATAGGGGCAATGTAACTCGAGATGGCTGCTCAATATATAGAATAGACAGAACTATCTTAATGTAAGAATTCTCATATTTCATTTAAACAGATTTTTAGTCGAGTTTTCCAAATTACAAAATATACCTATAACAGTCAACCTGGTTCTGGGAACTCGGTCAGGAGAGTATGGTTTCAGACCATCTGTGCCATTTTTTTAGCACATATATTTTTGGAGGGAAGCTGGAAAGGGGCGAATAGCTCAAAATTTTCATTTTCAATCTCATATTCAATAGAGAGTCATATACACCTACATATCCAAATTTCAGCTCCCCAAGTACGAAGGGAGGGTTGGAGAATAAGAGCAAAACATTGTTTTTGAGGAAGATTTCAATCATGAATCAAATTCAAAATGTGTGGAGTGGAGGGATAGTTACACGAAATGTCAAAAAAAAATTGACTATGGTGTCATATGATGGAATGAGCTCAATTGACAAACTCATTTTGATCTTACCTTCACAAGTGAGTTTGGAGGAGAGTTACAGCAGAAAACTACTTTTGGAGGGAAGAAGTACATTCAATGACGAATTTGTTTGCTTACATACTTGATCACTTCAAGAGAATAGAAAAAAAGATGGCACAACATTGGTAGAAAGATTTCACATTTGAAGTTTTTGTTTTCATCTTTTTCAACATGAATATTTTAAAGGAAATATTTCCTTGATTTATTTGGTTACGCAGGGAGGGGCAGGGGAATTGACGAGAAAATTATCAATCATTAATGCAAAAATTAATCAAATCTTTGAAGATACTAGTTTGAGTGCCTTATTCCTGTATTTGAGTAAACTTTTCATTTCAAGAGTTATTGTTCTCCCTTTCTTTGTAATAAAATAATTGATATGTCCGTAAAGCCATTTTTTTTTTTTTTTAAAGAATGAGTCTAAGACGTAATCGTAAATTGACATTTAAAAAAAAAAAAAACAAAAACACAAACAAAACAATAACAACCGATTAAATTACATAAAGATTTAAAAACCTTATCAATCTCTGAAGGTCCTTGGTTAGGCGCCATTCTTTGTACGCAAATAACATTTTTATCAAAAAAGTATTTTTTTAGTCTTCAGTTTATTCAATCATTTGTTCATATGTGGAGTCATACTGTTTTCAAAGAAAAGGGGCAAGAGTTTAGATTTTCAAAAAAAAAAAAAAAAAAAAAATACTCAAATTTCAACTTCGTCCGATTCTTCACCACCAAATTTCACAATTAACTCATCAACTTACCAATACTTCCTTATTTAAAAAAAAAAAGAGCGGAATGATTACTGAACACTTATGCAGAAATTTCTCGAAGGTGAAAGAGGTCCCAGGTTGGGCACCATTTTTTAGGAGTAAATGTATGAATTCATCCCTTGGAGAAGTACTTTCACTAGTGAATTTGTTAACTTACAAACTTGGTTATATCAAGAGGGAAGGAAGAAGGATTACCCAGCAATGATGGAGAAATTTCTCAAAGTTGAATCTTTATGTGTCCTTGCTTGGGCTCCATTTTTGCATATGAAAGTTTTTCATTAAAATAATAAAAACTAAGCTTTTACACTCATCTAATTAGGTATGAAGAGGGAGGGGTGCCTCAAATAATTACTTTTTTTCGAGAGGCAGGAAGTAATAATAAGTAATGATTTCCAAAAAAATCGATCCAATTTTCCAAAATTTTCTCAAAGTTTCATTAGTCCCTGTTCGGGAGCAATCTATTTTTTTTTTCAATTTTTTGATTTAATTCGACCAAAAAATTTATAACGTTTCAGGATTTCTTAACACTATTCTTTTTTTCGGGACGTGAATGCACCCATCATACTATATTCCAAGAAATACATAAGCTTCTCATAACTTCAAGAGTCCCATTTACTGCGTTCAATAAAACACTCGAATCGTGTCTATTGCATTTTGTTATCAAGTATTTCATGTGGTCATTCACACGCAAAAACGTGTGCCCTTGTATAGGTTCCACGCGCCAAATTTTTTTCTAAAAATATGAAAGCACATTTCAAAACAATTATCTATAATTTTATCGACAAATTTAGATAAAGAGTCGCGGTTTCGTGCAGCAATATTCAACAATGATTATAAATTAGGTGTTTTGTATTACTATATAGTGGATCTAGTTGAAATCGTGTTTCTGAGTTTTTTACATTTTCAACTACTTGCACATGTTCCTCGAATAGACCTATAACGTGGGAAAATAATAGACAGCGTGGTAAAGGTAAATACCTCTGACTTGAGCAACAATGTTGTATAATTCTGAGAATTTATAACAGGGAAAAATTTCACCACGAGTTTGCTACAAAACGGAAAGACTACTTCAAGGTTAAAAAACCTTCGAGATGTCGCTATGACTGCAAAACATAGTAAAATCTTCCTTATCAAGCATATAAATCTGTCATTTTTTCAACCGCTAATTAACAACTTCCACATCATAGAAAGCTTTCGTCGACACGTCAACTCCCAAATAACACGACCGTACGAATAATGCCTCAGTAACGCCTGCTTAATTAACGATTACCGATTACGATAAATGAGATGAAATTTATACAATGAAGTATTACGGTTTAATTCCGAAACAGCGATCATTTTATCGTAAAATGATAATTGGCTGAATCGAAAACCGTTCATCGCGTTCGAACCTTCGTCCTTGACAATGAATCAATGTTAAGACTCGACTGCATGCGAACTGGTGATGCATGAGTTATCGTATTAAGACAAGTAATTTTAATTTTAAAATTTGCCTGATTAAGGAAAAACGGACACGAGAACGATTAGAATTTGATAATTATAGCTTGTGCCCCTAAGATAAACTAGGATGTACTCGAACCGCCTATCGGTCCTTGAGAATAATTTGAGTAATGTCGAAAAAAAATTCTTATCACTTGTTTACCACATAAACAAAGGAAGGCCATAACCAACTGACCAATGGTTTCCAAGGGCTTCGGGTTAAAAATAATTTTCATTCGGTGTTCTCAAATTTGAAGATTAGCCAACAATTTTGTATGCCAAATTTCAAATTCCATACGACTATGAACGTATAGAAACGAAAACATATTTCATAATTAATTAATTTTCAGCTAAGGTCATTCAATATTCACAACAGACGAATTATTCACAGAAATATTTGGAAAATAGATTTTAAAAACGGTTGGATTCAGATGAGGCCTGGAAAATGTACTTTCGAATTAGCAACAAAAGCTATCATTGAAAGGTCAACGGGGAGTACCTGAATCTGCGCAAAGGATGTATTCATGCAAAAAATATCGTATTCGACATTTAATAAATATGTACACAAGAATTAACGAATAACTTGTATTAGTAATAAGGCAAACAATTAGGACGAGAATTATAACCAAATTGTTGTCTCTCCGCATTTGGTCAAGAATATACCAATTAGAAGAGGAACACGGAAAACCACATAATTCCTGTAATAATTAGGCTATTGGTTGACACGTCTGTTTGGAAATCATCGATAAATAATACCTCAAACACGCTTAAATAATGATAAACATCGACTAAATACAGAATGTATGTTGATATTTCTTAATAAGTCACCTCAATTTCAAGGTGTGAGGATGATTTTACGAATACAGTAGAAGTCTAGTGATAAGAACTCCAAAGTAATAAAGACAAACACCAAAGTTCAGTGCCATAAAAAACACAGAGACAGCTATATCATAAAACATTAGTATTCAATGCCGAAATGTGATCAAAATGAAGCACGTTGTTATAAATCAGAATTCATGAAAAGAATTACAGGGAAGATTAGGTTTACAAGAGAAATAAACATTCGAAAAACTTACCTGGTTTAGCTCACAAAGTTTGGAAGCGGTTGCACGATAAAGAGCCATTTCGATAGTATTTTCTTAAAATTTTAAAAACCGCCGACTGATTTCACAATTTAAGCGAACGAAAGCCTCGCAATATAAATGCCGACACTAGTCAATTGAAAACTAACGTTGAAAAAATTTCACCAAGCTAGTTTTGCAAACACAAAAATAACACGACATCGTCCAAACAATAGCCGATTTTGATTGGTTATGGAGATATCAGTGTTTGCAAATCAGAAAAGAAAAATTTTTTAGTTTGTTCATAGAAGAGATACAATAATTGAAAATTAAAATTGATTTTTTTTAGATCAAATCAAATTATTTTAAAAGCTTTTTTTATAAATTAGTAATTTTTATGGTTAAAATATTTCAATAGAGTAAAATATTATATTTTGAAAACGGTTAAAATTGAAAAAATGGAAATTTATAAAAAATATAACTGTGTCAGTAATTTACCGGTAATTTATTCCATCAACTAGACATAAATTTTACTGATAAAAAAATTCCATTCGTAAAGCAAATTATCAAAAAAAACACGTTGAAAAATTGTAAACACGATCGAGAGAAGAGTTCCGATTTACGATTTAGGTTTCGCGAAAAAAGAGTGAAAGTATGAAACGCGAATGTATGTGAGATGCGTTATACGCTAATTACAAATCTAGGTAGAGTTCTAATTAGTAATCACGATCACGACTACGTCAAACACGTATCACTTTTTCGAATTTTCCTGAAAAAAATCCACTTTTCGTCGGTTTCTTACAAGTCTAGGCCGGTTTGGGGAACGAATAAGCAACACAGAAAGATCAAGCTATTTTTCCAACAGACAGCAATGGCAGATCCTCGTACAGAGGAAATTCTTGCTCCTCTTAGACTAAACGTCAAGAGTCAGGTAACACGTAGTCAAACTATTCAATTGTTACTTATGCAGTACTCTAAGCACTATAATGCTGATGAAATATTTGAAATTTTGTAGGGAGATCATGTTCGACAACTTAAGGCTTCTGGTGCTCCAGAATTAGATATTAAAAGAGCCGTAGCGGAGCTGAAATTGAAGAAAAAAATTTTGGATGATAAAGAATTGGAATTGATGCCTGCTGCTGCATATTTCGATCGAGCCAAAATGGAAGATTTACTCAAGAGAAGATTTTATTACGATCAGTCTTTTTCCATCTATGGAGGTGAAATATGCTCTAATTACATATCTATCAATTATTATTATGCTTCCATTATCTTGAATCAACTGTTTTTGTGTAGGTGTAACTGGTCAATATGACTTCGGACCTATGGGTTGCGCCATCAAAACAAATTTATTAAATGCTTGGCGAAACTTCTTCGTTTTAGAAGAACAGATGCTTGAAGTTGATTGCTCTATTTTAACTCCAGAACCAGTTCTTAAGTATGCACTGATGAGAATTACTTCATTTGAATTTATTCGTATTTTACATATGTAATGCGAACTTATTTTTTAGGGCCTCCGGTCATGTCGATCGATTTGCCGATTTAATGGTCAAAGACACCGTGAACGGAGAGTGTTTTCGGCTCGACCATTTAATTAAATCTCATTTAGAAAAGGTTTGCGCTGATAAAAAAACAACGGCAGAAACAATAAATAAATGCGAAAACATATTAACGAAAGTAAGTAAAATCCATTTCTGAAGTTCTCTTTCTGTTCTCGCTGAAATATTCAAATTTATTTTGTATATTCAGTTGGATGGTTTGAATAAAGAAGAACTCCAAAACATCTTGACTGAATTTGATATAAAATCTCCTCTCACTGGAAACAAATTATCTGAACCAATTGAATTTAATTTAATGTTTGCAACGCATATTGGACCAACTGGACTTATAAAAGGGTAATTTCCGATTTTCCTTTGCTCAACAATTTTTTACTCGATGATAATTTTATTGTACCTTTAAGATTCCTTCGTCCAGAAACCGCTCAGGGTATTTTTGTGAATTTTAAACGTCTACTCGAATTTAACCAAGGTAAATTGCCATTTGCTGCCGCTCAAATTGGAAACGCATTCAGGAACGAAATTTCGCCTCGATCTGGGCTTTTGCGAGTCAGGTTAGTGCTGTTGATTACTTATATGTTTTTTTTTAGCATTTAAATAAGTTGGTCTCTTCAGGGAATTTACGATGGCTGAAATCGAACATTTTTGCGATCCCGAGGATAAATCGCATCCGAAATTCGAATCAGTTGCCGACCAAGAAATGATACTTTACAGCGCCTGTAATCAAATGGATGGAAAAGCAGCTGAAAAAACCACTATTGGAAAAGCTGTACAAGAGGTCAGTCAAGTATTACAATGAGATGGCAATTCTTCTTCGTATTACTTATTGAAATTATCTGTAGGGAAAAGTAGCCAACCAAACATTGGGATATTTTATGGCGAGAATCCACAAATTTTTAATTCATATAGGTATCGATCCAGCTAAATTACGTTTCAGACAGCATATGTCCAATGAAATGGCCCACTACGCATGCGATTGCTGGGATGCAGAATGTTTAACATCTTACGTAAGAAAATTTTTCATCACGAGAAACATTTCTATAAACCCATAATAATCTTTCTGTATCCTGTAGGGTTGGATAGAATGTGTTGGATGCGCTGATCGTTCAGCTTATGATCTTAACCAACATTATAAAGCAACCGGTGTGCGATTAGCGGCTGAAAAGAGATTGCCTGCTCCCGAAATCGTAGATGTCACAAGTAATCTTTGTAAACCTTTATTATTGTCTGACTAACTGAAGAAAAACTATCGTAATTTATTTTAAACTTTGCAGAAGCTATTCCCGAAAAAAGTGCTATTGGAAAAACTTTTAAAAAAGACGCTAAAATTATTTGTGATAAATTAAACGAACTCAGCCTTCAAGAAGTATTCAATTTACAAAATGAATTAAATGAAAACAAGTACAAAAATAATTCCAGTTCGAATACTTATTGAAAATCGCTGCATTTGATTAATTAAATTTTCTCTTCTTAGGAAGTACGATTTGAAAATTAACGACAAAAGTTACGAATTGAAAAAAGAAATGGTCACGATCAAATCGTTCACGGAAACAAAGCACGTCAAAGAAATTATACCAAATGTTATCGAACCATCCTTCGGAATTGGTCGAATAATGTATTCATTATTCGAACATAATTTCTACGTTAGGGAAGGAGATGAAAACAGAACCGTAATATTATTCATTTTCCATTACATTCAGTTTTTTTCCAAATAATTCATTAAAAATTTTTTTCTTTATAGTATTTCTCACTACCGCCGGTAATAGCTCCTCTTAAATGCAGTGTTTTACCTCTGAGCAGTAATCCAGAATTCTCACCGTTTGTCCAAATAATATGTAAGCGGTTCACTTATTTCTTAGATCACATTGTTTATTAATGAAAACTTAACGAGTCTTTGCTTTATTAGCTCAAGAACTTTTGAAAAAAGGAGTTCCTCATAAAGTAGACGATTCAGCTGGATCAATTGGTAAACGATATACACGTACCGATGAAATAGCTATACCATTTGGTATCACCATAGATTTTGATTCTCTAATAAAACCACATACTGTGACATTAAGAGAAAGAGATTCCACGAAACAATTACGTATTCCTGTTAGTATAATTTTTTATTAAATTCACGCTTCAATATTGTTTCACAAGATACATTTTAAATTTTCTATTTATAGGTGGATAAGGTGACAGATGTTGTAAGAGAATTAATCGACGGAACACTAACATGGGATGAAGCGGAAGGAATGTACCCAAAATTTGAACAACAAGAGAGCACATCTAAGCAGTGATGTATGATGTGTTAATTTTCATAGCATTATTAGGTTGAAAACCTACGGTGAAAAAAAATAAATGTTTCCTACTTCGTTAAATATTCTATATTAAGGAGAATGAAAATACAAAGCCAAGTCAAAATGATAACCAAGTGTCCTTTTATTTTGAAAAAAGGTAGACAAAAATGAAACACATCAATGCTGCGAATTTCAACACAGTAACAATTCGAACAAAGAGTGTGAATTTTAACATAAAAAAAATGTAAATAATACTTCGGTTTATTAAATTATAAAAGTTGGTAACTTCTTGGTGAAAACAGATAAAAAATAATTTTCCGACGTATCATTTCGACATAATCAATGGATTCCAATAATTTGTAATATCACATTTGAAAACGTTAGTATGTCACTGGCAGGCCTCTCGATGAAATTTGCCAATTTGTTATTCACCAATAGAACTATAGCGTTATTATTTGGGTAGTAGATTCGTACTGCTGTAGTTATTGACGCTGCACCGCAGTATAATCCGTCAAACTCATACGATGAAAATTTCAATCTACAGTTCGACAACAATAATGAGAATACTCACGCTGTGATGTTTTGGTAGTGAAATTTTTAACGTAACTTTGCTTACTTATTTGGATGAGAATGTTTCCAATTTTTGATCATTTTCTCACTTAAATTTTTAAATATGTGATTTCTCTGTAAGTAGATAATATCGAGAATGTTTATGCAAACTGTGTATATTTTGTCGTGAATTATTTCACGTATCAGAGGTAGCAGTGTGTCAACGAAAACTAGTAACGTAGGCACTCCGATCTAAAAATAAGAAAATGTATGGAATTTGCGAACTGAAAACAAATATTTTATCGTTTTTTGTTTTTAACTTACTTACATCAAAATTAAGTGATTTAAATACTCGAACTTCGGATGCCAAAACAGTTTGCACAGATATCGTTTGTCCTCGTTTGGTTAAATACATATGAGCAACTTTTGGAGGTACTATCTATTAAAGATTTCATAAAAATTAAGTCATAAACAAATAATCAAATTTTTAAGTTAATCGGCAGTGAAAAACTTATACCGTGGAATGAGCGCAGTATTTGGACGCTAATTGGATACAGGAAATAACGCGCAACAAAGTATTGTTACTGATACTTTCGACTATTCCATCCCATTCGGTCAGCTGATCTTGTTTCTTTTTTACAGCTTTTACAAGATCTATAAATTGATTTGCTATAAACCTTGAACATAAAATTCAAATTGAAGGAAAGACTACAAGATGTGAATGTATCGTTTACAGTTAACATAAATTTTTATCCTGACCTGTCGAATAATTCCACAGTTCGATAACGCGTATCTGCAGGTTGTTTTAAATCCTTGCACATCTTGAAGATCAGTTCAACAACACAACTATGGGTGACAACATATGGGGGTGTTATTTTCAAGTATTCATCTCTACTTTTTAGGAGCGAGCTACTTTTTTTTAATTCGTGTAACCAGTCCGTGAAAAGTCTTTCTGCGAAAAATGCATAGTTTAATGTCAACCGTAAGTGGCCTGTACAATGATACAATCAAAATGCACTTACCATCGCCTTTTCGATGCCATATATCACATATTTTGCCTCTGTATCCGTTGTGGTAGGTGGCTCCACTTAATGCAGAGTCGCTTTTATTGTCTTTATCTTGTCCGAGACACTTCGAGGCTTCGCATTTCTATACAACAAACTGAGTGATTATTTTAAGAAATAATTACCGAAGGAGTTTTCGGAAATGCTGAAGAGATTTTTGTATCATAACAGAATCAGAAAGTTAACACTTTACGAGCTTACATTGATTTGAACTTTACGTTTTCGATCCATACAAAAAATTTTAGGCTTGTTATCATTTTGAAACAATATTATTACTCATGATTTAGAAGTAAAATCGTGTAACTGTATTAAATTTGGTCAAAATATTAATTTTTTCCAGGGAAATGTAAGTAATGGAAATTTTGAAAATGTTTCGACAACCGCGAATTACTTGTAAATACTGTATGTATTATCAGTAAACATAGAGCATGAAAATTTAGGAAACATGTCCTTTTTGTAACCAGTATTTTGAAGAAAAATTCAATTAGTGATGTAGTTCGCAATTTTATTGTGTTTTCCTAAAAAAGAATGCTTTTTTAGCAAAAAAAAAAATTATTTCTTTTATAACTCATAAAAAATTGTAATGAAAGATCTGTTATTTTGATTATTTTGGAAATAAATTTAAATTAATTTTTTATTTAAAAAAAAATATAAAGATAGCAAACCGTAATTACCATCCGTAAATTTTACTGAAAAATGTAAATTACGTTTTAGTTACTGGCGGAACTGTTTGCTTTCAAGTTTCTGCATTTTTTTTTTGTGGAACTGCGATATTTGGTGATAAGAATAAGAAATTTAAATTCAAAATAAATGTTGAAAAAAGTTGTGGTCATGCCGTTTTGCTACTGAAGTAAAAGTAATTAATGAAATAACTTTTTAATTTAAACTGCTTCTGTGTCGGGAAACATAACATACATCTCCTGTTTTTTTTTTTAACTCGTATTCACATGTTATTTTGAAGATGACGATGTTACTTTCCAAATTACTTCGTCCAGCAGCGATTGCGGGATATGCGGTAACTTATTACATACGCCGATTTTTGCTGTATTTATGTCATATTAGTATCTCGTATCTTCTGGTTACACTTTAAGTTTACGCGTTTTCCTTCAAATACGTTTCAGACATTTCCATTACCCTTCATTATGCGTTTGAAATAATTGTTTCAGAGGACATCAGCCGCATATCGAGGGAGCATACTGCGGCAAGTGGAAAGTAAAAGGTTCGCATCTAAAGGAACCAAGAAAGACGGTAATATACCCATCATCACATGGAGGAATTTCTTAGTGGTTTCCATTTTTGGTGGTGGATTTTTGTATTGGCTCAAGCTGATGAAAGATGAAAAAGATCAAAGTAAGCTCTTTAGGAAAAACATAAACATACTCGTTTGATTTTAAAATCATCATTGATATCTATGTGATATAATCAGGAGACGCAATTGAAAGAAGAAGACAATTAGGGAAAGCTTCGATTGGAGGACCGTTTCAATTGGTAGACCACGACAACAAGTTGAGGAAAAGCGAAGATTTCAAAGGGCAGTGGCTTTTGATTTACTTTGGATTCACTCACTGTCCAGATATTTGCCCTGATGAAATTGAAAAGATGGTAAAAACGGTTGATATTATTGGTGAGTGTTTTAGTCTCTTGTCAAGAATTATCGAATGAAAGCTATTACAATTTTTTTTTTATTCCAGATAAAAATCCTAGCGTTCCAAATATTCAGCCTATTTTTATTTCCGTTGATCCTGATCGTGATACTCCAGAAATAGTGGGAAAATATATCAAAGAATTTTCTCCTAAATTCATTGGATTAACAGGCTCAAGGGAGCAAGTTGACAAAGTCTGCAAAGCTTATAGAGTTTATTATAGTGCTGGCCCACAAGACGAAGATAAGGATTACATCGTAAGTTATAATTTCTATTGTAATTTCTATTATTAATTTTTACATTAAATTAATTAAATTCAATTTTTAGGTGGATCATACTATTATTATTTACTTAATTAATCCTGATGGAGAATTCGTGGACTATTACGGGCAAAATCGAAATGCCGAAGAAGTAGCTCAAGGTATTGAGTTACAGATGATCAAGTATAAAAAAATGAATAGTAATCTTTTAAGTTCATTCCGTGGTGAAAGTTCCAATGTACAGAGGAGTTGAATATTGTTTTTTTTTTTCAAATGATGAAACAAAATACCATCTTTGTGCGTGATAGAGTTGTATATGATGTAGCGTTACCGTAGGAATTTTCAATTTCTACATAATATGAGCAAAAGATTAGTGAAGTTGTATTAATAATTTAAAAACGTGTTTTTTTATGATAATTTGTTTTACAACATTGTATCAAAGTAATGCGTTACATTAAACTGTTTTCTAGTCTAGTATGCAGTTTTCTTTAAAATGAAGTAAATAAAATTGTTTCACAAGAATTTTTTAATATTTAAAAAAAATGTATAAATCATATCAAATTATGCTTTACATTCATTAATTGGGAATTAATATTTAAAAATTCATCAGATTTCGAGTTTAAAATATTGCACATTGGAAAACTAAAATTCTAGATATTCTTCTAAAATAGGTTCATCATAACGCACAGGCCTAATCAATTTTGCTTCTATCATTGAGCCGTGTTTCTTAGCAGGTACCCCGTTTGGAACGCTGACTTTCATGCTCATATCGGCTTCTGTTAACACCTCTCCTGATGATAAATTTCTTGCCGCCACAATACTTTTTCCTAATTTTTCGAAACAGTTTGTTTCACTTGGCAAAAATTTTTTATTACGAGATCCTAACGCTACTTCAATTGTTCTTATATCTGTCACCATTTGCTTGAATTCTTCAGGTAGCAATGAACACATATGGTCACTTCCTTTTTGACTTTTATCAAGAGTAATATGTCTTTCAATGATCTAAAAGTATTTTTTTTTCAACTATTATTATTATTTTTTAAATACCTAAGTAAGTATGTATGCTTCAAAAACATTTACTCTTGCCCCCAATGCTACAGCAGCTACAGAAATGATTGTTCCGAGTTCATGACCAGAGTATCCAACAACTACGTCTGGGAACTCTTCTTTATATTGTTCAATTACTCGTAAATTCACATCCGTGGGTTCAGTGGGGTAAGAAGAAACACAATGTAATAATGCGAAATTCTTGTGATGACATTTAACCGTACTGTAGATTTGACGAACCGTATTAATGTCCTGCATACCTAACACATGAAAAACGTAAACGTACCATTTAATTAAATGATTTTATGAGGCAAACATATCTACCAGTGGAAATGACTAGAGGTTTTCTGCACTTGGCAGCTTCTTTGAGAAGTAAGAAATCATCGGAGTCGCCGGAACCGATTTTAATAAAAGGAACATCCAAATTGACCAAAAAATGTAACGATACCTGTAATCATACCTATTATGTTTCATTGAATTTTTTTAACAGCAAATATTTATTATACATTTGGTAAAAATTTCTCACAACATCTTTTGCTGATGCTGTAAATAAAATATTTTGTTTTTCTGCGTAAGACTTCAGTTCAACAAAATCTTTCTCAGAAAATTCCAGGTGTTTTTTATGATCACCGTATGTTGGTCCCCATGAATGCTCGCTTAGATAAGGTCGATTTAAAGCTGATTTAGTGAATTTATGAGGAAGACTGGTTTTCTGAAATTTAACGCAATCGGCACCAGCATCCTATAAAGTAAATGATTCATACTTAAATAAATATTACCATTGTGTGGAGAATATTTTCATGAACTTACGTGAGCGGCGTCAATCAATTTTTTAGCAATTTCCAAACTACCCTGATGGTTTTGTCCGATTTCAGCAATAACAAAACACGCATGAGTATCACCAACAAATAATTTTTCAGGAACAAGTTCAAGTTCAGGCATTATTAGAAATTTAAAATGAACTTTCACTGAACTTGAGGAGTCTAACACATGAAGAATATGTATTAGACAAGCCTATTTGTTCTCTTTCGCTGGCATTACGACCGGCGAAAACTTGAAATATAATAGGTATAATGAAACATAAATTCTTCCTAATGAATCAATCAATATTGTACACTCTTGCCAAGGACAGGTACAATGTTGTACAATCTACATTAATAACGATGATAGGAGGGGTAGTTGCCTGAAGTTTCGGAGTAAATGATTTGAAATTGATAAATTATTTTTTTTTGGAATCTCCTCATGAAAACCTTTACATCTATTGGTAAGTGATGAAAGTTGTGAGATTAAGCTTTCGATGGAAACAACACTGAAGTTGTGAAAACTTTTCACAGACTTTTCCTCCGCTTATGAGATTCATTACCCATTTGTGGGTTTTCTTTATCTACAAAATTATGCAAATTCACAAATTGTCTTCATTTTTTATGCTCCTGTGTTTATGCAAACAAGTTTTTCGGTGATTTCGTTAAAAATCCCCAGACCCGCCCCGGACCAAAAAAAAGAAATGATGCTGGTGCACTACTGATAAAGACCAACAACACACTCCATTATCATTCCATTAATTTGTTTTTTTTTTTGTATCAAGTGAGTTGCTGAATAAGCTTCTGAAATTGGTGAATATGTTTATTACATTATACAAAAATTAAACTTCGAATGATTCAGCATTATTTTTGATGTTACCAGATGTAAAAGAATTCCCAAATCTACCTCCATGATATGTTTCATTCTTCATGCGGACAACGTATTACTCTCCTTTGTGACAATACTACAGCCAAAAGAAACCTAACGGAATTTAATCACGGTTTGGTGTTCAGCAGCGCACCTTTGAAAAATAATTTTCTATTCGAAGTCAGAATCGATAGGAAAGTACGTACTAAACATAAGTCCCTTTCATTGCGTTTTCAAGCCATGTTAGACGTTTTTACATAATTCAAATCATTTAGATATTAGCATGGAGCGGCGGAGTAGAAATCGGAGTCACGAAATGCGACCCAGAGCGTATAGAGATACCCGCAAACGCTTCAGATTTGAAAAATGGAACCTGGGTTCGTAATTTATTTTCAATTAAAAAGTTCACCTCGAATAGAAAAACCTAATGTGTCCTCCTTGTACACAGTTACTGTCTGGTAGCAGTATACTCAAAGATGGAAGATCTTGTTTAGACACTTATGGAATGAATTTGAATACCGTAGAAGAAGATGATATAATCGGTGTCATGAGAACAGAACAGGTAATTTGTAGAAGCGTCGATATTAATTATTTCAAAATTGGATAGAGGATACTGATGTGATTTCCTGCACAGGACGAATTGGTATTCTCTCTGAATGGGGTTTGCAAAGGAATCGCCGCACAAAACATTCCATCAAACGTTTACGCTGTGATTGATTTATATGGGCAAATTGTCCAAGCTTCGGTAGTTTCTTATGCCCAAGTGGAAGACATGCAATTTTCCACTATTTCAAGCGAATTAGATACCTGTATGTATAATTTTTATGGTAACGTGTTGCTTTGAAAACAGATACTTGATAATCGATGTCATCTTTCATAGTGGACGAATGTGAAATAGTCGAAGGTAACAGTATGTTGAGTAATCTAGTCACTAATTTCGATCATCAAACAACACTGGTACCTCAAGAAGAAGAGGAAGAAAATGTCTCCGCTCCGTCATCAGTTCCTGATAGAATTCGGTACAATTTTATTCCACTTTGGGTGGTAAAATAAACTCATTTTATTATTAAATTTTCAATCTTCTCAATAGTTTCCACTCGAGATGTGGTACATTAGCTAAAATTTCATACAATGGAAGATCAGCTGAGAGAATACGTCCTTTCGACGAATTTAATAATGGAGTTGTGATAACACACAGGCCACTGTTAACCAACGAATTATACGAGGTGAGTTGCTATTTTCATTTTGTTAGTTCCCACGAGCTCTCGAGTAATGAAAATTTACTAAATGTTTTCTTATCGTAGATACGTATTGATCGCTTGGTGGAAAAGTGGTCCGGAAGTATCGAAGTAGGCATTACTATGCATAATCCAGATTTCTTAGAATTCCCGCCTACGATGACGAACTTGAAATCTGGAACTATCATGATGTCAGGTTGTGGTATCCTAACTAATGGTAAAGCTACGAAACGAGATTACGGAGATTATAACTTGGACGAGCTTACTGTACGTGAAGTCTCATTCAAATAAATAAAATCCGTTCTTCACAAAAAAAGAAAATGTTCATGTACTATAATCTTCTATTATATAGATCGGTGATAGGATTGGCCTAATGAGAAAATCTAGCGGAGATTTGCATTACTTGATTAATGGATTAGATCAAGGAGTCGCTGCCAGCAACGTTCCGGTTTTGTTTTGGGGGGTTGTAGATCTATACGGACGTACAGTGAAGGTATAGACTTCATCTTTATATATTAATATATCCCTACGATTTTAAAATTCACTAGGCGTATTTTATAGGTAACTATAGTAGATAGAAACGACCGCAACGACAACATAGTCACCCGTAAAATGACAATAATGCAGGGTTGCCATTTGCTACACAGTTTAATCGGTAAATTTCGACGAAAGATTACTACATTATTTTTCATTTTTTAAATATTAATCGGTACTTAATTTTTTAGAAGTACCAGAGGAAGAGTCCCAGTGTCTGCTTTTTCACAGAAGAAGTGGTTGTCATGTAGCTGTCACTAACGGCTGCAGAACAGCTTATAGGCCAAAGTAAATTTCGCTCTAGTTGAACATGTTAATCAAGTTGGAGTTTTTTAGTAAATAACATTTTTCTAGTGCTTTGGAAGACTTCAATAATGGTGTAGTTTTAACATGTCGTCCATTACGAACCAATGAACCATTTGAAGTGAAGTTAGAAAGGGTTGTGACAAGATGGGCCGGATCTATTGAAATAGGAGTCACTAGTCATTCTCCTACTGAATTAGATTTCCCATCGACAATGACCAATATTCGGTAATTGGCACTGATTATTGAATTCTTTTGAATTTTCAGCTGAGTTTTTCAGTTTAAAACGATAGCAATTAAAACATTAATCGATGGAAGGGGTGAGAGATTTTTATATCTTTACCTTTCGGGTCTGTTGTTATAATATAGCAAATGTTTTAAATTTTGATTTGTGACAAAAATTTTAGGAAAGCTTGAGGAGTCTCAGATAGATTAAATTTGATAAATATGACACTTACGTAATTCTTGTACATTGTGGGTGAGAAGTACTACATGTCCTAAATTCAATTTCTTTGATATTTTTAAAGAGACAGGTGAAGTTTACCAGTCTCGGTACTTATGGGTATGAAAAAGTTAACAACATTATCTGTAAATTTAAAGAAGCCTTTGTTGAAAACTCAGCTCCAGTAATTGGCGTTGATGCTTATATTTAATTGTACATATTTGTTACGTAGAACTGGTACTTGGATGATGACTGGTAATGGTGTGATGCATAATGGAATCACTGTGATGGATGATTATGGAATAAATTTAGATAGATTACAAGTAATTTTTTTTTTAATTATTCATCTGGTTGTTATTCTTTCATTTATCGTATATTAATTAATTACAGGTTGGAGATCGAGTGGGTATCATAATTCGAGACAATGGTATGCTACATCTTTATGTAAATGGCATCGATCAAGGGGGAGTTATTGCCAACATAACTACTCCGATGTACGGTGTAATTGACTTATACGGTCAAGCAGCGCAGGCTACTATATTAGAATATGACCTCCTATACAGTTATATATCTCCTTCAGAATTAATTATTCCTTTACCTTTCACAGGGCCACTGTAAGTTATTAAGTACCTAGTTCATTGGAAAGAATAATTGCAAAAAAATATTATTATTAACAATTTTTCTCCCTCAGAGACATGTGTTTTCATTATAATCATGGTAAAAATGTGCGTGTTAGTAATAACGGTCGTACAGCTCTTAGACCCAGACCAATGGCTGAATTCACCGATGCTGTTGTGTTAGCAAATAGGCCATTGAGAACTAACGAAATGTTTGCTATAGCGATTGATAAAATTGTGGAACATTGGTCCGGCTCCGTCGAAGCTGGTAAATGTGTATTTACTTTGGGTATAAAGCTTTCCATAATCGTTGAGTTTTAGGTTGAAATTTAATGTCGAGTGGATTTAAATATATATATATTTTTTTTCATGTTAGGAGTTACATCTATGAATATCGATGATATAGAAGTACCAGCCACAATGACTGATTTGGATCACGACACTTGGATGCTTTCAGGTATGAGATGAAATAAAATGCATTTATTTCATCACAGTTGGAGCTTATTTTTTTATTAAAATTTTTCTAATTAGGTTCTAATATAATGAAAGACGGTATCGTTATAAAATACGGTTATTCGTTGAATCTGGATAACATTAAAGTAGGCTCGGTAATCGGATTAATGAGACATACAGATGGTTCGTTACATTATTATTTGAACGAAGTTGATCAAGGTGAAGCCAGTAGTTTTGTTCCAGAAACCATATATCCTGTTATAGATCTCTATGGCCAGTGTGCTCGAGTTCGTAGACGACTTAAGTATTTACATATTATTTTGAATTTTAAAATAAAGTTAATGCTTGATTCTTTAACAGGTGACTATCGTTAGTCCACCGGAAACACAAGTAGATTTCTCTAGCTATGAAACTAGTCATTACCAATCTGCGTCAAATTGGCCGGAAGACTTATTACGTTCGGCACCGTCCAATCAAACATTATTCGAAGGACCGCCGAAGTAAATAGACTGAATAATTGATACACCGAGTCCACTAGAGTTGTAATTGGGGCTTTGGTATAATTGATTTTTGACCCTACAAATGAATTTCTAGTTAAGTTGATTATTCTTGGTATCGTTGAAAATTTGAAAAAAATTGAAATTTATGAACATTTTTCTCATGTGGAATTTTTTATTTATTTTAGGATTTCGCCTTTTTTTTAAATTTTTGGGTAGACTTGTTTTTTTGAATTGTTTTCCTTTCATTTTTTGCATTTTTTTCTTTTTTAAAATTTTTTTCCATTTTGTGATCTTTAATTTTTTTGGTAATTTTTAACTGAGTTTTTAATAAAAACGATAGATATTGATGAAGAAGTGGGAAGGGGGACCTTTAGATCTTTGTATTTTAGGTTATTTCCAGACATAATATGAGAAATGTCCAACTTTTACGTTTATACAATACACCCCTTCAACCTACTGACGATAGGGATATTGTCGACCATTATTTAGTAGACTTCATAGCCGTGTGACTGAAAGTTCTAATTGTTTTGAGAAATGTTTATGAAAGAAATAATGGGGTCTGTGTATTACATATATCTTCAGTTCGCTTTCATGGACGATTCCTCAAAATAAGGGTGAGGGGATACGTCGTGAAGAAATGTGAAAGGATTTTAATCTTAGTGTAATATGATAGAATGAGATAAGGACACTGATAATCTACATTTCAATTTCCCAACTGAATTTGGAACAGTTAAAGCAGAAAATAGTTTTACGAGAAGAAATCAAGTCAGTAAATTTCTTGGAAAATTCATCTTTTCACCAAATGTTGAAGTAGAATTTGGGGAATATTTGAGGGGACCCATATAGCTTAAATATGAACTTGTGCCAAAGTAGATCTAAAATGGCGGGAAGTCAACATGTGAGGAAGATTTAAGAGCTTCGAAATGTTCAAAATTTGATAAATATAGACGCCTATGACTTCTGTTAACAAGAAGTACCGCATATCTTAAATTCAGCTTCTTAAGTGCTTTTGGATGGAATATGGCGGCGGTTTCCATTCATGGTTCTCTCGTGAGTATAAAGAGGTTAACATTATCGGCAAGCCTGAATAAAATTCCGATAAAAACTCAGCTCTTTTAATGTGACATGGCTGCTTACATTTTTTTTTAATTTTTAAAAATGTTTTTTAGTTTGCTGACGTCTGTTAATTTTTGGATATTTCGTTAAAATTTGGCCTTGTTTAAAAATTCAAATCCCAGTTGCTCCCTTTGCCCTTCTCTCTCCTCGGTGGCCTTGTTACCTCATTGAAAACGAATTACTAATTTCATTTGAGTTTTTTGAAAACAGATGTTTCAGTCATTGGTGCGGTAAAAATATAACACTCTCTGAAGATCTCACCGTGGCCACACGCTCTAGTCAACACAATCACGGCATCGTATTTTCCAATTTTATTCTAGACCAAGATAAACTTTACGAAATAAATGTTACCAAATGGAATGGTAAATACGCCGGCTCGATGAGTTTCGGTGTTACTACAATTAAACCAGAAAAATTTCCGTTACCTCCTACCATCGCTTGTTTGAAGCCAGATGTGTGGTATTTAAATGGTGGGTAATTTAATTCCATAGATTATAAAACATAATCGCTCTGATATCGTAAAAAATTAATTTTCGAATTCATAGGCGACGAAGTTTGGCACAACGGTCGTATTATCAAGGCAAACTATGGCCTAAATTTGCACTGGTTACAATGCTGGTCGACTGTCGGAGTGAAATATTGCTCGGATGGTACTCTACATTTTTACATGAATGGACAAGACCAAGGTGTAGCCGCTAGCGATATTTCTGGAGTACGTTGATATTCACGAGTTGTCAGTGTTAGGAAAATATCCTATAATTCGAATTAATTTTTTATTTCGCATTTAGGAACTTTATATTGTTATCGATCTCTACGGTAGCGTCACAGAAGTGACTATTAACCGCGAAGTAAAAGATATCATGGTTTCTTCTGTCGCTCCTTCTGCTAACATAATGGAATCTGTTATATCTCCTTCGAGTAGTGCTAATCAAGAGACTTTATCGGCCACTAAAGAGTAGGTTTATTTTAATAATGATGTCGTTATTTGTGATTAATTACTTAATCTAAATAAAATCGTTTTTTAATTACAGTAGACTGGACGATCTGAGAGCCGAACGAACAGCCATGGAGTTGAACTTACAGAAGAATTTCGAAAAAGAGAAACCACTCGCGAATTATCACGATTTAATTACTGTTGGTATTTGTTAAGGGGATTTTCTGAATGAAAAATTGCATGTTTTTATATGCTTATCGAAATTAATTTTCAGAACAAAGAGTGGACTTTTTTCCAAGAATTTCGAGGAAGAAATATTAAATTACTAAATAACGGTAAAACGGCTCTGAGAACTGAAAGTTACAATCAGGGGGTAGTCATCGTTTCCAAACCGTTGGAACGAGATGTTTTATTTGAAGTGAGAGGAATATTTATTTTATTGCGAACAAAATCGCAGCACGACGTATTTAATTGCGAAATCGTGTACAGGTTACTATAGATCATTTGAACTCGAGATGGGTTTCTTCGTTGATGATTGGTGTTCTCTGTTCTCCGCTAACGAGATCTTCCGTACCTGTGACCGCATTCGGTTTCAAAAGGGACGTTTGGTTGATTGCTGGCGATTGCGTGTATCATAATGGGAATAAAGTACATAATTGAAATATTACTAAAAAGTCGTTCCATACCAATTCAGCCAAAAAATACGATTTTTGACCTCATTTTCATTTTTATTCATTTTTTTGCGAGTTAGTTTCGCCCTACAAACTCGTAGAAAAAATTAGCAAAAATGAAAATGAGGTCAAATGTTTGGTTGAATTGAACCACATTAACTGAACCAAGAAATACGATTTTTGGCCTCATGTTTTTCGATTGCCTTCAAATATTTTCATGTGTTGATTTTGAATTAGAAGTGGGAAATTTCCTGCCACTCCCCCCCCCCACCCAACCCTTAGTTTAAAGTTGTAATTTTTATTTGAAAAAATCAGTTTCAAGAAATCTAATTACGTTTTAAATCTTGAATTTTGTATCCTTGGCGCCTCTCAGTAACCTACGACGCGCCGGGAGGCGATCTGTCCCCTCTGACCCCTCCTTTTTCCGGCCTTGGAGCTGGAATCTTCCCTTATGAGGGTGATCTTTCGACTTCTAGAACCACATCAACTAGTGAAAAGAAAAAAAAACTGAGGAAACAATCGAGCGATATTGGTCAACTACGTTGGTTCAATTGACATGAAAAGACCCATGAGGAAAATTTCTATTTCGATATCGATTAATCGCGATTGTTTGGGTTTTAGATTAAATCGAGATACGGATGCAATTTAGATCTGTTAAACGAGTCTCAGAAAGTTGGTCTCATGGTAGATTCAAATCATCATTTGAAATTATTCGTCGACGATGTAGATCAAGGCATAGCAGCCGCCAATATTCCGCAGATTTGTTACATTATATTAGATCTGTACGGCCAGTGCGAACAGGTTAATGACCTTCCATCGTTTAACTTCTTAATAACGCTGAGGAAAAAATCTAATATAATATCATAATTCCAGATTACAATAGCCTGCACCGAACACCCACCTGATCCTCCACCTGTACCAATCGCTAACCCGTCTGTTTCCCTGGAACCGGTGTGTTGTGAAAAAGCTGATCTAGAGCGGCACGAGAAAGAAAGCCCATCCACCGACGATACGAATACGCTCGGGATGGCGAAGCTCTCCAAAGACGACTCCGTGTCGCGTATTAAATTAAACAAAACTAACGAAAATAACGCAATGGTCGCGTCGTTTAGCTCGGAGTCGCATTTGAAGCTAAACAAAACCAATGAAAATAACGCCGTCGTCGCATCTTGCTCGAATTCCTCGATGGCCGATAGTACCGAGTTTCACGCCAAAGCGAATAAAACCAACGAAAATAATTCGGTTATCGCGTCATGCTCGATGGCAGATTTTCACGCTCAGCATATGCTTACATCGTTGACTTCATCGTCGTCATCGACATCCTCTGCCAATATATCCGAAGAGCTCGATACGTCGGCTAAGCTTTCTCGTAAACGGTTGTCAGTTTCCGAGCATTCGGCTCTTCAAACGCCCGATCAACAGAATGGCGATTTGAGCAGACACATGTCGAGTACAAATTGCGACCATAAAACTAATTTAGATATCGCTAATACTATGTTTATTCAAGCCGAAAAATCTAGCAATAAGGTGAAAAATAGTAAAAATCGTACTCCTTCTCCATTAAACGATAGACCTCTTAAACAAAATCCTAATTGCGAGTATAGACTGAAGTGTTGTAGATTCAGAACTTTTTTAGGCCTACCAGGTAAATTAGAAATTTCCGCTCCGTTAAATAGGCATCGAATAGGCTTCATTTTAATCTTCGTCCGATTTCATTTCAGCCGGATTTTTCAGCTCGGATACGAGTATTTTGTGTTATTGTAGTTCCTGTTGCCCTTATTCTGCTCATGAGATGAAAGGCGATCCTCCTTCCTCATATTCGTTACCAAATGGATGGTGCAAGTTCCCTCTAAAAAAGCACTTGATGACTAATAACGTGGACGCTGTGACCTTGGAAAAATGGCACGTTGCTTTTGTCGGCGTTTCTGTTGGAAATGTTCGTAAAATATTAGACAGTGGACAGTTAATAGCTCCTGGTATGTTATACGAGATACTACAATCAGTTTGAAGTACATATTATCATGAATTTTTTGTTTCATTTAATTTTTCCAGGTAAATTAAAAACTGGTTTCATTTCATCGCGAGAAGGTAAATGTAAAGATGATGATAATGATAAATGTCCTATGATTTTATCACCAGCTATTAAATATGCTACAAACATAGAATTCGCGTCTCGCTACGAGTAAGTTTTCTAGTCGAGGTTCTATAAGAACTTATCTGTTACAGCCTATCTGATTAGAGAAGGGAAGCATATTATTATTTAATATTAAATTAGTTAATAAAGGGAATCAAAAAATAATTCTTGAAAAAATAGAAAAAATCCTATAGATAAAACATAATGAAAATGAGCTACGACAAAATATGTATCATGAAGATTGATATCAATAATAGAGTTTGATAAGATAATACCAGTTAATCCACCTAAAGTAAATATAATAATGAATCCAATTGATCAAAAATTAGTTGATAAAGAAATTTTTTTAATTGGAAATTAAATATATTATATATATATATATTAATAAAATTAATAAAATAAAAAAAAAAATTATAATTCAAATAATATCAATAAAATGTCAATAAATATTAATTATTTTAATTTTTAAAGTATAAGGGAGGAGGTAGGGGAGGAGGCCAAATTTTTGGGTTTCAAAACGTTTGGTGTTTTATGAAAAATATCCAACTTTTTTAGTGGTATAGCTTATACATCTTACTTCCCCTTGCCATTTCATAGCATGATCGAGTGTAGCTTCACTTAAACTTATGGAGCCCATAGATACCTCAAAAGTGCTAACATTTTTAATCTTGATATTTTGTGATGGAATTTAATGAGTAAACCAAAAAATGTTTATTTGTGCTTAGTAAGTGAATTGGAGGAGGGAGATGTTCTAAAAATTTTTATTATAGTTTTTCATATCGCATAGTGAGCTCAAATTACAAGCATATTCAAATTTTAGCCTCTTGAGTGAACTTGGTGGGAAAAGCAAATGAGGAAATGAAATAATAGGGTATCAGATTGGATAAACATGAGCCTAATGATTCCTTTGGGCAATAAATACTTCATTTTATGCTAAATCCTATTTGATAGCGTTTCTTTCTTCTGCTTTCCTTTCAAAATATTAAATTATTTTTACTGATTTAATTTTCCTTATTTTTTTTTAGGTATATAGATCAAAAGACCAAAATACCTTGCAAATGTTGCGCTGCATTTCAAGTACTAGTGCGTCCGGGTTCTTACAAAGTAGGACCTTCGTCTTTGAAAATTCCCACCAAAGTGACCGATTACGGTTTCAACATTAATGCTATCGAATGGGTTACTAAAGAGAAAGAATCGACAGTATTATCAGCGCTTTTATTTAAAATTGAAAATTCCTAAAAATTCCTTTGTTGTTGTCACTTTATTCTATTCTAGTCGATTAATTTATAAGCGTATCGTTTTGTTGAAACGTTAAGAGTTATCACTTCTTGTAACGACTGTCGTAATAGATGATTTAAGTTTATTTTCATCTTTCGAATTTGCTGCACAATGTAAAGAGGATATTTTTGAAGCGAACGTATTTTATAAATGTATATTTCATTTTATAATGCATATAGCTTGATTGAAAACTAAGCCAAGTATTAATGTACTTGAAACTTGCTCTTGCTACTAGTTATGTATGTTTGTGCATCATTCGTGGGATGTTTTAATTTTTTCTTCTCGTTGAGTACATCTTAGAAGTGATAAAGTTTAGTAATATTTTTATTTCTTTTTGTGATTATGTTACTTTAATTTATGTTGGCTGTGTACATTTTGTGACTTTCTGCTGAATGAAATTGAATGTTAGCTCAAGTTAAGTATCAATTTATATTTTTATGCACTCTACTAAATTGAATTATGAATAATTATCACTGTTCCTGAGAATATGTATTTGTGTCAGTCGAGCATGTAGTTATTAAACAATAGTTTTTATACAGTTTTAATCTTATTTCTTATAAATCTTTTTCTTTCTTTCTTCTTTTTTTTATCTGTCGTTTAATTGCTCTACCTAAATAAAGGTGAAATAGGTAAGCGTGTTTTAATTCTGTAATAATGAAAACAAACAAAACCAAGTTCGTTTAATCGACTCTATCGGCAAATGAAACCTTAAAATTGTGAAAATTTGTTTACCCTTTCAGGGACTTCATTAATCTGGTATAATTGGATAAATGTTAACAATATTACTTCGTCTGGTGTGATGTTTTAGTGTCGTTTTTGCAATTCGTCGAGTATAGTTTATTTAAAAAAAAATAATAACGTGAAGTAGATTTGTAGAATTTTTTAATGGAAATTATACTCATTTTGCGCGGATAAATCGAAAAACATGGCCCCTAAAGCAGATCCCGAGACAGAGGCCCTACGAGCCGAATTGGAAGGAATCATTAAGAAATGCGTAGTGAGTACCTATTTAAAAAAAGAAAAAAATCGTTACCAAACTTCGTTAACACGATAAGCTCATTTCGTAGGAAGATCAGAAACAAAAGGCCGATGTTACGTTGGAGGAAGCCAATAGCAACGTACCGGAATTACCGAAATGTCGATTAGGTTCGAATAAGATACTCAAAGGACATTTAAACAAAGTAAATTCGGTTCATTTCAGCGGAGATAGTCGGTAATGATTTTTAAATCTAATGATGTAGAATATTGTGTTCACGCTTGGGTAATCACATATCAGTGGTAATCATTTTATAATTTCGTAGACATTGCGTGTCTGGATCGCTAGATGGTAAATTAATTATTTGGGATTCGTGGACTGGGAATAAAGTTCAAATTATACCCTTACGATCAGCGTGGGTGATGAGTGTGGCTTATGCTCAGTCAGGAAATTATGTCGGTTCGTATGATTTTAGAGGTTAAGATGGGGATGTTTTCAAATACCTATATCGGTACTATAGAGTTTAATTCGATTGGTTGTAGCTTGCGGTGGTATGGATAATCAATGCACAGTTTATGATTTGAAAAACAGAGATACTGCAGGAGCAGCGAAAATTTCGAGAGAGTTGTTAGGTTACGAAGGATTTCTTTCATCGTGCCGTTTCCTCAATGACTCCACTCTTATTACTGGTTCTGGAGACATGAAGGTGTAAGAATATCATTTCATTGAATAGGTGTTGAAGTTTATAATAGCCTGAAATGAATAAATCATTTGAATTTCACATACAGCTGCGTTTGGGACTTGGAAACAAACAAGAGGGTTCAAGAATTCGATGCTCATAATGGGGATGTATGCACCATCTCCCTAGCTCCTGATGGCAATACTTATATTACTGGTAGTGTTGATAGAACTTGTAAATTGTGGGATGTTCGAGATCCAACTTGCAAACAAGTTTTCTTCGGCCACGAAAGTGACGTTAATTCAGTTTGTGTGAGTATAACACGCGGTGAAAATTAAATTGAAAATTGAAAATTTTACTCAGAAAGCTACCCCATTTTATAGTTCCATCCTAGTGGATATGCTTTTGCTACGGCTTCCGAAGATAAAACTGCTCGTTTATATGATATCCGTTCCGATCAACAAATTGCTACGTTCTCTCCCCCAACTGGAAATCCAGGGTTTACATGTTGCGGTTTATCCATTAGTGGGAGATTACTCATATGCGGAACTGATGATAAAGCGGTTCATATTTGGGATACATTAAAAATTCAGCACAATGGTAGGCGGCTCATTCATCATAATATTAATTTATTATTACAATTTACACTGAAAAAATGATTCGCTATCATAAGCACCTTGAAATGTGGGAATTTTAAGAAAATAAGAAATGAATTTCAAATTTATTGTCGTAGACAAATTAACTCATTTTCAAATAGTAGAGTACTCAGTGCAGTGGACATGAAGTGTATGTCAATAGAAAGTGAATCATTCCACGCCTACTGCATTGAATACCTACATGAGTAATTGAACAGGTACCAAATTATTTGAAAATAAATTTTTTGTTGTATGATAGTAAGTTCGAAATTTATATCTTGTTCTGAAATTCCCATATTTTAGGTACTCAGTACCGAATCTGTTTTTTCAGTGATATTGTCGTTGAAGTTGTGCAGGTAACTGCCTATCTGCATAAGTGCATACTGCATACCCATGTTATTATTGAGTAGGTACTTTAGGTAGGTATGTCAATTGATTTAAAAAACTTGTATTTTGATCTTCAAGGTATCCTCAATGGACACGAAAATAGAATAACATCGCTGTCTATTTCTCCAAATGGTATGGCATTAGTAACAAGTTCCTGGGATAATAATCTTCGAGTTTGGACTTGAATATTTTATGCCGCAGAATTTTCAACTTGACAAATTTCGTGATATTGTATCTTTTAATGAAAAAACGATAACAAAATTTTCTCGTTTGTTTAATCATCTCGTATTCGGAATTAGATGTATTTCTGCTTAGTTGCATATTCTATAGTAGATACCTATGATATGAGAGTGCAATGCGTTGAATCTTGCTTACACAAATCGTGCTGCCAATGAGGATTCGAGACCGCACTGATAACATGAATTATTCTAAAACTGGACGTCTATTTACTTCATAAGTATTCAATCATTTTACCTACGTTTCTTGTAATTATTGTGATTAAATATATATTTTATAACATTGCGTAAATTCATTTAAATTTTTAAGATTACGCGAAAACATTTGCTGATTTGCTTGAATGCCTATTAGCCCGATTGTTTGCCTATATTTTAGTTGCAGCATATCTAGAAATAAATAAATTGATCGATAGACTTAAAATTGTGAATTAGATACTCAGCTGAAGGAAGTTAAGAAATTTGAACGAAGCTTGCCTCCTAGATCAAATAGAAAAATAATTCATATTATCTCTCTCATTCGTACTTGATCGCAAATTGGGAATCACTGCAACCAAATCACGGAATCACTTTGTTTATGTTATCAGTTACCCGCCGTTTGCTTCTGTTCGTTTCCCATTTGCATTCAATTTCACTCAGTCTCAGTATGTATCCTGTTGATTGCGGGAACTATACTTGCGATTGAATGTTTATCTACTAGTCATCAATTATTTACCCAAAAAGTGCCATTTATTCGTTAATTGTTTTCTTTATTACCTAATTCTCGTAATATTCGATCTGTTATTTTGAGGAATTTTTATTAGATGCATTTATTTTCGAGTGTGATTTTATGCCTTGCAATCGCTGGAATTGTTACTTCCTCGACATCCGAAGATTTGAATAACTATGTAGAGAGTAAGTAAACTCGTTAAATTAAGATAATCATCGTATTTCCTCACGTACGTGTACGTTCATTATAAATTATCTACCTATAGAACCTGCAATTACGCTTTTAGAAATTGAAACACGTTTGATTATATTTTTAGATTTCAAAGCATTTACCGTAGCCTCCAACGAAACCGATGGATACCGACAATTCATTCGCTCAACAAAATTCTACAATATCCCTCTCGAGGTAGCATCGTGAATTTTTCGAAAAATCATCGCGTGCAATTCGCATTTTTAATCCACGAGGTTATTTTTAGGTACTCGGATTCGGTAGTAAATGGAAAGGAGGCGATATGAGCGGGCCCGGAGGCGGCTACAAAGTTAATTTGCTTCGAGAAGCGATAAAAGAGTACAAAGACGATAAAGAGCGAATAATTATGTTCACTGACAGGTAATTTTACGATTCTTTGAAATTGCATAAGCAACACGCACCTGTGTAACTATCGATAAATATGTTTTATTACATTTACAGTTACGACGTCTTATACTTATCACCGGTCTCCGATATCGTATCCAAGTTCCTCGCAAAAGATGCCGGGATATTGTTCGGCGCCGAGTTATATATATGGCCAAAGAGAGATTTAGAAAAAGACTACCCTGAAGTGAAAGATGGATATATGTTTTTAAATTCAGGGGGTAATGTTATTTATCATTTTAATTATAACTGGTACCCCTGAATGGTTATAATTTGTATTTTATTTCTCATAGGCTTCATCGGATACGCCGATCTAATTTATAAGTTACTCAATACTGTGACTGATATCGATAATAAGGACGATGACCAATATTTTTACACCACTTGCTACCTAAATAAAGATATTCGAGAATCTCTGAGAGTAAAATTAGATCATAAAGCTGATATATTTCAAAACCTATTCGGTGCTTCAGGTATTAGATTAATCTCTTCATCAAATTTATAACGATATCGTTTATTTTACGAATAATTCACTCGTAGGAGATGTCCAGCTAATGCCGAACGGTAACAAAATGGAACTTTTGAACGTCAAATATAACACCAAGCCCTCAGTTTTACACGGTAATGGTTTATCAAAACAGGTGGAATTTCGTACCCTTAGTAATTACCTAGCTGGTCGATGGTTAGTTGATGAAGGTTGCAAATTCTGCGACGAAAGTAAAATTAACCTTCAAAGTTTACCCGTAAGTTTACTCTTGAGTATATTAAATCCATAACGAAAATTAATGAGGAATTAAAACATTTTATTCCATTTTACAGATCAGTAGCTATCCGGTAATTGTTATAGCTATCTTTATCCAAAAGCCTACTCCATTTTTTGAGGAATTTGTCAATAAAATTGCCAACCAGAATTATCCGAAGAGAAAAATACACTTATTTATTCATAACGAGGTTGAATATATTGCAATATAATTATGATGATAAGAAAATACTTTTTATTTTTTTTATTTATTTTTTTTTATTTTATATATTTTTTCTTTTTCACTCAAGGTTCCATATCATGATAAAGCAATAGAAGAATTTATGGGCAAGCACAAAGAGAAATATAGGAGCATAAAATTGATCAATCATACTGATGGAATTGACACAGTGACAGCTCGTCATTTAGCCATGTATTACGATAATTATTATTTTTATTTGTTTATTTTATATCTCATGTGTGAAGTATCAGTTATATGTCACTTGAAAAATGGTCTTGATTTTTCCTTAATTTTTACAGAGATTTATGTGTGAGGAAGTCTTGTGATGGTTATTTAAATGTGGATAGCGATGCTCACTTAGATCTCCCAGATACCTTAGTTCATCTCATAGAACTGAATCGGTATTTAAATTGCTACTTTTAAAGAAATAATTTTTATTATTCATTTATTCGGGTTAATTTAATATTCTCGTTTTTACTCTTATTTTCTTAGAACCGTAGCAGCTCCGATGCTAATAAGACCATTCAAAGCATGGTCCAATTTCTGGGGTGCTATAGATAAAAACGGATACTACAAACGCTCATTTGATTATATGGATATTGTGAATCGTGTGAAAAGGTAAATTGACGGTGCTTGAAATTGTCTACTTTTAGCACGCTTGAATAAATGTTATCGAGTGATACTTCAACGCCTAAATCCGTACAGTTGCGGCTAGATAAAAAGCCAACACTCTTCCGTGTTTTATCTTATCGTATTGATGGAATAGATATGTACACTATGTCATTCACTTCATGATTTACATTGTAAGTCGGTCCGAACGAATGAATGTTCTTTATGGTTTTTTCCATTAATATTTGATATAAAAATGTGTTAAACTATTGGGGACTTTGAGGCGATAAAAATTTACTATTTATCGGTTATTTCGGAGGTGTTCTGGTTCTCGTTATGAGATAAGATAAGGAAGTGATTTGATGCTTTTTAACCGTTTATTAGCACAGTGTAAGTTAGAAGATAGAGATTGTTGCTTAATTAGAAATAATTTATTTTGTAATTTAATTTTTGCATCGGTAAGGTTATTTGTTCGATATAACAAGATTAGGTACTTGGAAATGGATTTTCTTTTAATTTAAAAGAATAATTATGTCGATTGTGAAAGTTATATTTATTGTTGGATTTTTTTTCAGGCTAATGATACGATAATTTTAAGCAAATAATTTTTTATGGATTTATATGCCTAGTCATACTGTTAGCTTCAGCAGGGTTCGAATGGCTCAAAATTAGTAGTTAGCTGAATTTCATAAAATAATGTATTATTATAAAAGCGCATATGAAAAAGAACATACGATCGAAAAATTCGTTTGGAATTTTTTTATACTTACTTCATATGACAAAGTCTTAGAAATTGATTGAACATGGTTCCAGGTTGTAGATCAAAATTTTAAGAATTTATATTTTACCAGCGAATTAATAATTTTTCATGATTTCTAGTCGATTAATCGTCATAAGCAAAATGGGTTTTCTCATATTTTATGGTAAAAAGTATCGTGAATCGATTGTTTATTCCATTTTGAAGGTCGTAAGGATTAATATTCCAGAACGTTAAGAATTTAAGTTTAGCAAAATTAAACTTTGTACGAACCTCCTTTAATTTTTTTTTTTTTGTTATTTCTACGTCTCTTCTTTCACATTTGTTACATTGTGTAGCATGCTCTCAATTATAATACATTCGATATTTTAACCCATGAGGGGATGGATGCTCTCATAAAATTATTTTCCTACCTAACTCCATGATGAGGCTTCCAGTCGAAAAATTTGTATGGTAAAAAAATATTTTATGATGATGCGTTATCAGATGATGCTATTTTTACTTTTTTCCACATCTTAAGCAATGCAATTTCAAACTACTTTTCAAAATCTGTTATAATTCACTTATATCGAAATTTGCACCTAGTGAAGCTTACGTTTCATTTTTGGTTCTTTGTTTGAGTGTTCTTAAAATAAATAGTGAAATTAAAATTATGATTTTAAATTACATTTCCTTGTATATAATATAAAGATGATTGAAATCATTGCAGACAAACGATAGTTCATCTAAAGTACTCATAAAGGAATGGTCTTCGAGCTTTTTAGGGCGCTCCGAAAACTTCTAGAATTAAAGTGACGCTTCGAATAAATCGCGTTCATTTTTTTTTTTTTAATATTCAAGACTGGAAATATAACTGGAGTATTGAAAGAGCTTTTGTAATTGTTTACTCTCCCCTCCTATCTTTCTCAAGGAAAAAATTTTTTATTCAACTTCAACAGAAAGAGAGTAATAGACAATTATCGAGGATTTATTGTTGATTTGATTCGATTATTAAAAAATTTTCTCTCACTGTTTATGCGATGTAATTATATGAAAAAAACCAAAATGTCGAAAATTATGCCACCAAAAAAAAAAAAAAATTATTTCTGAAAAGTGAGAGTAAAATGAGAAAGAGGTTTGAAAATTTTAAATAGTGTGAAAATAGCAGTAATTTAATATACGTAAATAAAATTATAATAAAAATGTTTAAAAAATTAAAAATTTCTAAAAATCCTGAATTGAAAAAAATGAAAATAAAAACAACGACAAATATTCAGAAATAAATGAAAAGCATCAGAAAAAAATCATAAATGAGAAAAAAGCATTGGAAAATGTCCACAAATTTATAAAGTTAAACGAGTCGCGAATAAAAACAGTGCAAATTTTTTTTTTTTTTTAAGTACAAAAATTATGTAATTACTTTTAGAGAGTGTTCGTATGAATTATTAGAAACAAAATTCATCGTAGAATATTTTTTATTGAACTACTTAAAATTCATTAAAATTAATGTATTTAATAAGAATAAATTTTTTTTATGTAATTACTTTAATGATAACAGGATAATTAGAATAAAATAAATTTAAATTTTAGTTTGTTACCACGATGTTAAATTGAATGGAATGCCATTCTTTGAGATTTTGCACTCACCTATTAGAGTTAGCATTTCATCTTCTGTGCGATACTTTCAATGTGTTGCCATTGTAAGACCATGCTACATAAATGTAATATGAAGTTCAGCTTGCTACCAATTTTTCCTCGATTCAATTCTAATATGATTGAGCCATTGAGATTTATGCTAAAGAAATTTTGTATAATGCATGAATGTTAATTAAACGTGCCTTCACTTTCTGCCCGCCCCCTCCCCTCCTTCAAGAAAACAAACTAACAAAAAAGAATAAGTGATTTAATACAGTTTTAATTTCGTCCGATACATGGCTCGTATGAAAAAGCAATATATTAAGCGCATGTGAAAATAAGGAAATATTTGGAGTGAATTTTATATCACAATATTTTAATAAGCATAAATAACGTAATCAGTACGGAATCCTCTTCTGTCGATCGCGTATTGATTGTCGGCTTGACATTCGTAATATCCAGCATCTTTTTGGGTAGTCGGATCAATTTCCATTTTAGACTTCAACGTATCATTACCAATTATCCACTCGTGTACCTATGTAAAAAAGCAAATATTGGTGTATAAAGATGTCATTATGTTGAAAAACTATTCCAAAAACGCGATCAGTTACTTGAAAGCACCGATGAGAATATAATTCGACGCCATCTTTGAACCAGGTAATATGAGGCCGAGGAATACCTTGAGCCATGCAGAAAAAGGTTATCTTACGTCCCAACATGTAATCCAATTCGAAATGCGAAGACTTGATTATCTTAGCTCCCTGTGAAACGGTTAAATGTGAACCACTTCAGGCTGACAAATTTGATAAGAGAGAAACACTCACGTTAGAATTATCGTAGTAATTCGCTCCCTCCGGATTCCGCGGAATGAAAATTTGCTTCATGGATCCTCTGTTACCACCCTTTCTGGAACCGCCTCTGCCTCGTCCTCCGCCTCTGGCAGCATTCGCCACATCACTGATGGCAATCAATATGATTACCGTTGCGAAACGTAAATCCATCGAGTTTGAGTCAGTCTGAGAAATATGCAATTTAGCCTCGGTAGGAAACGTTACAGAATAAAAAGCTCGTACCTGATATTTCCTTTTTTTTCTCTCTTCGTAACTATCGAATATAACGAATTAAACGGATCGGACACCTTTATTACGAACTGAGAGCGTATTCGAACCATGTATTAATATTATCTGTCGCCCTTCGTGTTGTTTATTATTACGAATTAGCTTCTTCCTTTTTTGTTTTATTTTGTTTTTCGAAACGATAAATAAGTCGCGCGCTGTCCCTGCGTCAAAGATGCGTTCGCGTCGAGTTCGTAATTTAAAGCTGGCGAAGGCGCAATTGATGCCGGCGTTTGCCGGTGGCGAATTGTCGTTGACATTGAGATGTACTTGCGTTTGATTGATATTTCGTCAATAATTCGCGACAATTAACCAACTCGTGTGTGCGAAGGGCTTTTATGGATTGCGAATCGATTTGTTTGCAGGGGTTTGTGGAATGTGCCGTATGTGAGCAGCTGTTACCTGATTAACGCGACTGTGTTGAGTAATGCCGAGCTGAAACCGGATTATTCGTATCGCGGATTGGATTACGATATGGCTTTCTGCGCAGATATGAGGAATAAAGTAATTTTTTTTATTTATATTTTTAATGAGCCCTTCACCTAGTCTAAAGACAGTTACAAAAAAAAAAAACATAATGAATGTATAAGTGGATTTTGCTTGAAAATAAAGTCTACTAAAAATCAGTTATAATTTTGCAAACCTAATATGCTCCATTAATAACGCTTTATCGCGGCATCGCCTTATTTAGGATGATACTTGTACATAAATAAGTAGCTCCCGCCTCCATATACCAAAAAAAAAAAAAAAAACATTTGAACGATTACTCCAAAATAGTTGGTAATGAAGCATATTAGAGGTTTTCCCAAGTTATAATTGATATGCCAAAAAATGACACAAATGAGATTTTTGAAAAATTCATAATTTCCCCCCTCCCTCCCTCAGGTACGTGACTGAGCAGTTTTTCAAAAAAAAAATCGTATTTTACATTTTTATCGAATGAAAAAATTTTTTTAATCAATATTTTATTTTATTGGAAATTATTAATAAATTACTGGCAATTTTTTCGGTAATTTAATGATTCACTTTCATGTAATATATTTCTGCGTTATTTAAGTAGTCTCAGGGGCGTAACTAAGGGGGGGATGGGGGGAGCTTCCCCCCCCAGGTGTTTTGAAAAGTTGGGAAATTTATAATTGTTCAACGTTGAAATTGGGAACTTGGAATTTCTTTTGGGAATATAAGAACTCGAATAAATTCGAACTGATGCCAACTTATATTGTGTATAGCACACAACCAAGGACGTAGCCCCCTTGGCTTTTGGAAAGTTGGTAAATTTGGAGTTTTAGCGTAGCAGTATTATTATAACTATTTTTAAAATTTTTAAAGACTAAAAAAAAAAAAAAAAGGTCAACAGTTGGCAAAATTTCATGGTATTAGTTGGCAATTTTTGGTTTTCTCCCCCCCCCCCCCTGAAGAATGTCCTCGTTACGCCCCTGAGTAGTCTCTGATTTTGAAAATTTTTCTGCTTTCATAAAAATTATTGCAATACTTGTCTTTACTGGGAAATTATGCGATAAATTACTATTTCATTTTCATAGAATATACGTAAGCTTCGGAAAAAACCTTAAAATTAGAAAAGAGCGTGAAAACCTCTGATTTAGGGATAAATTCTTAAAACTTTTCGAATTCAATGATAGGTAGCTTGGATGAGCTTTGATACCTCTGTTATAAATATCGTTGCGATGAAAAAAATTCGCATAATTAGTGTGAGTGGATTTTCTCGCAAAAATTGTTTCCTCATAAAAAATTATTCAAATTCGTTTTCCTTCATTTAAAAATAATGATAGAAGTATCTGATGTCTTATATGGAGAGAAAAAACATTCACTACCCAATTTTGTCAAATTTATCCACATTCGAGCCCCAATGAGAGCAACCATATTGTCGAACATCCGTTACTATCTCATTTCATATTAAGTATCCTAATTTAAATGATTAGCGTGCCAATAAAATAAAACGCAGGAAACGGTCGCAGATAAATTCGATACCGTTTCGTCGACTATCTTCATATAAAAAGTTATTTTTCTCAGGGAATCTATTTGCACGTCGACAACCGCAAAGATTTCGGCCATTTGGTTAATCTAGACGAATTCGACGTAACCAAAAAGAATCCAGATTTGTTCGAATTATTCGCCAATAAATGGGATTGGGAGCAGAGGTATTTGCATCCGGAATATTACAGAAATTTCGACGCCGAAAGAAATCATTCGCAAGTGAGTACTAATCGTGAAGAAATGAAGACATCGAACAGATATAATTGGAATTTTTCATCATTTTTATAGCCTTGTCCGGACGTTTATTGGTTCCCAATAGTATCGGAAAGGTTTTGCAAGGAGTTTATTGAGATTATGGAGAATTTCGGTAAATGGTCCGACGGAAGTAATAATGTGAGAAATCGCCCAGCGAAGATTTATTTTTTTAGATGCCATAATTTTATGTGAGCTGTAATTACAAAAATTTTATCGATATTAGGATACTCGACTGCAAGGTGGTTACGAAGCCGTACCCACCAGAGATATACACATGAATCAAGTTGGTTTGGATAAACACTGGTTGGAGTTTCTACGAGCTTACGTTATGCCTATACAACAGTTGGTGTTTATCGGGTATATTCACGATGTAAGTTCACAAAATCCATATATTCGAATTCAGTTAATCGATTGGTAAAACGATGAAATTCCTTTTCATTTATTTTTCATTTTAAAAAATATTTATATCGATTTAGACGCCAAGATCATTGATGAATTTCGTCGTCCGATATAAACCGGATGAACAGCCGTCTCTGAGGCCTCACCACGATTCTTCAACGTACACCATAAATATTGCTCTGAATCGGCCTAATATCGATTACGAGGTAATATAGTCAAAATTAAATAAATATGCTTATAATTTTTTTTTTTTTTGACGCCATGTACAGCGCTGAGCTAAAGGCGTGTTTAAGTAGGGTTACAGGAGTGGGTGTAAGGCGGTTGAGTGGAAGAAATTCAGTAAGTTGAGTATACTAGTGGGATCATTTTGTAAAATGTATTGGATTTCGGGTTTGGAAAAGTACAAGTTTCTATGAATGTTATATTTTGAACATTCTTGGAGGATATGTGTTACTGTAGTAGGAGCATTACATGTTTCACAGATGGGAGTGGGCAGTTTATTGAGTAGGTAGCTGTGGGTGAGGAGAGAATGTCCAGTGTGGATTCGGGTTAGAATGACTTTCAGTATTAATTAAACGAAGAAATATGATTCCTGACCATGTAGTCTTCGATTTCATTCATTAGCTGAGTTTTTAATAAAAACGATAGCTATTACAGCCTACCTGATTTGGGAAGGGAAGGTCGGGGGAGGGTGGGGTCTTCAAATCTTTGCGTTTCAGACCATTTGTAATCATCTGGCAAATGTCCAACTTTTTGGTATATATATATTTTTTTCCCACGCGTAGCGCCGGCGAGTGTTCATAAAATTCGCTCAAAATTTGGTGAGGAACTCTTCTTGAAAATGCGCAGAAGTGCTTTTTTTGTTTTTTCGAAAAATTTCAAAATGGCGGATCACTCAAATTTTGAAGGGGGCTGAAGAAGAGGCAAATAGCTCAAATTTTTCGTTTTTGATCTCATATGAAAGAGTGAGTCACGGACACCAACATATTTAAATTTCAGCTTCCTAAGTGCATTTTGAGGAGAGTTAGCAAAAACCTGTTTTTGAGGAAATTTCGTTTTTTGTGTCACCCGCCTTGCGCAGGCGGGTGTGGATAAAATTCGCTCAAAATTCGGTGAGGAACTCTTCTTGAAATACGCAAAAATAGTTTTTTTGTTTTTTCGATAAATTTCAAAATGGCGGATCACTCAAATTTTGAGGGGGCTGGAGAAGGGCAAATAGCTCAAATTTTTCGTTTTTGATTTCATATGAAAGAGTGAGTCACGGATACTAACATATCCAAATTTCAGCTTCCTAAGTGCATATTGAGAGGAGTTAGATCAAAAAACGGCTTTTTGAGGAAGTTTTGAGTCATGAAATTTCTTGAATCTTCCATATCTCCCCACCAAATCAAGTTAAAGAGGTCAAATTTTGTGTGTGAGGTTAGTTGGTGACCACAATATGACCTCTTGAATTTGGATCAAAATGGATTCAAAATGGCGGATTATCAAAATTTTGAGTAGAGCTTGAGGAGCCTCAAGTTGGTAAAAATGTAATTAATATGAATTCATATGGTTATTGGGGATAAGTTGTATACTATATCCCGAATTCACTTCCATACATGATGTTGGAGGGGGAAGGCGGGGTTACAACCTAAAATAGTGGTGGGGGTACAGGAGGGGTCGAAAATTTTTTATTGCTGTGTCATATGATAAAATGAGCCCAAGTGACAAACGTATTTTGATTTTAGCTTCCTCAGTGATTTTGGAGGGGAGTTAGAGCAAAAAACGGCTTTTGGAGGGGAAATTGCTGCAGGAAATTTCATGAATCTTCCATATCTCATCACCAAATCGGCCTAGAATGGTCAAACTTTGTGTGTAGGATTAGTTTGTGACCAGAATATAACCACTTGAATTTGAGTCAAAATGGATCCAAAATGGCGGATTGTCAAGATTTGAAGATAATTTGAGGACCCTCAAATAGTTATAATTTGAGAAATATGTGTTCACATGATTATTTCATGGCAAGAAATACTACATTTGTGCCAAATTCAACTTCTTAAATGTTTTTGGAAAGGATAGGGTAGGGGTTTTCAGACTTGGTATTGGGTGTGGCCTGTAGTCATGAACGGTTAAGCAAGGTTATTAGTAAATCAAAACAAGCTCCAATTAAAAACTCAGCTCCAGTAATGCGGCATGGCTGCTTACGTTTTTTTTTTTCATCAGTTGGTTTTGCCCTATTGAAAATCCGCCTTTTCAGTTTTCACAAGATATGGTCAACTTTTAGCTGATGTAGAGAGAAAATTAGATCTTGGGCAAATAATTTTTATGCCTCTTCTTTTTCCTTTTTTTTTTAAATTAAATAAAAATATTGAAAACATTTTTAATGAAAAAAAAAATCTAATTAGAATAAAATTGCAAAAATTTTAAAATGTAAAATTTAGATTTTCGGACCCTCTTGGAAACCCGAGCCTGCGCAGTCTGGCCTGCAGCTCCTCTATCTCCCCGTCACTGGTCACATGTCCTTATTGCTTTTTTTTAAGGATGCGATGTGCTATTGATGGGCTAATTCGGTGTTTTTCGAAAAGTACAGTGGTTGAGTTACAGTAGTAGTTGCTGAACGACTTCAAAAGGACGTCATAAAAATTTTAGTGTCTTGACTCAATTTTTGAATCATTCAAAATGGTGTAAAAATTTTCAAAAATTTGAGTATTGGATTGTTGTAACTTTTTTTTTCGTTCGAAGTCATATTTTGTTGTTCAACCAGTTTTCTTAAAATTTTGTGGGTCTAATTTTTTTTTTTTTTTTTTTTTGAGAAAGTCGGCACCAATTTTGACTATTTTCAAAAATGAACGACAAATGAAGTATTTGAACATTTTTATTGGTATTGTGCACAGTATGAACTTAATTTAGGATGTTTGAACTCAAAGAGTAAGAATATGCCCCATTTTTGCTTCACAGTGGTTCTCAAAATTTGAGTTTTTTCAATGGTAAAATATTTAAACAATGCCAATTCGATGGAAGATGCAAAAATGTGATATTTCGGAAAATCATTCGAGGTAAAAATCGAGCATATATTACCTATGGAGTCCGAAAGAGCCTAAATCAAGCTCTTCATTTGCAAAATTTCATAACATTATCTATTTATCGTTCATTTCTGTGAATAGCTGAAATTTTTTTTTTTTAACAATTGTAAAAGAGTTTTGGCCCATTTAATTAAAAAAAAAAAAAATGGCAGCTCAAATTTTTCTTAGTTTTTGAACGACAAAATATCATTTTTGAGCGCAAAAAAAATTCAACTCCATTACATTTAATTTCTTTGAAATTTTTGAAAGCTTTCACGCCATTTAGGAAAATATACGTAAAAATAATTTTTATGTCTTTTCGAAGTCATTCAGCAACTATTGTGGCCACGCCCCTTTCACTTTTCCAATAAAACCTAAATTTGGGCCATTGTAGCGGGTACTATGAAAAAACATCCTCACCAAAATTTCGATTCCCCAACCCCACTCCTTGACTAGGCTAGGGCCAATTTAAGCAGAAAATGAATAGAACTTTTTCTTGTCTGTACAGCTCAAAAAATTTGAATTACGTTTCGCTATATTGTACATTCCTATGGATAACATTCCAGAAAAAAATAACACTCCTCTTCTCATTCCCCCTCCTCCCAAATGACCTATTCGCCGAAATGATATGAAATCATTTCAAAAGTAATACGCTTAAAATCATATTAAATTGTTATATTTAGGATATTTCCTCCACATTTTCAAAAGACCCAAATACTTTTTAAATTTAGTTTTCAGTTTTTCAAGTCCCTTAGCCCCCGGTCTTTATGTAAATTCTTTTGATAAAAACCGAAAATTAAAAATATTAATGATTAACTGGTCTTCGTCTTCTTCTGGAGTGTTCAATGGGAACTAATAATGATTTTCTTAGCGTATAATGCTTCGTCAGATTGACCTAGAGTTGCATCTTCTTGTTTCTTTTTCTTATTTCGTTTCATGATTGTTTTATGTCAATGTTCGCAGGGAGGTGGATGCAGATTCATTCGTTATAATTGCCAAGTCACCGATTTCAAATTAGGTTGGATGTTGATGCATCCAGGTAGACTGACTCACTACCACGAAGGTCTAACGGTTACGAAAGGTATCAGGTATATAATGATTTCGTTTGTAGATCCGTAAGCTGATTTCATCTGTTCTTTTTTTTTTATACTGCCAAAATTCATCGACTGTCACGTTGCAATTAACGTAAACTCTTACCATTTAACGTTTAAGTTGTATTATCAATAGATCTTCTTTATAAAGGGTGCTATCGACTATTTATAGCAGTAAGGTTGTATTAATTGACGAACAAATTTTTCTGTATACTTAATACTCTCAAAAGATGAACAAATCGTCTTGACATGTCTTCCTGAGAGGTGATTTTTCGAAGTTGCATTTTGAAGGTGAAATGTTCTGGATAATACAGTCATTCGTTTTAGTCATTTATTTTGTAAGTTTACCTATTAGAGAATTTTCAAGGTATTCTGTGTATGGATTTTTTTTCGCATTTATTTTTTATTTTAATAACGACGATATCATGTGATGGGTGAGAATTTTGCCATGCCTTTATTTTACTTAATCTAGAATTAATTTATCTACTGAGAATAATCCTTTAAGCGTGTATATTTTTTATTAAAGCGATTATTCACCTATTGGCTTCTTTAATGGTAACTCGGTAGGATTACTCATGCAGAGAAGGAAAAAAAAAAGGTAGAAAAGAGATAACGAATTTTTTGTTTTTTTATAAAAAGTAAATAAATGTATTAAAATATTTACAAAATGAGCTTATAAATAAATACAAACACGCTCCCTTTTTTTTTAAATCTAATTTTGATTCTTTTATTTCACATTGGTCGTTTAACTCTCTTCGTTGGCAGTCTGTTTATTGGCTTGTGTCAACGTGCCTGGTCTACGTGCGGATAAATTTCTTCTGCGACTAGCAATTAAAGATGATAATTTACTTTCGGTCGTCGACGAGGTTTCCGATTGCGGCGACGATTCCGCTACTTCGGGCTCGGATTTGGGTGATGATTCTTCGACGACGTCTTCGCTGACGGGTTTGGTGTTTTCGTGTTTTTCTTCCTTAGGCTCTTGTTGTTCGACCGGTGGTGTGGGTTGCTTTTTCCTCGGTAGGAGGTTGTTGAGCTGCGGAAAATGGGAAATTTTTAATAATTTTTTGTGTCGATAGGCTTTTTTTTTAAAAAACAAATATTAATTTACCAGTTGTCTACGATTTTGATTTAACGCTGCGGTATTATTGGATTGTTGAGCTTGAGCTTTAGCGTGACTGCCTTTATCGGAAATACGTAACTTGGGTCTGTTCTTTAGCCTGGTAAGGGCATCCGGTGGTGATGTACTGAGAGTGGTTGTGGTCGGAGTTGTGGCTACGGTTTCGCCTGCTGAATCTTCGTGCTCGACATGTTCTTCGGGTTGTTTTTGTTCAACAAGAACGTCGGCGCTGCCACTGGTGTCGGCATCAATAGGCGTGCTGACGGTGGTGGTGGTTGTGCTCGAACCGAGCTTATTTCTGGACGAAAGGTTTAACTTGGATCCAGGTCGGAGTGGTCGTACTTGGCCATTTTGACTACTAATTTTGTTTCTAAAAAAATTATCGTTGTTATTTTACGGATGATTTATTTTCATGATGAATTTAGCTCTCGAGTACTCACTTGATCGATCTGAAAGTTGTGGATTGTTCGGTGGCATTTTGGTCGGTGTTGAGGTTATCTTTGACTATGGCCTCTTCGTCACCGGACGGTGCTGATGTTGTGGAAGTTCTAAGTCCGCTTCGACGACGCGAGTTATATCTGCGTAAAATTTTATAATGGGAATTTTAAGTGTGTACGTATACGTGCAGCATGTTTCATCTCAATATGAGCTACTTCATGTCACATGTAAGGTTCTCATGTGACACTGATGTATGACAGTTTGCCTAACCACTTGCTAAAGGGACCGTGATACGAAAATTTGATTTTTTAACTCATAATCCAAGGTAATTACAGATATGCTGTTTACACCAAGCTGTAGAATATGCAATGTAGTGTTACAGAGTATTATTGAAGAAACAATAATGGGGGGGGGGGGAAGTAGGTGTGAATAAATAATGAAAAACGATTAGAAACATTAGTCATTTTTCCACATCTTCTTGGAGATTACTTGGAAAAATGATTTTGAGGCCATATTTTTAAAAATTTCATTGACCTTCAATTCCTCTTTCAACATAATTATACTTTAGGTGGATGGCCTTAGGTACTAGAATAGGCTTTTTTCTAATAGTGCCTGAGGGGGGGGGGGTATTATAGTTGCTAAATAACCTTGAAAAAATCTCCTAATAATTTCACGTTCCTAACTCATAACTCAATTTTTAAACCCCCCAAAATGAAGTTAAAATTTTGAAATTTGCAAAAAAAAAAAATTGTGCAATTAAAATTCTTTTCATCTTACAAAGTCAGCTGCCATTTTGAAAAAAAATTTCGATGGTCTAAATCGGTTTTAAATTTTTTTCAAAAAGCAATCACGATTATTTTCAAAAATCAACTTTAGTGAATATTTTATTCGTATTGGGCTCGTTATGAGCTTAATTAGGATTTTTTGGACTCAATACACCAAATATTTTTGATTTTTATTTCGCCTGAACTTTTTGATGCTAACATCTAACGAAGTTATTTTGAAGCAATATTTGGGCTCCTGAGTCCAAAAAAGCATAAATTAAGCTCGAGTGCACACCGCCAATAAATTAACAATTTTTCGTTTATTTTTAGAAATAACCAAAATTGGTACTTTTTGAAAAAAAAATTTATAAACGATTTAGGCCTAAATTTCAAAAGAATCGATGGCTAAAATTTTTTTCAGCCTTTATACCACAAAATATGATTTCGTAGAATGACAAAAAATTCTAATTGCCTAAATTTTTTTTTCTCAAATTTCAGATGGCTCAACATTTTGACTTCATATAGAAGGGGGAGGGGGGTTGGAAGTTAAAATGGAGTTAGAAACCCCTAATTTTTCAAGACGTTCTTTCAAAGTCATTTAGCAAGTAATATGGTCTCCTTTCTTCACTTTCTGAAAAAAAAGTATATTCGGCCCACCCCAATGGACAGCTCTAAATAGCGAGAAAAATTTTATTTTATCTTACATTCAGAGAAATATTTTTTGAAACTTATATCTCGAAATCTAAGGGACCAGAGTCACACCTAAATATTATCTAGACAACCTGTGATGTTAAGATCATAGATAACTCTTGATCTACTTCATATTTCAATGTTTGATCTTGATGTGATCTTAAATCACAAATTTTCAAAATCATAGGTCCAGACTATTTTCCATGTTTAGCTGAGTTTTTATTAAAAACGATAGCTATTTTAGCCTACCTTATTCAGAAAGGGTCATCAAAGAAGGGCGAGGTTTTCGAATCTTTGCGTTTCAGATCATTTGTAATCATCTTCTCTGGCGTGGCGCTCACGCGTATGCATGAAATTTTCTCAAAATTTGGTGAGAGACTCTTCTTGAAGATTTAATGAAGGTGCTTTTTTCTTTTTTCGATACACCTCAAAATAACGGATCACTTAAATTTTGAGGAAGCGTGAAGAAGGGGAAAATGGCTCAAATTTTTCATTTTTGAACTCATATGAAAAAGTGAGTCACGGACACCAACATATACAAATTTCAGCTTCCTAAATATATTTAGAGGGAAGTTGGAGCAAAAAACAGCTTTTTGAGGAAGTTTTGAGTCATGAAATTTCTTGAATCATCTATATTTCCTCACCTAATGAATGTAGAAATGTCAAACTTTGTTTGTGTTGTGAATTAGTGACCAGATTATGACCTCTTGAATTTGGTTCAAAATGCATCCAAAATGGCGAATCATCAAAATTTGAGTGAAACTTGAGGAGCCTCAAATTAATTAAAATTCGATTTATATGAATATATATGATTATTGGGGATAATAGGCCTACTATATCCCACATTCAACTTCACAGGTGATCCTGGAGGGGTAAAGGGGTTAGCAATGTCAAGTGCCAACCTGAACAAGACGCTATTAAAAACTCAGCTCCGAAATTAAAATTCCCTTCGTCGAAAACCAAATTGTTGATTTAGCTTATTTGCTAACATAAGAATAACCAAAACCAGGAAAGAAGGGGGGCAAGGAAGGTGCATTTCTCTTAGTCTCAGTTTCTCACAAAAAGTCAAAAAACACAATTTTTAGGATTTAATGTCTTCATAATTATTCTTATTATATATATATAGTGATCTATGGTCAAAGTGGCATCAGTTTGCACATTCCTCAGAAGTGCATCTAATGTCACATTAACGACACCACAATGGCGAACGGAATGTATAATATCATAGGTTTTCTCAGAAACAAATTTTTAAAATGATGCCACTTTACCTATAAACATCAAAAAAATGAGGCTACTACGACCGTAGACCGAAAAAAATTTTTTTGTATGAAAAATAGAATATTAGAGGTAAAGTGGCATCACCCAAATAACCACACCAGTGACATCATGACACAAAGCTGAATCGATGAGCAATGTGATGGTAAAGTGGCATCAAAAAAAAGATGCCACTTTGTAAAAAAGATGCCACTTTACCTGTAGACGACGAAAAATGATGCCACTTTATCCATAGATAAATCTATATATATATATATATATATATATTTTTTTTTTAATAAAAAAATGAAAAATCAACAAAATTTTGTTTTAGTTTTAATTTTGTTGTGAATAAATCGAGGAAATTGACTTGGAAAAAAATGGGATGAGATTGCTCATTTAAAATGACCTTGGATTGATAAAGGTTCATTTTTTATTCTTGATCTTGCCTAGGGCTGTATAAAATGTGGCATGATTGACAACATGTTAGTGACAGTAAAAAAGTGAGCAGGGTAAAATTATGAGAAAAGTGTAAAGAATTATGGGAAAAATTGGTAATTTTTGATATTTTTTTTGAAGATATCTTCAGAAAATAAACTCCAAACTTATTCATTGCTCGCTTTTTCATCTCGGCCCCTTCAACAATTGCAGCTAGCAAATCATAACATACGAGTGTCACATAAATAGCCTATATGTCGTATGAAGGAGCTAACATCAAAATGAATTACTCTGTAGACTGTATTATTATTATAAAAAATCATTTATTTATTTTTATTTAAATAATTTTTTATATTATAATCGATCAGTAAAAAAAAAATGTAAACATACCTGTCGGCAAAGTTTGGTTTAGGTTGTTGAGGAGATGAGGTAGACTGTCCTTCCGTCGAAACACCTGATTCCGATCGAACGTTACCACTGCGGAATCGATTTCTCGTTGCGAAACCTAGTACAGAGTCAAATCGCATTATATGAAAAGATCACTGCTTACAATTTTCTCAAAAAATTAATAAACCCTAATTACTTGGTTTAGCTGATTCTTGATCCTTACTGACAACTGCTGAATTATCTTGTTCATTCGGTGAGGACGTAGTCGTCGATTTTTTCGCATAAGCTGAAATCTATCGAAGAAAATTCCAAAATCAATTTCATAACTACGTCACAAAAAAAAAGTCACCGTCAGCGATCTCACTTACCCTATGACCAGGTTCTCTGCGATTTGACGGTTGGAATCTGTTGCGCGGTTTCTCAGTACTTTCGCTATTAACTGCCGATGACTCGGAAGCAGAAGCTGCTGCTTCTGTACTAGTCGAAGAGCTTATTCTAGTTCTGCTGGCACCACTTCCCCTAAATCTTCCTCTGCCTGGTGACGGAGGTAGACTTGGCGCTTGTGTCGTAGTAGTAGTGGTGGTAGGCGCTGGCGTCGTTGTCGTTGTCGTCGTTGTAGTTGGGCTAGAGAATACCACAGTGGTGGGTATATTGGTGGGATAATACGTGTTCTCAGAGTAATTCACCACGGTGGTACCATCATCTTGGGAGATGCTTTTGGATTCTTCGTTTTGCGTTTGTTGGTAAATGGCGTACAAGTCGTGGGCAGCTTTGTCAGTCAAACCTGCGATTTCGGAGGGTTTAATTTATATCGTATGTTTTTTCCACGATTAGGGGTGAGGATATATTTTTGAAATTACCTGCACCGTAAACTGTGGTCAGTGAGTTGTCTGAAAGAGTGGAAAATGGAGCGGTGTTGTCTATCGCATTTTCAGTCACGTGGGTGAAACTCGGCGATACTGTTTTGCTCGGAGTGGTTACTGCAATACGAGAGGAGTCTTCGACATATTGAACGCGATCTTTTTGCTGATATAAATCGCTTTTAGTGCTGCCGGATGAAGATGGTAGATTTTGAGTTATACCCAAGTCCTCTGAATTTTGTTTTAGAGATTTTCCTGAAATATTTTTTCGATTATTTTCATATTTTTCTAGCCCGTGAATGATATCGAAATTGTCACGAATAGAATCATTTTCCTCTTACCTCTGGGTTGACTTTCGAATTGAGTGAATGATTTTTCATAATCTGAAGGTACGCTTGTAGAATGAGTTCTGAATGAACTGCTGTCCACTAATTCTAAACCAGGTTGTCTTAAGCCTGTAAATAATTTTTTTAATTCAGTTAGACTTTATGGAGGTTTTTGTATCAAGGCACGAAATGATAAATAAAATCGTCCTTCATCTTGGAGAAATCCCCAAAGGAGGCTCAAATTATATTGTACATTCATGTTTTCTTTTCAACTCCAAATGATTGTATTAATATTTATTCAATAAGAGGGTTTTAATCTGTTAATGAGGCTTATGAATAAAAAAAAAAAATGAATACTCGTGAGAATGACCATTTAGTAGACGAGAATGCTCTATGTAAATCTCCATTTCGCTGGCCCTCCCCCAAGTTAAAGTTGGGTGCTGCAATTAACCACATCGTTTGTGCTACGTTTGTACCGGTTTGTGCCGCTTCCCCCACGGAGATTTGGCGTGTGGGGCTATAGAAATGCGAGCACCTCCCCCCATTTCAAGGTTGATACAAGAAAGAACATTTGCTCCCTTGGTTCAAATTTTTAAAAAAAGAGTATTTAATTTTTTCTTCGAGCAATTAAATTTTCAAAATGATCAAATTGCTTTTTTACTTTTCAAAGATTTCTTGACACTTTCAGTTTTAGTCATAAGCTAAATTCAAGGTATGATACTGTTCTCTCTTCTGTTTAGATAGTTAGATTAAGGTCCCTCTCCGTAGGTGCTGTGTTTCTTAAAAACCAATGTTAGTACAAGAACGTAGTCACCTACGCTGTAGATGTGACCCCCGTATTATCAATAGATTTCCCCCACCCGGTAAGTCCGGATTGGGTGCCCCCCCCCAAAAAAAAGTATGATAATGTTGAATAATTAAATTTTTAAATCCATCGTTTTTCACTCCAATTTTAATGGCGTAGTAACGAATATGATGAATTTCTATGAAGTAAGTTTTCGAGACTCAGTTTTTTTACCTCTATTTTCCAAAGATTTTTTGCCCCTTCAATGTCAGTGATAGGCAAAATGTATGAGACCCTGAGTTGATAGTATTGAACAGTTGAGTCCTCAAGTAGCGACAGCGAGTTCGTTTACAAAATAATATTTTACTCGTTCAGTTTCAGCGATAGACAAAATTTGTGGGTCAACGTTTTCTTTTTTCAGTGACCAGTTTCAGTAACATTTAATAAAGAAATGCAAATAAAAAGTCATATTCGTGGACCCAAAAAATTTTCTGAGTTCTGGGTACTGTGTCTTAAGTGTGTTATGGATTCGGGCTCGTAGCCAGCTTTCATTTAAAGGAGTGGTTACCAAATCCTAAAGAGGGACTTAGGCTCTATTTTTTTTTGTTGGTTGGTACAAATTTTTGTGGAATAGATTAGTTCCCCACCGCCTCCTGCTTATAGGCCTGTATGGACTAATGGGTAATACAGCGTTGATAATGCCTTAGACCTATCGCTATAGTTAGAATAATAATTAGAGTGAATCTTGTGAACAGGCTGTACAATGGAAGTAGGATCAAATGTGGGTAATTCTTTTTTCGTAAAAATTTTTCCTTTTTTTATTCCTTTTGGAGGCGATATAAATTACATTTTTATGCGTGGAATAGTTTCTTTCTTTTTCTTTTCTTTCGTTTTTTTTTTTTTTTTTTTTGTATAAATTTCTTGATTATGAATTCTTGAAGAAAATTACAATTTTTTTTTACTATTCTCTTCCCCCTTCTGCAACGCGCTCGCTATAATTTTACTGGAATTTGGAACCAGTTTTTATAACTGGATTTTCTTTAAAAAAAAAACAGTCATGTATTCAATTCAAAAAAAAATTTGTGATCGCAAAAACTCAAAAAGCATCGAAGGTCGAAAGTTTATATTTAGAAGGATGATGGGTTATACATAATGCAGATTTTCATATTGAAATTATAAAAAAATTGAAGTAAAATTAACGTATTAATTCAGTAAAATATGAAATTGAGATTAGGAAAAATAATACGGTGTATGTGAAGGAGTAGGGAGCTCAGCACCAATCAGAGAGCAGAACGTGAAAAAAGAGCGTGTGTATTGTTAACATAAGGAGGTGCAGGATGAAAAATGCTTCAGTCATGAATGTGAAGTTATGCAGTCAAGTTGAAGACTGGTGTTGTTTATTTAATATATTGCATCGAAATTTTTTTGCGTTTTAGTAATTGATTTTTTTTGCGATTTTTGTAATTTTTTGTGCCGATTTATTAATTATTTCAAAAAATTTCAGTGGTTAATTTTTTGCGGTTTTTGTAATTTTTTGCAACTGGATTGCATTTTGTAGTAAATATAACTTCATAAAAAATTATTCATTAAGAAAATCCAGATTATTTACATATAGTGTCTAGATGGACAAAAAATATTTAATAAAACTGATTTCCTTTCTTCCTTTGTCTTTTCTTGTGTTCTCGTCTGTCCTCTCCCCCACCTTCAAAACGCCACAAATCATCCATAATTATATTATTGAAATTATTCAACATAGATAATTACGAATAATATACAGATTGTTTCCTTTTGGAGTTCCTCCCCCTCCCAAGCTATAATTTTATCATTTTTAACGTGATAAATTTTCTAAAATTTCGATAGTTATACATCTCAAAAAGTTTATTAAAGCTACAGCTTTAAAATGTACCTTAAGAACTGAAGCATTTACTGACAATAAGGAGCATAAATTTATGAAGCTGCGTGAGGGGGCACTCCAATATGTAAATAGAATGAAATGAAAAATAAAATTATTCATAACTAATTGATTCCATTATGAGATTTTCTCATGCTTACAAATAAAAATGATGTTCAATTTTTTTTTATTAATTTGAATAGAAGGGTATTTGCTTTAAAACTACATAAATAATGATAAAAGTTCTGTTCATTTTTCACTCCTGCTGCCCATAGGCCAATGCATTTAGACATTGAGGTCGGAAAAATTCCCATCAAAGCGATTTTTGGTATGGTTGTTAGGAACACCATTCCAAACAACATACTAAAAGTCCTGACCCCTAGGTGTGGAGCGTATCCCCCCAGGGGGGGAAAATGTCCCCCCAAAATCAGTTTTTGGCCCCTATCCCCTCTGCATTTGGTCGTAGCGCAAAAAAGTTTCAATAAAATTTATTCTCCTTTCAATTCCCTATAAAATGAGCCATAAACCATTTTTCAAGGAAGAACGAGTGTGGAGCTATAGCTTCCTAAAGATGAGTGGTTTGGAGGTATGTTATGAAAAGTCGCTATAAAAAAGTATTACGATTATTATAAATTGTTTTAATGGTTATATATTATATTGAAGCCTAAGATAATTTTCCCTGACAAATCGAAACCACCTCCTCTTCCCCCACCACCATTATCAGAAGAACCCCCCTTCGTATAATGAATTTGTTTTAATGACACAGCCATTTATTCTAATTTCGACATAGAAAAATTACACCAAATATCTACGAGTCGCGCGTGCTTTTCGTATCCTTGTTGGGGGGAGGGAGCAGCCTATATTGCGACACGATATACTGTTTCTTGTAGCGTTCGCTCAGGGTGAGGATTGTTGGGGCACGACAATACTACGCATTTGAGGTATAAAGTACAGTTGCATTACGATGTCAAATGATGAAGCTCTATTTTTATATACTAGCGAGTAGGGTACCTAGCTCTACTATTCCCTTGAATATTTCCGATGAGTTGGAAGTGTGTTTCTTACGAATTTAGTTTACAATCAGCGGGGGAGGAAAAGTCATAAGAGCATTAAAAAAAAAATGTAGATGAAGACAAATTTTTAGCGTCAATGCTTCAAGTCGTGGGCCCTGAAAAAAATTTGGGCCCGGGAAACCGCCCATCTTCCCAAGGCTCAGGCCTGTTTACAATGGATGATATGTTGAAGTGTTTTATTAGTAATATTCAGTAACTGTTACTAAAAAAGGATTAGATTCCTCCTTAGAAGCAAGTAAGCTTTGGAATGATCCTCCAGAATTCGCATCTAGCAAATACGGGCCTGGCAAACCCAAGGCACCCAAGCTAGCTCTGGCATCATTTCTTATGTCTCCATACCAGAACTATTCCTTCTTCAAATCTCTAGAAACTCCGGACTACAGCATGTGCCAGAGCAACTGTGGTTACGGGAGCGGGCTTTGAACCTTGGAAAGTTCCACCTCTAATGACATAATTTATCCTAATGGTCCCAAAGCACACTCTGTTGCTGGATTGTCTATTCTTTCTACAGCCAATCATTCTTCAATCACTTTCCATAGCTTGACCACGGGTACATGTGGCAGCTCATCAACATAAAAGTTGAATAAAAAGCCTTTAAGGGTTTGTGAGTCCTGCTACATCAGATTTTGTAAGTGCTCCATCTGAGGCCTTAAAATCAGGCAGTTGAGAAAGGAAATACGATATAATTCTATTAATAAAAGTGGTATGGTTGCATAAGTTGGCGCTCCAAAAGGGAACCCTTATTGACACCATTCCACTCATGTAACTGATAACTGCACAGTTAGTTCTTTTATTATCAGCCGAAACTCCTATGGGCCCCTGATACATAGGTGATAGTGAGTTATGGAGCACAATAAGCTATAAATGCCCAAAGTGGCCAGTGCTTGTAGCACCCAATTAGATCTGAACTGAACCTGAAGCTTCGTAATGATGGAAAACATGAATTTTTAGAAAAAAAAAATGCGAATGTAACTGTGCATATCGTACCCTCAGTGCAATAAGGCCACATCTCAAAAAAAATTGCAATTACAAGAAAGCCACATCTCAAAAAAGTACTTCTTTTTACATACATTTTTGGGTACAATTAATGTAAATCGATAAAAGTGTGACAGATAAACTAAATTAGCTCATTTTACTCCAAAAAAGTATAGGAAAAGGGTACCTTTTTGTTGAATTTTTACATGCTTTTTTTGAATGTGGCCTTATTGCACTGAGGATGCGATATATTGTGCCTAATGTTGCGTCGTAATATAAGCCGCCCCTCCCTCCAAACAAGGATACGAAAAGCACGTGTAACTCGTAGATGTTTGGTGTAATTTTTCTATGTCGAAATTAGAATAAATGGGCTGTGTCATTAAAACAAATTCATTATACGAAGGGGGTTCTTCTGATAATGGTGGTGGGGGAAGAGGAGGTGGTTTCGATTTGTCAGGGAAAATTATCTTAGGCTTCAATATAATATATAACCATTAAAACAATTTATAATAATCGTAATACTTTTTTATAGCGACTTTTCATAACATACCTCCAAACCACTCATCTTTAGGAAGCCATAGTTCCACACTCGTTCTTCCTTGAAAAATGGTTTATGGCTCATTTTATAGGGAATTGAAAGGAGAATAAATTTTATTGAAACCTTTTTGCGCTACGACCAAATGCAGAGGGGATAGGGACCAAAAACTCATTTTGGGGGGACATTTTCCCCCCTGGGGGGATACGCTCCACACCTAGGGGTCAGGACTTTTAGTATGTTGTTTAGAATGGTGTTCCTAACAACCATACCAAAAATCGCTTTGATGGGAATTTTTCCGACCTTTGGTGTATTTTATGTCTAAATGCATTGGCCTACCAGTTGTAATGTAATAATTATTGTTCATCAAAGAATCTATTTTTTTCGGTTATTATTTTTGAAATAAGTTTTGATGAAAATGGAACAAAATTATTTAAATATTACACGAGAAAAAAAATTTACATCTCAAAATTTGCTTTCGTTGAATTTATTGAAAAATTTGAGCTTAGAATTTTTTTTACATTATCTTGATGTATTTTCTGAATATTCTTGTACTGAATTATGAATAATAAAAATATAACAATTTACCGCTCGATTTGGTCCTGGCTTGTGGCTCTTTCGTTTGTACCGGAACAGTTTGTTGCGTTACAAAAGCATAAGTGTCTTCTTGATTTGCTGTATTATAGTGCGATCTGCCTCTGGAAACCGGTCTGGCGGTTGTTGAAACAGGTTCATGAACTACGGTAGCGATAGGTTGTTCCGATATAGCTTGCGGAGCAGCCTGTCGGCCCGGATATCTGTAAATAATAATTTTTCTCAGTTTTTCCAACCACCCTCTTTTTTTACAAAAATTACACCACCACCAACATCTTCTTTTCTTGATATTTAAAAACTATATTGAAGCGACATAATTATGATAGGTATTAAGTCACTTAGGTACCTGGCGGAATTGAACTGTGGTTGATAATAGACATCGTTTGTTAAGGAACTTTTACTAGGAACTGAAGAGACTGGTTGCGACACTAAGCCAGCATTATCTAGGGAATACCTGTGGTCAACAGATGTTTTCACGGAGTCAGTGATTTATTCTAGGGATGTAGACGAGAAATGTGTTTTAATGGTACCAAAATGATCTCTAATTTACCTGAATTTTTCGCGATTATGTTGCGGCACTGGAACACCTTCGTTCAAAACGTCGACGGTTTTTATACGAGTTCCCACACTATCGTCAGAGAAGGTTTTCGTATGTTTGGGCGTGGTAGACGAAAATCGTTGGACAGGTGTAGTAGTTCGTTGAGTAGGTGCAACGGTACTGACCGGTATTTCATTAACTTTCGGAGATTTATCGCCTACAAAAATTCGTATAATTAATATCCACACGATTGTTTCGCTTAATTGAAAATTCTATTCGAAATTATCGCCATTAGTTCGCAAATTTCCAAAAAAAAACTGCAATTTTTTCACATCATTTAGAACATTTTCACGGACCAGTTGTATAGATTGGCGGTGATTCCGTGGTAACTTAGATCGCAGTAATTTCATCGCTTTATATGTTAATGAAAATAATTAGGTAGTGCGAATTACCGATGTTTTGAGCGGAAGTTTCACCTTCATCTTCGTAATAGTAGTAAATGTATTCGTATTCGTAGTCTTGCCCATTCGGACCTTTCTTCACGTTAATCCTAGACGTTTGCGATGTACCAGCCGGCACTAAGTGTTTATCGGAGAGCGGTGAATCGACGAAATCGAAAACTCCTTCGTCTGCGACCGACGATGGTTTCTCTTTGGATGGTTTCAACGAAAGTACTTCGTAATTAGAAGCGTCATTTTGCGATGGCCTCCTATTCTCTTTACCTTTTGACAAACTGGTAAACATTGCAGTCTGTATTAATTAAAGCGACAAATGAAATTTATACCGAACAGGCGATACGGTTGTGGTGAAACGTACCTGATTTGTTTCTGCGCTGGAACGGCGATACTGCCTTTTTGCTTGTTGAAAGCTGGACTCTGGACGCCAGCGTTTGCGTCCAAGTTTACTTTGATATCTTCGTTCGATTCTTTACTAGTTTCGCCTTCGAATTTTGAGATTTTTTCTTTCGTCGAGTTTTTCTTCTTTTCCTACGAGTGATTTTTATGTTGAACATTTTTTCTAAGAGGTCATTATTTGGTGAGAAAAGTGATTGGAGATTTACCATTATTATTCTTTCGTCGGAATCCGCATTGATTCCATCGCTTACTAATCCTGACATACCTTCAGGTTGTACGTTAACGCTAATGTCTTTACTGCTATCTGAAAATTATACATATGACTGGTGAGTATTAGAGATATTATCGAGGATTTATTCTAGCTTAGTTTGCAATGAGAGCAATAGCTACTACAGAATATTTGATTTGGAAAGCAAAGGTTGCTCATGTGCTCGATTAACACTTTAAAATGGTGTAGATGTTGCTGAGCAACATTCAGAATTTTCCTCAGGTACGAAAAAACCTATTATTAGCTAATAATTGATGTTTAAAATTAAAAAATATATTTTTGAAATACTGATTTTTATTTATTTATTTATTCATTTATTTTATTTTAATTTACAAATATTGTCAACTCTTATCTGCTGATGAAGGTCACACTCTCAATGCAATTTGATTACAATTGATTTTTTCGATTTTTTTTTGTTTTTTTTTTTTTTTTATTTTTATTTATTTGTTTATTTTAGAGAAAAAAAATTATTATAATTTTTCCAGCTTGATAAAGAGAGTAGCAAGGGTTATGGCTTTTTTACTGCAGGGTACATTAGTAAAGTTGACAATAATTAACATGAGTAACACTACGAGAAAACGCAAGTTTCCTCTTATGGAAGGGGAGGGGGGGAGGTGGGAGTTGTATCTTCGCGTTTCAAACCATTTTCAACAGTCATATACGATTATATTATGTTTGTTCTTGAAAATCGCTCAAATCTCGGTCAGTGGTTAATCGTATGAAGACTCAAAGGTATTGCTACAGATTTTAGATTCGGCTCAATGAAAATTATTGCTCCTATAGAGTAAATTCCAAAATTCATTGGATATTCTGGGTTGATAATTTTAAAAAACCGAAAATTGGGCCTCTCCATTCACAAAACTGTTAATGAAGAATAAAATAATTAGAGTGAAGGAGAAAGGGCTGGGTATGGGGGGAAGGGTGACGCTGAAATTGGCGAGTAGGGATTGAAAAATCATTTCTTAAATTTGGAGTGGGTTTTTAGCATTCTTATTACTGTATTAATTTTAGTTAATTATTCCTAAGCTTGTACTACAAGCGCTTCCTTTGTAATTTGCCACTGTGGCTGTGTGAGGGAACATTCAAATATTCTTAAAAAACGAAATTGATAGAATGCTGGTCAACTCAGATTTTAAGGGGGCCATAGAGACTCCCAGAGGGTTAAAATTTTCGATCTTGGTATCATATAATGATGTAAAATGGAGATTTGTCAACGTATTCAAATTTCAGTTTTGTAGTGAATTTAAGGGAGAGTTAAAGGAAGAAACAGCCTGAGTCATGAAATTTTTTGAGTCTTCCATGTCTCCTCATCGAATCCACGTGGAAAGATCAAATTTTGTATTTAAGTTTAAATGGGTACCAATAATATGATCTCTTGAATTTGTGTCAGAGTGGATTCAAAGTGGCTAATGGTTGAAATTTGAGGAAGGAGAGATGGACCCGCTGGCAGCCCGTCGTTTCAGGGGGAGATTAATCAAATCCTAGAGGGAGCATTGACTTCTTTTTTTCGTTGATTGGCACTTTTATATTGAATATAAGATTTTACTGAGTGGCGGGCTGAAATTTCTCTAGAGTGGGCTCAGTTCTCTTAGCCTCTATTTGGCTACAGATATGACTTGAGAAGCCTCAAATTGATGATATGAGTACTGGGGACAAGAAATGTATTCTAAATCTGTCTTAATAGAATATATGAAGGGGGTAGGGAGAGGGAAGGGTTATAATCTTTGAAATGTGGCAAGCGACACGTAAACGAAAATTTCAAAAATTTCTATTATACTTTTATGTGAGAGAGTGGCATTAAACTAATAAAATATTCAAATCTCTCATTCTTCAAAGTAAATTTTAAGAAAAGTTGGAGATCAAGTAGGTTTTTTGAGGAAGTTTTGAGTCATGAAATTTCATGAATTTAACATATCTTCTCACCAAACTCATCTACGCATTAAAAGCTCAAATTTATTATATACTCTTATAATCCTTTCAGACTAAAATATTGCCTCTTTAATTTGGTTCAAAATAGATCCAAAATGGCGAATATATAGGAATTTTCAGGTTCATAGTATTGCTTGCAAGTCTCAAAATATTTCCATTAAAAACTCAGCTTCTGTAATACGATGTAACTACATATTTTTTCACGTTGAAGTACAAAATATTAATTGAATTTCGTATTACGTGCTGAATATTGAATCTTAACGATGTTTCGAGCTCAGTTAATTAAAAGCACGTGTTTTATGCGTGACTTGTATTGACATGTTCTGTCACTAGGTGATAACGTATTTTTTCAAGGCTCGCAGTGTTGTCCATTCAATGAATTAAAAATAACAATTATTTTTTATGTTCGTGAATTGTAAAGAATGAAAATAAATAGAGTAAGTGTTTTTCATTCATATTATTAATGAAAATATTCATTTCCACGATTAAATTTGATTTCTTTTGAAAATGTAGAGAAGAAACTGATGTGATATTGATGATCAAAACCTGTTCATGTTCCAAAATTAACTTACCTACTTAAGCATAATTATAAGTATTTAATTACATTTATCATTATTTATAATACGAATAATAATTACTATTTATTTGACTAGAAGTAATGGCATCGTTTGAAACAATTGGTAAAGTATCCTGTGGATTAAGAAGACCTTCTGATATCAGACGCAGAAGACGGAAATCTTTCGGGTCTTTTATAAAAACATCAGACTTTTTGCCTTCTCCTTTGAAATTCCAATCCGCTTCAGTTTTTGGATAAAATTTCTGGAATTTTTTATTATTTACTGTAAAACAAAAAATTTCAATAATTCGTTATTTTATATTCAAATATGCTAATTACTAATTGGTCCTAATATTCGAGTTTCGATTACGTAACATAATATATGGACTAGATAAACCGCAGAAGTAGGTAATTTAAATTTTTTCTGAACTTGCTCATTTGCTCGCTGATCGCGGCTGTTTATTCGACGAAATCTACGAATCGTCATTATACTTAAATGATATTTAATTTTCTTTCGAATGAAGTTTAGATTTAGTCGGCGGCTGTTATCTGGTTTTTTAAACAATGGCAAATTAACAATATAATTACGTCCTTCTATGCAGTTTATTCCAAGTATTGCTGAATTTCAAGGTACTTTGTAAATATATTATAGAACTAGACGCCTTTCTAGTGTAAAAATAACTAATTATTGCGCTCTGTGTCTACAGATATATCAACGCGAGATTTTTTTTTCTTACAAAAACAAACGAACGACGACGTAATTTTTAGTATTTTTTCAACGTCGTTTCGCACATCCTGCCGAAAGTATTAAATTTTGAATTAAATGGTTTATTTCCCGTTTTCGCATGAAACCTATTTCCTGTTGTGATTTTGTTTACAGAGTGGAAATATCGTCGATTCGTGTCGAATTGGTTGGAAAAACGTACAAGTGTAATACTTACAAGAATGTTTCTTGAGATCAGAGGGCGATATATTAACTCCTACGTCGCTGTCAGCCCCACTTATAGCGACGTATTCGCTTCCAGCTCTTGGAGCAGTGATGAGCTCCACATCTTCGGCGCTTTCTGGCGCTGTAACCTCGTCTTGCGTTTGCGCTAGCGTGTGCGTTATCATGGCATATGCCACGAATAGCAACGCCAGCCTATGGCTGGGTATTCTCGACATGCGAGAAGCTGCCATTTTTGAAACGTTACACTACAGCCGCTATCTCTTCACCTGCGAATAAAAACGGTCGACGGTTGTCGTTAGGTACAATTGAGTAATATACGTAATCGATCGACAAATATGTTTGACGTTAAAGTAATGGATGACAAAATTAAAATACAAATTATTCCGGTACTAATATAGATGTAGAATTAAACAATGTCATGCCAAATAATTACATCTTGGACTGACAGTGATGAATTTATTTCGGTGAAAAGCGCCATCACTATGCGTAAAATAGCGTGTAACTTGCGACGATGAATACGCAATAACACCCGGTTGCAGAAATGGCGAGACGCGAGAATTTCCAATATCGTGTGATCTTTTGTTGTAAAATATTATAGAACTGTACTCGCGTCTATAAAAAGTAATGCTTTCAACTTAAAATATGGAATATGAAACGAGTTTTTGTAGGTGAATGATTATGTCAGTAATGAATATACGTTGAAAAAGATTTACGGTGTAGTAAACCATTCTAACAGTTCAGTACTTGAGTGAATCGCCGTAATTCTAATTAATGATTATATAAAGTTAACGTTATGATTTAACAATACACGACTCTCGAGTGAAAGACTGATAAACATCTTTAGTGATTGTAAAATTTACGATTATATGTTTACGTATCTGCTTTATGATTTAAATTTTAATATTATTTTGCTTCACTCTACTCAAAGGTACCTAATTGGTACCTTTAAAGATTTTTAAATAGCGTACTTTGTCTTCGCAGGACTTCTTATGCGAATATATTATCAAAAAATTTAAGGGCAAAAATTGCCAGTTTCAGGTACCTATGTCGGAATGACATCAATTAATCTTGTATATTTAATCCTTTTTTTCTGGTTTCATATTTTTTTATATGCTTCGATGAACAGTTAATGAAACAAATCGTTTAAGAGAGAAAGTTAGATAATTTACACGTATTCAATTTCCTGTTTGGTGATCTTCTTCGATATTTTGATTGTTGATTTTTTTAAACGGCGTTTAATATTTGATGGAATGGCATTGTGAATGCATTGTATTACATTTAGCCGTTCCCTTTGTTGTTTGTGAAAATGCACGTCAAAGTGTCACGAATGCAACCTATGTATATTATGAAGTAACATCGTCACGATCGTAATGGAAGGTGTATCGCGGAAATCTTTATGTAGATATAACTTGTTTAATTGTATTGAATAAAACCGAAATTTCAAGCAGATAATTCTTAATTTACAGTGTGAGAATTAACAGCGTAGTCAACGCCTGATTTATTATACCGATTTTAATGGAATTTTTTCGTTTCTAGCATAGTTTTAAATTGTTGCTACCTATTCATTGATTATATGTAATAGATGTGGCAAATATTTGATTGAAAATAAGGAAAGATAGAGAAAAGGAAAAGTGAAGACACATTTAATGTAGCAGAATTTAGTGTCATTTCTTATTTTATGTGAATGTAGACTGCATCAATTATTAAATGTGCGAGTATGCTATTCAATTTGCGCGAAACGTTGATTGCAATACTAACGATCATTTGCACACAGAACGAAAGAGCAGCGATTGTGTGGATGTTGCTATTATGAAGAGTTGTTGGATCTGTAATGTCTAAACGTAAGTGAAGTATGTGGTTTAAACTTCAAGAAATATAGGGCGGTTCAAAAGAACGTTTGATATAAATGATGTCATATTTATCATTAATTATGCATCATTGCATATTGCAATTTCATTATTGAGGCAGGGCATTTGTATTCAACTGTTAAATTATTATAATTTTCGTCAAATAATAATTTCTTCCACGGTTTGTTATGTCAGTTAATAACCATTAGTCAAATTCAGGTTTCAATTTGCTTTTGATATAAAAATTTTCTTTAAAAATAGTTAATAAATGATAAAATTTAATAATAAAAGATTAAAACAAAAATTTGAAAAGCTTCCAATCATAGATCAGCACATGACCTATTTCTTAACATATCGTCAGGGATGGGCAAAATTTGAAATTTTTGATTCGAATCACGAATCACGAATCACGGAATGAAATGATTCGACCTTTCGAATCTCGAATCATTTCGCAGGTTCTCGATTCGAATCACGAATCACGAATCATTTTCTAGAAAAATGATTCGAATCATTTTTCGAATCATTTTCAGTTTTTCTTTTTCACATATTTTTTGGCCGTATAACTCGCTGTGTGTAATGTACTCTTTTTCCTTTTAATAAAAGAGAAAATAATAGCAATTAGTAATAATAAATTAATATTCATTTCTAATTCTAATCATTTTATTTGAGAAATTCTAATTTTTGTTTAATTTTTTTATAATTTAATTTGCTTTTAACAGCACACACGTTCTAAATTTGAACGACTTTTACGACTTTTGTTTAGAATTTCGGCAAATGAGAACAATCTCCCAATATAAACACACACAGAAACAGTAAGTCAGCAACACACAAACACAAGTACACAACACAGATGCACTTCGTCTTCGTCAGAGTCGGAAACTTTGGAAAGTTTAATGAAAGAGAAAAAATAAAAGGAAATGAAAAAAAAAAAGGAAAAACCTAAAACTGAAATTGAAAAAAAAAGTTAATCTGAAGAATGATTCGAAATATTAAATTTTCAACAACTTGATTCGAATCAAATATCGAATCATCGACGACAAATATGATTCGAATCACGAATCTCGAATAATTTTGCGAAAAGTGATTCGAATCATGATTCGATTCATTCAAAATTTGATTCGAATCATGCCCATCCCTGCATATCGTCATAGTTGATTGTGATTCGTTATTAGTTGATTAATCAAAACTTAAAAGCCAAATAAACATTACATAATGGTTCGCTAATAAATTTTGGCGCTTTTTTAAAAATGAAGTTTTTCTGATCCAAACATTCAACGAAAACTTAGATAATTTTATTTGTTCATGATTTACTTTTAATTTCCTTTAAATGTGTTTCCCATTCTAAAAATATCCATAAGAATCTCAAATTAATCATTATTAGTATGGTAGGTATTCCATAGTAACTACGAGGAGATATAAGACTACTTTTCATTTGAACTCATCTAGAATCAAACGTATAGTTATCTTTGTTTATGTACTAGTACCATCGTTTTCTTTTGTTGTAATAAATCCCTCATTAGTTCCATGTTGTGATCTTTGCGTTACATTTCCGCCTTGTGTAATTCACGTTCGGTTTCTCGTCTGTCGACTAATTTACGCGTATTTTTCATGCAGGAATTTCTTAAATCAATAATAAAGAAGCGATGAACTCTTTGGCTCTCCGCAGACATCGGAATACCCAATACCAGGTATCAGCTCTTAACATAAACTTCGACAAGGTTAGTCAACTTCTCTATACGTCGAAGTGTTTGTAAATAAGAAATGTATTTCGATGTCAAATTATAGCACTGAAATCGAGTGACTTCGAAAAAGAAATTACATTCCAAAACGTATTGATCCTGTTTTTATATTGTTTAAATTTAAATCTCTGAGGTTGTGTAATGTATAATTTTAGAAACGATAGTGAAAGTCATTACCATAGACTTCCCCAACTAGTTCGGAAGATTGTGTACAAGGATAATTAAGATAAATTATTGTTGTAAGATAAGCAATACTTAACATAAATATTATCTCTACGGGGAATACGTCACACACATATATTCCGCTTAACACGAATACTACTATTCGTTAATGTTACTCTGCGATTCGGGCGTGTGTCTAGTATTTTCACGGATGAAAGTAGATTCGATTTTAGTGTTCAAGGAAGATGAATTCTTTAGAAGGACGTCCACTTATTTTACATATACTTTGACATTTAGCTTACGTTGGTACACCGTGGTATGGCTTACAAATTTTATTCGCTGTACTCGTTCAATTATATGCTTATTATCAAACGATTATTTAATCGTTAAGTATCGTATAAACTGTATCAGTTATCTTGTGCTCTAGATTCGCCCATTCATTGTGTTATTTTTCATTCGTCAGTCTGCTATGGGATATGTATTATTAGAAACGGATTCACCACGAAGTGCAGGTTTCTGTATAGAATAAAGTGAAACGTTATTTACCACGCTGTCACGTTAACTTATTGGCGAGGTTTGGAATTTCGATTTTCCTTAAATCCGGTCCTCCACTATAGTTCATTTACATTTTGAAATTCAAACACCTCTGTATTAGTTGTTTTTACACTCAGTTTCTTCGCTCTCGCACCACGACGCTATTACCCGAAGGCTATTCGTAGAACTCGCAAGTTCATTAACAAGCGTATTAACATTGTATAATGACGATCCGTTATAAAATTTTCAATCTAGTACCCGCCACGTATTGTTTATGATCGTCGAAAAACGTGGCATTGGCCCACATGGCACCGGGGATTCTTTGACCATACTGAATAGCACGTTGTATGCGAATGGCGAGCCCAGCCCGCCGGTAAGTGAACTTCAAGTTCGATGAACTGCTGAATACGTCGATAAGATACGATAGATCAAACTGATCAGAGAGAGTGGTTCGTCGAAGCGGACGACGCTTTCTATAAGTTATAAATTTTTGATTTAATTTGTCACGAGACGTACGAAGCGGATCTGTTTTAGCTTAAATACGCCATTATTATGTAGCCTTAGCAGTGCGTGAAAATGACAACAGGTACACACGAATCGAGCAGAGATGAAAAATTATGCAAATGCCGGCGCCGGTATTATAAATGATAACTTTCATACTTTTCTAACGTCATCAACGAAATGTAAAAAATAAATTCACAATTGTGTTCCGTTATTAATGCATTCTGGCAAATAAACCAGCGAACGAGATGTTTCATGAATAATGCAAATCGCATCCGTCACTACAGCTGTTAAATTTGTTTATACGAGGTATACATTATACAATGGTCGTTGTAATAATTTCTCTACCCGGCAGTGAGACCTAAAAGGATTGTAGTGCGTCAAAAATCGAAAAATCGTACTTTAATTTTACTGACGAAATGAGCTGAAAAATTTCTCCTACGCTTCTTTCATTCGATACGAATGTTTCTAGAACGATATTTTCATCATAATTTCCAACATGATCGCTGGGGACAAAAATATACTGTATCCCGAGTACATCCTCACATGTGATGTTGGAAGGGAAGAAGAGAGGTAATTGTCCTCAGAATGTGGGAAGATGAAAGAAAAATCGGAAATTTTCAGCCATAGTATCATGTGACAAAGTGGACCCAAATAACTGAGATATTCAAATTTCAACTTTCAAAGTAGATTTGGAGAAGAGTTGATGAAAAAAATGTTTTTTGAGGGGAAATTACAATTTAAGAAATTAAATGAATCTTTCTTATCTCCTCACCAAATGTATTTAGAAAGCTGTAACTTTGTTTGTGAGGTTATTCGTAGATCACAATATGGACCCTTGAATTTGGGGTAAAGTGAATTCAAAATGGCGGATTATGAGAAAAGCCACCACTTGGAGAATTTGGGACCTTGTAAGGGTCTAAATTGAAAATTATATGCGGAGTTTGGAATTAACGGCTGAAAAAACCTACACTTTTACATAAGAATTTGGACTCTTGCTTAGAGCTAAACTGAAAAACTATTCTCAAATGTGAAACTAGAGGCTAAAAAAAAACCACGTTAATCTACATTTTAAAAGAGAAACATTACAATATTAAATAATTGCAATCGCACCCACTGTGTGCCGATTGATTCGCAAACCCAGAGTATATTCGTCTACTTCTTTGTTAAACTTAATGCCGGTTTACGTTTTATAACGCAGCAAGATACACTGCTTATTCTGCCATATAATAAGCCAAATTTCTGCTCTTTGTCATGGATTAATAAGAAACGGGTCAATGTCACGTAGAGCCCTATTCTTAATCGCAATTAATACTCTTACAAAACGCTGATGGATAATGAATGGATTTGTGGAAATTTATTTCTCATAGTATACCGATGATAGTAACATGCGATCTTGGTTCCGTCAGTTTTTCGGTGCGTATTTGAATACGAATTATAGTCACGGAATCACCTCGAGAGTACGGATGACTTTTCATCTCCTCGCGTTGATTTCTACGATAACGTATTCTAACCTTACTGGTGTTTTGATTTGGTATGCGTGTCATTCTATTGTAGAGGAAATTCCAAACACAAGTAAGTATGTTTATCTCATCAATTATATCAACGGCATTCCAGTACGTTTGTTTTTTAATTGATCGTTATTCGTCGTGAAATTATGCGAATTGGCTTCCAATATTCGACAACGTGATGTTACAAAAAAATTTACATAGCTTTTTAACGACTATAGTAAATGACAATAGATATATAGCGTGGAGCTTGTAATAGCAAAAAAGTGGAAAATTACGCTCGAACGATTCAGAAATATGCATGGCAAGGCCAATAAGTGGAGTCCTATTAGTTATGAATACATATATGAAACGAGTTTTTTATTTTAGACACACGCTCATATTTCAAGTTAAGTATATGTATGTAATATATGGAAGATGTAACTCAACTCCTCATAAATATCAATAATTTGTTAAATCATTGAACATTTAAATTTCAGGTATCGATATGACATCATATGAGTAGATATATGGATAGCTTGAAGATGAATAAGCGGTATTATGATTCGTCAACTCAGTTTTGTGTGACGAAACAGGAACCAAACACTACAAAAAACTGAATTCTGTATAGAGTGTTCTAATACTGGTACTGGATACTAAACCAAATGATGGAATAAAAATCGAAAATTTCGACAACAACTGGCATACTTGAAGACTACTGTGAAGGTGAAACAGAATAAATGTGATTTCGGAGGATACCGCTATAATAGCACGAAAAATGATACTATAAAATGAGGAGAACAATAAAAAAAAAATGAAAGATGAGTAGGCTATCTCACCAAATTACCGAGGCACTATAAAATTATGAAATGATCGTACCATAGGTTTGAGTTGTCTTCGACTGCTGTAACAGCTACAAAATACACATAATAACTCATTATGCGTTAGATGCGATAAATGGAACTAATGTCAAAAAATAAATTTCAAAAATGTTGTAATTTATTTTAAGAACATAATTCACCAAGTCTACGGGATGTCTGCTACAGTGAGAAAAATGAAAAAAGCATTAAAGTACTGAATACTGTGAATTCGAGGTAATGATTAATGTTGAATCTAATTACTGTACAGAAGTGTATGAAATTCTGAACTTTTCAGTACTGAGTACTTCATACATAGTATTGATTAATAAATAATATACTTGAATCTCCATAAATAGCATTCATTACTGTACTTCTCTATAACAAATGGAAAATAATAAGGTAATGAATCCTGTAAAAATATAGTAATTTTGTGACACGAAGTAATTTCAGTACACAGTACTGTACAGAAATTTATTCATTTCTGAATTAACAAGGGATCAGCACATTATTCATGAATCAGTACTTTATATGATGCACTGAGTCCCGAACTCAATGGGATTATTAATACATAAGTCAGTAATGAAAAGCGCGTGTGATTTATTGAGTCCTGAAATTTTGGAAATACACACGTTTCGGCATAGTAATTACTAGGGCTAGGATTAATATGCAAACGCATATCTGTTTTGGCTATACTAATTACCGCATATCGCCGTTTCTATTGCGATTCATACATTTTGAAGAAGAATGGTGAAATTTTTTAGCGCATATACGCGCATATTTAGGGTTTAAATGCATATATTTGCATATTTTCATCAAAAAGTAGCTTTATAGCGCATATTTAGCGCATATTTGGCTGGTTAGCGCATATTTACAAAAAAATCACGAAAATTAATGCAAAAACGCGAAATTTCGAGAAAAAAATCGATTTTTTTGATAAAAAAAATGAACTCATGTGATGTCATCTGAACGAACGAGAAATTTTTCGTTCATTTGGCAGATCTGATTATCAACTTTATCAAGGAACGAAAGTGAACGACGTTTGTTTGTCCATTCAGCACTTTGAAAAGTGTGCTTAGGGACAACAGGAAATCATTTTTAATTGAAAATCTTAAAGAACATCTCGTTATTGGATGTTATTCTAATGTTTAATTTTCGAATAAATCTGAACTCGCGTATTTTTCTCGTTTATTCACTTCAATTTCAGTTACAGATTGAAAATACCTTTATTTTGATATGCCACATGCTGCACTTTTATAGCGCATATACTTGCATATTTATACTTTTATAGCGCATATATTCGCATATTTACATCATTTTTAGCGCATATTTAATGCGCATATAATCGAATTTTAAGCGCATATAAATCCTAGCCCTAGTAATTACGTTCCACCTATTTCACTCCTGAACTGAAGGTATTCAGTACTGTACAATTTTTCTCATTTTTTTCAGTGTATTGAGTCCATTATGAAAATCGCACTCTGACTCCATATCAAACAATATTTCTGTCAACAGGGAACAAATAGTTTGGAAACAGCCCGCAGAACCAGTGAAGTACCTAGAAGTCTGTCTAGACACAACACTAACGTTTAAAATACATATCATGCACAAGCTGAAAGACACTTACATAAAATCACAAAAGTTCTTTGCTCTTATAAAAAGAAACTCCAAGTTGAGAATCGTAACAGCGTTTCTAATATATCGCATTATACTAAGACCAACGTTCAACTACGCCGCTCCCATCTGGTATGGTCCATCGGCCACCAACAATAACAAACTCCAAATAGTCTAAACTAAGTTTTGCCAAGTCGCCACAAACGCTTCATGGTTCGTCCGGAATAAAATAATACAAAGAGACATAAAAATGGAAAGTGTTGACGAATTTCTTAAAAAAAATTAACAAGAAACTGCCCGAAATGGTATCAAGATATAGAATCGGCATAAGAACATCAACGCCAAGGCTTAAATCAAAACTGCCGCAAGATGTAATGTAAGTATATGCTAGCTTTAAAATCCCAATCTCAAGATAGTAGCTTGTAATATAGGGCCAAAAGGTGCTGAACCAAATATAGCATCATCATCATCATTATTAATTTTATTATAATTTTAGACCAAAAATTGTGTATTTAAATTTTGATATTAGAACCTCCAGTTTTGTAGTACGCACCGAGCCAACAACATCAAGCAAAAATTAAATGTTGTACAATGCCCTAAAGATTAGGCAAGGATCGAAAGAAATTGGCCGAATTAACCTTGATTTAACAAGCGAAAAATAATTCAAAGTTGTTAAAATTTTCACCATATATATTACAATATTGCGATCAGCAGCTGACTGCACTGGTATCGAAAAATTTTCAGAAATTCCTGTAGAATTTATTTCTAGCGCCAAAAATTTTCGTGGAGTTTCCAGGCGAAAAAATAATTCATTCAAAGCCATTGAAAAATTCACAATAGTAAAATATTACGATCTATTATTAGCTGCACTGATACAGAACATTTTCAATAATTCCTTCCTTATACAATACACTCTTCTAGGAGTTCAGAAATAAGAATTGATCATATTTCCGGGCCAAAAAATGATTGATGCAGAGTCGACAAAAGTTTCATAAAATTGAAATATCGTGATCTGCAACTTTTGAAACCTTCTTGTAGCAGTCTGAGTTTCGATCGAAAAATGATGGCGATGGCCCAGGAAGATGCAGAAATTCAAATTGCATCTTTTAAGTGCCTGAAAGGGTTTCTCACACCATTTTGACTGACTATTTTTCTCAAAAAGAGGTGCGCTTTGTAGATCTTCTGCTCTCTTCCCCTTTCACCTAGGGGCCTCAATATTTTTTTGAGAGGTTTCCCACTCAAAAGTAAATCACCTCACTGAATTTGGTCAAAATCCAAGATATGCCTTTTTTCACTCCGCTCTGCTATATCGTGTGACCAAGTGATCTTTGCACCCTTCAAGATGAAATTTCCTACCTCTGAACAAAATGCACATTTTTAGCTGAATTTTCAACTAAAAAACAACAACTATTACAGTCTACCTGATTTGGGAAAGGAAGGTCGGAGGAGGGTAGGGTTTTCAAATCCTTGCGTTTCAGACCATTTGTATTTCATTTCTTTTGGTTTTTGTATGATGATAAATGATAAAACGAGCATAAAATTTCATGATGAATTTTTAACATTTTATTTTTTATTATTAATTGATTTCAATCAGTTTTATATAGAATCAGTGTTACCAAATAAACAAGAGTAATAAATGTGGTTTAGGATGTTTGGAAAATAAAATAATATTGGGTTTTCATCTCTTAATTCAACAAAAAACGAGATAAATTAAGTTATTTGAAGTTTGTTTTTTTGTTTTTGCTTTTTTTTTTTCAATAAGAGAATTTGGCGCTGAGGGGTGTCAAGATCAGTTAGTCGCGCAGTACATATATATATGTATGTATGAAAATCTTAACTTCAAGTACCCGAAGCTCAAACTGATTTGATAACTTCTTCGATACGTATTGCGTGATGACTCATTTTTTGGCTAATAAGCTATCCATTTCTCCGGGAAGTTTTAGCCAATATCTAATTACGCAGGTCATGGTTTCAACTAGTTTTCAGTAATTCGTCGAAGTGAAATTTTTGGAACACATTCATCAATTTTCAATTGCCCCCTGCACTGCCAAATGTAAAAATCCACGATTCTCGTGATCGTTCTTTTACCTCTTCTCCTTTGGAGGTTCGCCAGCGATGACAGATTTATCGAAGTTCAAAGATAATTCGTGTATTGCTTTCTTAATCAGCGACGTGATTCTCGTAATGTATGAAATCGTATAGCGGAGAAAGATCGACTCGCATCATATACTTACCAATTCATTTTCTAATGCAAACCATTTATAATAATTTGTCGTTTAATAACGCAATTATACGATAATTAATCGCTATCGACAACGTTGATAATTACGCTTACACTCCTATAAGAAGGAAAAAAAAACACCGTTTGCCTTCGAGATTTTCATATTGATTTTTCATCGACGATCGCGCATCGACTTAGATTGAAAGTAGACGAGGTGGCCGCGGAATTTATAAAACTCGTTAGATCTTTCACCACGTATTTCGTAATCACGACCGACGCGGTATACGGCTAGGTATCCATAAAAAAGTGATTTTTTTTCTCTTCGCGGTACGAATGTTGTAGTTGAGTTTTTTAAAGGCATCTTTTTATAGTCGCGTTTTCACTGCCCTTGAACTTATGCAATATTTGTTTGGATTTCGTTAGAAAAGAAACCGACACCGTTTATCACGTAATAATATTGTACGTGAATCAGTCAGTCGTAACAGATGGTTCTAATTTTCGTGTACGATTCGGTAAATTTTTTAATTCTTTATCTATGGGAAATGATTTTTTTATTTTCATTCTAGTACTTCTTATCTACGCCGTGGTACGAGTATGTACTACGTACGTGTTTGGAGTTTATGAAAAGAAAAATTCACGCGTGTTAGGTATCACGATTTTCCCACAGATCGACGAGAGGACCAGTTTTGGGGAAGTTTATAGTCGTATTAGGTGATCTACGAGTCTAGCTATGAACAGGTGATGATGCAAACTGCAGTTCTTGTCGTGAACATCGAAGATGTTCCGTAAACCTAGTTCGTCGTGTCTCATCAAACGAGTATGACGTTGCGTTTTTTATTCATCATCGAAATGTAGGCCAGGCTTAATTATCAGGGCTAATTTTATCGATCGGTACGCGATAATTAGTCATAATCATAAAGATATATAGAGCGAATTCATGACTGCGAAGGCGTTCGCAAATCAATCGAATGGCTGCAGATATAAGTTCAGGAAACACGAGGTGTTATATCAGATACAACAGAGTACTCAGTCCGTAAAAATGATAATGACATAAAATCTGTACAGAGTCGAAATTTCTCGAACTTATTATCAAAAGGCACATACAATAGACTGAACTTTTTATACTTGAAAGAAAAAGTTTATCTCACGATTCTTTGATTCGCAAATTTTAGTTATCTAAAATAAATTATGGTATTGATTTCATGGTAGAGCAGATGAACTAGGAGTGATGATAACTCATATTTGGATTTCAAAAAATCGTTTTTACAGTTAAAATATTCTTCTAAATGTCCATAAGAGAGAGTCCAAAACATTCTTTCTTGCTTGAATTCTATGTATTAATTGTCCCATAATTAATATTCAAAATTTCTGAGGACTTCTCTACCCTGGACCATGTTGAGCATAACACTTACACTGACTCAGGATCCTTGAGTCATTCATATAATATCAGGAGCATAGATACATTACTGTCAGCCTCTCAGAGGCTCAGAATTCTCCAAATAAAAATAGACTACATTACCATAAATGTGTATCAGATTTTTGCGAACTTGAAAATCTACATAACTCTCACAGTGTTTTTGAAAAAATTTGGCATCGCTCAAAAAAATTGAGTTCAACTCAGGAAAAAAAGAAGCAATAAAAGGACTATTATGGTGTACAAGTCTTCTCTCCATGTTGCGAAAGAATCGGCAGAATGCAAATGAAGTCGACAAGATGAATGATTTGCTTATTTCCTATTATGAATTGGAAATCTCGGCTGAATATCAATATCACCTTAATCCTAAACCGAAGTTTACTATAATTATCGGTAACGTGTGGATATCTAGCATGAGTTGTTGCAGTGTAGACAAATAAAGGTCGGCTTCAAACATTCTAGAACAAGTTTTCTCGCATTGTTATCCTCGCAAACCAGAATATATGCAAAAATATGGTCTTTCCTCTGTGAAAGATTTTATTGATGAGTATGTAAAAAGATACCCAGAAAAACTTCGGTGCTGTGAGCACTAACAAATACATAACGTGGTGAGGCCCTATCGCACACGATTTAGGCGAAGATTCGTTCATCAGCTCATGGGTTACAACCTTAAGAAGATGGTAAACAACTTCACAAACCAAACAGTTACTTCATTTGATTATTGTAGTTGATTTGCCTATGCTTGATGTTACTTTGTAAAACTGTAAAGTTTCTTTCTCACTCTCTCTTTATCTCTTTCTTGATGATATTTATACCAAAGTTCTTTTATTGCAAAAAACTTGAAATGAAACTTTATTGTCTTCTTGGAGAAGTGGGATAATGAGAGAAGACAATAATCATGAAAATATAAGCAGCTATGCCGCATTACTGGAGCTGAATTTTCGATTGAGGCTCGTTCAGTTTGCAATTAATGTTGCTAACCCCTTCATATCTACAGTACACACCCAATATTAAGTTTGAAAATCCAAATTCTATCCTTTCCAAAACCACTTAAGAAGTACATTTAGAACGAATGTAGTATTTCTTGCAATGCAATAATGATTGAACTCATATTTTTAGAATTACAGCTACTTGAGACTCCTCAAATTATCCTCAAATTTTGACTATCAGCCATTTTGGATTCATTTTGATACAAATTTAAGAGGTCGTATTCTGGTCATCAACTAATACAAAGTTTATATTTAGTGAAAAGAAACGGAATATTTGTTCAATTTCCTGTAGCAATTTCCCCTCCAAAAGTCATTAGTTGTTCAAACTCGCTTTCAGATTCACTTAGAAAGCTAAAATCAAGTGAGGTTAGTCACTTGGGTTCATTTCATCATATGACGTCACAATAAAAAATTTTCTATCTTTTATGTTGCCCACCACATTTTGAAGTCGATATCCCCTCCTTCTCTCCTCCAGTACCATTCGTAAAGGTGAATGTGAGATATATCTTGTATGCCTCTTATCCTCAGTAATCATATGAGTTGATGTAAATCGAATTTTTAATAATTTCAGTCCCCTCAAATTTCACTCAAATTTTAATAACTCGTCATTTTGGATCCATTTTGACCCAAATTCAAGAGGTCGTATTCTGATCACCAGCTAACTTTACATGCATAGTTTGGCCTCTGCAGGTTGATTTGGTAAGAGATGTGGAAGATTCAAGAAATTTCATGACTCAAAACTTCCTTAAAAAGTCGTTTTTTGCTCTATCTCTCCTCGAAATTCGCTTGAGAAGCTGAAATTTGAATATGTTCGTGTCCGTGACTCACTCCTTTACATGAAGTCAAAAACAAAAAAAATGAGGTATTTACCTCTTCTCCAGCCCCCCTCAAAATTTTAGTGATCTGCTATTTTCAGAGAGAACGAAAAAAGAAGCGTGCATTTTTTTCACATTTTCAAGGTCTGTCACCAAATTTTGAGCGAATTTTATGAATACGAGGAAAAATATATATATCCACTAAAAAGTTGGACATTTGGTATATTATGATAACAGATGATCTGAAACGTAAAGATTTAAAGAGCTCAACCTCCCTCCACTCTCCTTCGAAATCAGATGGGCTGTAATAACTATCGTTTTGATTAAAAACTTGGTTGAAAACAAAAAGGCTGTATAAACATTTCAATGTTTTTGTACTTCAAATAAAGTTAAGATTGGCATAATGAGATAATTTACCCACTTCCTTCGCCCTTCTCATGAGATACTCTCTTCTCTAAGGGCCTGGCAAGAGGAGTGTACTTGAGGTTTTTCTGTAATTTCTTGAATTTTCGCTTTAAAAAAGTCAACTTTATAAATGGTCATTTTGAGCCATCTATCTGAGTAATACGCATACCATTCAGTATGCGCGGAAATTTCCGATGATGCAATACGATTATTCAATCAGTTCGAGAAACGAAGTGGCGACCGCTAATCGAGTTCTCTTCCATCGAATCAGCTCAGATATTTGTGAATTTATAAATCTTACGCGATTCGAAATGAGTACTCGAACGCGTCGCATATTTGTATAATTCGCGCTCGCGCCTAACGCAACCAGTTCCACGTTGTGCTTACAATGGCGTAAAATTAGCTCCGTATAGTTTAACGAACCGTACATTCGGATTGTGAATCGAGCGATAACGTTTTGTTGTCGTCTGGTTTGAAAAACGGGGCGCGCTCGAAACAGTTAAATTGTTATATAATTTCAAAATACACACACCGTACCGCTTATGGGCTATAGTGGTACGCGCGCTACCTCTATCGCACTCAGGCATCCAATTCGTTGATCTAGTTTTGTCAACCGACTGATTAATTCGCGCTCCCGAAAGTGTCGCAATTACGCCCGACAGCGTGATACGCGAAAACCGCGATATTGAAACTGTTTGAGCAGGGTGGTCGGGATGAAAATTTTTTCCTTAATTTGATGATTGAGAATGCTTCACAAAGTGTGTAATTTGTTGTGGTTTCGTATTACGGGAAGATAACGGTATCTTGGAAGTGATGCCAAGTAACGATGCGGTCTTCGAGGGTACGCTTCGTTGAAATTTTGTCGTCTGTGTCTTCAGTTTTTATCCATTTTAATGAGCTCTTTCCATCGAGACGATACGCTTGTTGCTCGTTCCAGCTCCCGGTGTTCGAGCATACAGTGGTTCGATATTAATGTATAATTGTACATCGATCCCATTTATGGCCTTCGATTGTTGTATCCGTTGAATAGTTAATGCTTTATGCCTCCGTAGGGTTTTCCATGAACTACTTGTTTGTATTCATTGGTCAGTTCTATCTCCATGTGTTAGAACCTGAAGCTTTTTTTTTTGCCAGATAATGCAGGTGTGATCACCACGCAATCTTCTTCGCTTCTCTCCTAAGGCGTATTCGTGTCCTTATTATAAGAGTAATTCACCCCCAAGGTGTATGCTTACCCTATTACAGGCCTCATAGATTTATGATAGAACTTGAGTAAAAACCTAGTGGTTCTTTGAGTTCATACCGAAATGAAATGAAAATTAATTTCTTTTCTTCAATGCAATAACTTTACCTTTTTCGGCAAAAAAATGAGCAAAAAATTTGAATATTTCCTTTTATAAACTTCTTCGCTCATGAACATATGTCTTATGAATCTGCTACCCTATAGAAAATTAGAAATCCTCCTCTTCTCCCTCAAAGTTACGCTATTATCACGAAATTTTCGGATTCGGAATTTTCATACGTCATAAAATTTGAAAGTGTGGACATTCCCCTTCGATATTGGTGAAATAAATTGCTTTCTGGTTTCTAGAAATTTGCATTTTTTCGATTCTTATTTTATAGAGGCTCTGTTCTTCAGTTCTACGTTCATTCATTTCTAAAATCGATTCCGCGAAAGATGGCGTCCAGAGACATTGCGAGTTCTTATGCGCTTACTTTCTCTAATCAAAATAGAAGATAAGTTTGACGATGAAAGCTAAGCAACGCGAGACTTTTTTCTTCACTCGTCTCTTCCCCCACATCCTTCTGCCGACCATTTTCCAATGTCCATCTGGAAATACGCGCCGATCGAATTGTCAAACGAGTTGAATTACCTTTAACGTCGTTATTAGGTTAATAGATTGGTAAATACTCGGTGGATGGTACGCGAATACTGGAAACGATACATGTAGTTCCAAATGAGGCTATGATGAGTCGATGACTGTTCGCTGGAACTGATAATGATCCGTTGTGGATTTAACAAGAAATAAAATTATCACCATGAATACGAAATCTCGCGTAGATGAAACTGAAGAATAAAGATTTAAAGTACTGTGTCTCTAGTGTAAGGCGCTTCTTTTCAGGGAAATTGTCATGACACGTTGAATAGTCAGGATTATATAAAAGCACATGAGGATGCAAAGACTCACAAACTTGAAGATGAAGAGATATAAAGATGGAAAGATGTAGAGACATGAAGATGCAAAGGTACAGTGACACAAAGATGAAGAGACATAAAGATTACATGTTTGCTGGAATATAAGAAGTGTTAAAAATTTATCGTAACTGGACGCCAAAAAAATTGTCACAACGAATTTTTTTAAAGATTGACCGTATTAAGAATATAATTATAAGTACATAAAGACAATCTATGTATGCTAAGTACCAAAGAATAAATAAAGTACGTTATTTGTTGTTGCTGTTGTTGTTTTTAAAGATCTCTAATTTCATCTATTGGAATTTTTTGCTGTTTTTATTTATTCCAAAGCTGCTATTTTCGAATAACACGTGAGTGTAAAAGGAATATTATAGATACTAAAACAAAATTTCATGTAATAATACAATCATTTTTTTTCAGGTGGGAGAGGCGGGTGGAATCAACGTTGAGTAAGGGCAGTAAAAAATTCTGCCTACGGCGGAAAAAAATGTGCTTGGTTCATAGATGAATAAAAGGAAACACTTGGCTTGAATTTCGCTGGTTGTGAGGCGCACATAGAACCCGTTAGAGGTTGATTTTCGAACTACAAATTAAAATTAGTCGAGAACGAAGACTAGTCCCGGAAGGCGAATATGGTATCGGTATGTAATGCTGACATCACAACGAGCAGCGACGATCGCCTGAAGGGTAGAAACTTTCATTTTCGTCGAAATCGACGCAACCCGCGAGTTCGGTCCGATATATGCGGAAGGCGATTTAAATGAATTTTCGCGAATTCGATGTAATACAAAACAAACAAAAAATATTAGAAAAGAAAAATATTTGCTAACCTGCTGGGATGAAGAGAAATCACAGCTAAAATGGAATCCGTGTACTTGAAAAGAAATTTCAGCGGTCCGCCGATACAACGGTATATGCGATGGGAATATTGCACGAACCACACACACAAGATCCGATCGCACCGATACCCGAATAATTAATAATATCGAAAAAGGGAGAGGCGATTTACTATTTTACAACACCAATCGACTAAACGTAAGCGATCATGAAGGCCGACTACTCCCGTCTATGAGAAGAGTATACTCGCGGCCCGAATGCGGTGCCATAGCAAAGTTGCGGCTACCCGAGAATCGGCACTTGAGATGGGATTATAAGATGCCAGTCGTCGAATCTCAGTAGGGGGAAAACTAGTCGCGCTCCTACGGTTGGGCTTTCCATTTCAAGACATTTCACTTTCTTAGCATTATAACACACCTAAAATATAGATATACCGCGCCGCGTCGTAGACGCGTGCATTAACATACTAGTTCTCGACCTTTACCTAGCCACATTTCGACTCGACCCGATCATCGTCGTATGGGCGCGTGTCTCCTTTTCAATCTCGTAAGCACCGTTCCTATTGCTTCACCATTAACGGAATCGTGACGTCATATCAGCGCACTTGTACGCACGTAAAAAATTATAACCATCGAGGATCGTTATTGTTTCGTAACTGCACACGTAGTGCCATAATCCGTATCATTAATGGTACAATATGTTTAGGATATCATACTCGATGTTTGTCGATTGGCGTATGAGCATCCTCTCTTTTCGTTTTCTTTATTACCGTTAATCCTCGACCTCGATGACGGTATTCGGTACCGTCAATTTTACCAACAAGTTTAACTCGATCGATTAGCGTAATTGGCGGATGTTCACGCGTGTATGCGCGTGTTGGCAATTTTCTGACTCGACTAGGTGGTTTTTTGTCGAATCAACGGTATGTTCTACCGTTGATCAGATTTTGTCACCGCTGAAGTAACACCTTAGATGTTCACTTGCAGCCATCGTCGAATTACTAGTTATGAAAAGTTCCCTTAGCAAAGGCGTTCCTTTATGAATCACTATCCAATGTTTAATCATTTCCCAGTAACGTTTAATCGCAAATAAATACGGCTGTGGCATTGAAATAGTCCAATTCGCCTATATTTTAATAATGTAGGAAATCAAAGTGACTCATTGAGAATAATTTAAGTGGAGCACTTCTTAATGATTTGGTGGCTTCGTGAATTACTCATCCAGCCTGTTACTTGTTACTCGCTTGAGGATAACCTGTGGTAGTGTTAATGATGTATGTAAATGACGTAATTACTACCATTCTGAGAAACATTGTATGAATGCTCAAAATTCCTAACATCTTCATAATTATATTAATGCCTTTGTGATCTGTGATTTAAAATCTTTGTATCTTTATGTCTCAATACTGATGCATCTTTATGTCCCCTTCTCTTTATGTCTCCTTATCACTGCATCTTTGTATCTCTCTATCGCTTTGTTTTTATCGGTGTTACCCCGAACATCCGAATCCCTGCGAGAACAATGGAATCTGATAGATCTGAACATCCGCAATTTATATACCCAAAAGTCCGCAATTTATAGGCCTGAACGTCCGATGATAGAAACAATAGCAGGTAGATGACAGGTCTAATATCCAAAGGAAAACGAAGCAACGTTGCCATATAGAACTTAGCTCTGCACTAAAGATGAAATAGGTTAAAATTTAGGAATTGGAAAATGAAAGAAATATTTTTTTGGACTATCCTTTCTATCATCAGAAGAAATTGCAGATTTTTCTAACGAACTGATAGAAATTGCTCCCAATGAATATCAGCGTGATTTTGCAAATTATGTGGTCACTAATTTTATTATACCAAGCGTCCAAGTGATTCGGGTACAATCAGCGAGAAAATCTCTTGTAAAATCATTTAAAATCGATTTTTTCAAATTCAGAGAAATCATAATGCGGTTAAAATGAATTTATCAGCCTTAAAATTCATTAAAGTAGTTATAAAATTATTTCTGATTTAGAAATTATAGTTTAACTCTTATTATGTTATCAACAAACTGAGATTTTTGTACTGATTGTACCCGAATCACTTGGACTCACGGTATACCTTCAACCACTTTTCGTGATTTGTTTAGTGTAAGTATATATTATAATTGTAATTATTGGTATATTTTTGACTTTGATACCTAAATATAACAACTATTAAGAATGTTTTATTTGAATTGTTCTTCAAGTTCTTACTGAAGCTATTATTATCCTTCATTCCAAAAATCAATACGTCTTTATGTTTTTGGATGATCTAGACTCTGATGTCATGGAGTCTTTGTGTCATCTTTGCATCTTTATTAATTATTCTTTTGTTTTCACTTCTTCAATCTTGATTTATCTTTGTATCTTATTATTTTTGTGCTTTGTGATTTTGTTTCTTTATATCATTAACACTTTACAATTTATTATATCTTTACTTTTTAGCATCTTCGCGCTTTTGTATGACTTATGTTCTGATCGAGTCTTCATGCCCTTGTGTCTTATAGATTGTATATCTTAACATTTGTATATATTCATGTCTCAACATCTTTTCTATTCATCGTTCTTGCGGTTTTACATTTTTTTTTCTCAATATCTCTATGTCTTTGCATCTTTATATTATTATATTTTGGTGCCTTTATGCTTTTAGATTGTGTATATTTGTATTTTGATATCTTCACTTTGAGGTTTGTGCGCCTTCCTTCGTTAATACACATATCATCGAGTCTTTATGTATTTGTACCTTTCTCACCTATAGTTTTCATGTTTTTTGACTTCATATCTTCATGTTTCATAATTTTGCATCCGTTTATCCCCTTGATTCATATTTTTAAATTTTGGTATCTTTATATGTCATTCATCTTTGTATCCTTATTTTCATTATTCTGTCCATGTGCATGTGGTTTCAAACGATTACGTTCTAATATCGTCAAGTTTCCATATCTTTATATCTTTACATCCTTTTTATGCAGCATTTGTATTTTTACATTCTTGGTTTTTATGATATATGTTTTTGCATTTTAGTTTTTTTTCTTCTTGTCTTTCTTCATACATTTACATGTCTTTTTTATGGACTGGTGAGTGAAGTCTTCTTCTACGTAGTCTGCATTTTTTTTTCTCTTCTTTATTCTTCATATGATAATTTGAGGGAGAAGGAAATAGATCAACTCGAAACTTTCATGATGTATAATGTGGGTAAAACTTGAAGATAAGTTGGATTATACATTCATCCTGAGTTAAGGCTTTGAAATTCACTATGGTAGTCACACAATAATTGGAGTTTAAGGAAAAAATTATTATTTGGATTTGGATCATATTTCGTGTACCTCTCATGCCTGTTTACAGATTTGCACCTTTTTAGTGAGCCTCAAAGTAAACTCCACTTACTATGCGTTCACTATGGTTTTTTTGTTTTTTATTGATTTCCATTCTCCAATGATAAGTCGAGTAAAAATTGACGGATTGACTCTAAATTTGAAGGATAGGTGGAAAAAGTTGAGCTCAAGAGCCCTATCGGTTTTTAATTCGATTCGTTTGTTGAAAATCGAGCTTTCAAAGTGTGAAGCTTTTTCAGTTTTTTCATATATCTTGGGAATGAAGAGTTGTAAAGAAAAATGTATAGGAACAGAGTTGTAGGAAATTTTATTCCTTCTACATACACATTAGTTATTATTCAATATTATCGTAAAATAAATTATTTACATATAGCTGTATCTACTTTACTTCTGGGTTGACTTTCGCAATTCATCAGTGAAGTGTTCTCATTACAGATAGCTGCACCCAGTTTTAATCATCTCTGTGCCTTAGTCTCTTTGCTTTTTTTTCTTTGCCTTTTCACATCTTTATGTCTTCATGTATTTTCAGAACATCTATAGGTCAAAAGTTTTTCATTTTATATTCCTTAATTTAACTCAAACATTCGAAAAAAAAGTTCACATATATACAAAATTGATTCCTCTGGAAGTTTGCTATCCTATTTCTTATCGAAACAAGGCGAATGGTTAAAGAGGGTAGGCCAGTTTCTACGAAACCAACTAGTCCTCTCTTCACTGCGTCTGTCTCCCTAACTGCGATGCAAAAATATGCAAAAATTCAACTTTCCAGTATCGTTGTGATAACACGTTTTATCATTGTCACAATTTGTCCTTGAAATAATTCACAACTGGAAATCGTCGCGTTGCTCCAGTCCAATCGGTACCTATATTCAACGCGAAGCGCAAAAATACGCGAGGTGCGCTTTTTATGGAGCGCTGAATGTCTCAACCGGTACTATTTGTACATGCTAAATTGTATCTAATCTCGGTTGAGTTTACAGAATCGTGTAATTTAATATCGTTTAGAGGAGACTTTTTAGCAAAATATCGAATATTACCGTTTCCAGAGCGATATTTCTTTACATATTTGCGTGCATTTGGTAATGTTAAATTAAGGTCGTTGATAACCGGAGGGCTTGGAATTATCATACGATTTTTTAAATAGCGACGGCGATACGATTACGTAAATAACGTCGAACTGTAATTGACAATTTTCGCGTATCTACCTGTTATATATATTTTCTAAATTTAAAATATATGGGAGAATAATTTAAAATTTCTTCGGCAAACGCGGAATACGACCTTGGATGTAACATTACCGAGAATCGAATCACCTATGGACGTCATTATATAGAGTCAACTTGGAGACCAGGAATTCTTACGAAAATAGAGATGAATATAAAGAATGAAATGGTGAAACTATCGATCTTCGAGTATTTTAGAGGTGGCCATCTGTGGATGGATCTTGGAAAAACAAACTTCGAAACTTTAATCATGACAGATCGAGTTACCGATGTTGCACTCGATGTGTAATCGCATTCAACTATTGCATTTTCCTAAAATCTTCCAGCAAGGTTAAATGCTCGACATTCTGAGCGTTTCGTTAATTACGAAGCGGCGGGAAATTAAGATATTCATAAGCATTCGACGATACGTACACTGGAGGGGATTGTGTAGTGTGTACCTACGCACACGATATGTAATCGATAATGGACGGTTTGGCGTTTCTTTCGATCAGACTTGCTTGAAGGAGTATTGTACCTTCGAAGTGTACGAATACTTCCGCTGGCGTGATTTATGCAGAATACGGTATCGATAACATCTCCGACAGATTGATACCGGTTGTGTGGTATTATCTATGGCTTTGTTCAGCTTCGATTGAAATATTGGCGATATGTCATTGAGATCGGATCACGATTGTAGAGCCATCGAAGGTACCTACAACCTGGTTATGAAGTGAAATTGAGAGTAATGGTTCCCAAATCTGAATACATATGATGGACAGTTAGATTAGAGTTTTCAATGGAGAATTCTTGGCTTCTGGTACGCTCTTTGTGGCTAGGTATGAGAGCTGAAATTTTCAGGCCATGATTTTTATCGTATAAGTTATAAAACCAGATTTCACGAGTGTAACCTCGTTCGACTAAAAATTCCAAATATAAAAATAATTTTCAGTTACCTTGTACATACTGGTATGAATTTAATTCGAAAAAAATTCTAATAGGTATCCCGTTATTTTTGAACTTGGCGTTGGCTAGAAGGTGAGAAAAATGCCGTTGGAGGTACATTAAGGATATCACCGATGAACAAAGTTGTGTGAAAAAAAAATAGCAGTAGTTTTGGTAAAAGCGACGACGCATATACGTGTTGGAAAATTAATTCGAAAACCAGTTTAATACGTGATCGTTATTAATAAGAGGGAATGAAATTTGCATAATGTGTCCAAGAAGGTCATTGAATTATGCAGAAGATTAGCGTGTGGATGGCGTTACCGTCTTCTCGTAAGCGACGACTAAGAAATATTAATAACTGGCGTTTCCTTAAAAAGCCACCGTTTCATGACTCCATTCGAGATGTTTGAAATAACGGATACGCCTTTTGTGGGGTGAGATTTTATGCGCTATAATACCTTGAACTGAGCTGTCAATTGGTTCGGAAAAAAACCTCGTTGTTTTGATGGACTGTACTTATTCCGTCGATATTGTGTAATGGAAAATAGCGGCTGGTGAATTTTAAATGATCGTTCAAGGCGGTTTCGGGCACGCGTCGTTTTATTCGATTGTTCGCGTAATTACCCGCGACGAAAGCGCAAATGACAAATATTTCAAGCTCAATTTAATCTAATGGTATTTTGATTTGATTCAAATGGCGAGTAAGTGGGAAAAGAGGAAGGTGAAATAAGACTCTTCTGAGGTCGCAGTCTTACCGATATATTCTCGCTATGAATTATTCTTTTGCAATTTATGTAATTTTCAGCCAACTTTTTAATGAAAGATATAGCTATTGTAGCCACCTGATTCGGGAAGAAGAGTCAAAAAAAGAGAGCAATCATATCTTCGCATCCCAGATCATTTGTAGTTGATTGAACAATCTCTTATTATGATATATCAGATATATGTCTATAAATAGGTATGTATATACTGAATTTATTATCCCTTTCAAGAAACTTGGTATATTGGCGAATCTCCCAAGAAGCATATTTTGGATATTTCAGCCATAAAAAGTGCATATTTTGGCATATTTGAATTTTTCTACGCTTTGTTTCTTTATATCAAAAGATTTTCCAAGGTTAGAGAATATTTTGAGTTGTACATTACAAAATTGTGAGAATACCCTGAGGATGTGGAATTTTCCCCTTATCAATAAGTCGAGGCTTTATATTATTGCGAGTGCAAAATTTTGACATTGTATCAATTGTAAGCATACTAGACTGGAAGCACACATTTTACATATATACTTTTTCAGTATTAGCTGCCTAACCACTGATCGAGTTCAGATTGAACTGGATGGTGCAAGCATCATGCACTTTCGCTATTTATAGCCTAATGTGTCCCACAGCTCATCATTACCTTGGTATCAGGGCTCTGTAGGTGTCTAGCTGATATAATAACTGCTTCGGAGATACATGAGGAGATATGTTATTAAGGGTCCTCTTTTGGAGCACCAACTTATATGACCGTAGCTGAACGTTTATCATCACATGAGGATTATATCTTATTGATGTTGGAAAAGACCCTGTAGTTGAGCCTTTATTTAATATGAATCAGAGGCCCATAGGAACCACGACTGATGATATATTATAAGAACTACTATGTAAATTTAAGAGTCCAGTCGTGTCATTGAGGTTCCTTTTTGCAATGTCAACTTAAAACATCACCACGCAACTCTCATCATTAGGATTATATGCTATTCCAGGAGTACTCAAGGAATCCGACGTAGCAGAGCTTACAAACCCTCAAAGGCGTTTTCTTCAACTTCTTTGTTGATGAGTTGCCACATATCCTGGTGGCCAAGGTCAAAAGGAGTTGAAGGAAGGATAAAAAACTCAGCAGCAGAGTGTACTTTGGGACCAATGGAATAAATTCCTATCATTGAAGCTGAGATTTCCCAGGGTTGCGAAGCCTGCTTGCGCAACTATAGTTGTTCTGACATATGCTGCATTTTGGAGTTCCTCGAGAAGAAGAAATAATTCTGACACGAAGAAATGAGAAATAATGCCAGAGCTAGCTTGGGTGCTTCGGGTTTGCCAGGCCCATATTTGCTAGGTGCGAATCCCTGAGAAACTCGCCATCAATATGTTTCTCAGTAAATCTAAACAGCGCCTTCACCAAGCAAAGGAAAAGGGCTGTGAATGTAAGGTCTATAAAGAAGAGGAGCTCAAGACCCCGCGTAACTAAAGGCAAGAAACTAGATCTCCTATCAAAGGTCTCAGTAAATGGTCAAAAGGAAGCGCAGCATGTTGAACTTCCACCTTACCTGAGTGATGAGTGGGCTTTAGGTTTCAGTGCATATTTACATCGTATTGGAAAAGCATACCCAGCTCCAGATGTGTATACTGTGACCTGGAAGAGGATGCTCCAAGTTACCCGTTGTTCTAATGTGGCCCCATTGCGAGTAATCATACTGGAGTCTTTTCCCCTTACTGAACGTGCTTTCAGGACCTTCGAGCTTACTAGAAATGAAAGAAAATGTTGATAAAAAGAAAAGTGGCTACTAGAGGGGAAATTGTGTCCTGAAGTATCTTGAATCATCTCCCTCCTTTTCAGATCTACCTAAAGAACTAAAAGTTTGTATTGGTAGTCGGAGACCACATTATGAAGTCATGGAGTTTTGTTCAGAATGTATTCAGATTGGGAAATGGTCGGAATTTGTGAAAAGTTTGAGAAGCCTCAAATAATGGACTACATATGATTACTGATATCAAAAAGTATTCCTGAGCTATCCTCATAATAATGCTACAAGGAAGAGATAGGGGGATATCGCATCTTCAAGAGTTGTTAAGAGTAAATAAAATGCTGACAGTTTTTGGCTACATCTTGCAAGTGAAGTTGAGGATGAGTTGGGGAGTAGAGTTTTTTTTGGATAGGGAATTGTCTACTGTGCGTCCAAGTGATTCGGGTACAATCAACGCAAAAATCTCAATTTGATGATAACATAATAAGAGTTGAACTACAATTTTTAACCGCATGCCAACTTACTTTTTTTCTATTGCTGAAATGTTGGCGAGTTTTATTTTGTTAATTGATGGTTTTTCCATCTTTCGTTGAAAAAAAAATCGGCTAGTACTTACAAATTTGATTCATTTCAATGTACTGCTTTTTAATATGAAAATCATGGATCATGATTCACGAATTATTCTATTTAGCAGTTGAACTGATGGAAAATTTTCAACCTGGTTAACCTAATCGATAAAATATTTACTCGATCGAGCAACCATCGCTTCTGTTCAGTCGACGATTATTCACGCGTATTTATTTATGGTACAAGACGGCTGAAAAAAGAAGGAAGAAACGTTGAACCACAGAACGAAAGAGAGAAAGAAATAAACATAAAGAAAATCACACGTCGAAATTATCGATTTTTTCTACTCGCATAATTATTAACATGCAAAGCTCGACGGCTAGTTCAATGTCTTTGTATGAATGCATCGGCCGCGTGAAATAGCCGAAGCGGTGAGTGACCCTTGGTGACATTCGCCGCATATATTCCGCCCTTGATCGGCGACCATGCGTACATATGTGGCGTATTTTCAACCCGCAGTCATTTTCATCCTGCTCCGTGCGACGTTTAGGAAATGTAATTCCAAGAAATGATTTGGAATCCCCTCCTCCTCTTTGATGTGAAATTTTTCGCCGTTTAGACGTATACTCGACCTCTTTATATGTACTTATGCAATACCATCGCGACACACCTAATTTCAGTTGAATCGAATCTGCATACCTTTGGATGTTGCGACGACACGCCTATACGGTCGCTCGATTTAAATACAATCAAAAAATACGATAGGTTTTTCTTTTTTTAGAAATGCATATCATAAATGGCGAGCTGGTTTATGTAAGCGGTCGAGCTTCGCGTGTCATCCTACTATTACGATTCGCCTTCGGAGTTATCGTCGATGCGTCACACTAATTGGATGACGGTGGTACCTAGAAATGGGATTACGTATGCTGATTTAATAAAAGTCTGCTCGTAATTAAAGAGACTCAGAGTATGTGGTCGAAAGAAATTGCTTAGTGAATTTGGTTACTTATAATTTTACAGGAAGTCAAGTACAAGGGTGATTTTTTCAAAAAGAGCTCCATTATTTCTTATTTTATGTGATAAGATTTTTCTCGTGTGTTTTCGAGAGAAGTAAATTTGTTTTCAGATGTTGTAGAAGATTTCTTCTTGAATACAAAATTTCATGTGTAGAGAAGACTGTATATTTTAAGGATCCACACCGATCATAAAATTTCCTGAAGAATGAGCCCCATATCATTTTGCATATTTCGCATAGTACACTTAAAACTTGGAAATAACACGAGCGTGCTTTGACTTTTCAAATTACCTAAGCAGTTCCCATGTTATACATATTAATGACTTACTCGTGGATTCCATTGATATTTATCACGTATAAATTAACACTGAATAGTTTCCTTAATCAGATAAGATACGATCTCAGACTAATCATCAATTGGAAGTAGGTATCGTTGCACTACCTGTTTGAATTCTCAAATTTTCATATATTTTCATTTCCATTTTTTTCTTTAATTATGTTTTTAAAATGAGGAGAGAATTTCTATAATATGGAATAGTTCAAAATATGGACATTTTCTTCCTAATAGTATAATAAAAACTTTTGTTTCGTTTTTCGAAATTATGTTAAATATATGTGGCGTTCCGCTAGCAAAGGGCCCATATGGTCGAAATCGAGTTATTGCATGGGGCAAAATTAGAAGCTATGGACAATCAAATGAAACTGATCCTAGGCCAAAAGATGCCGAATTCGATACATCATTTTGAATTTCGAAAATATAACGATCCAAATTTTAAAATTTTGAAAAAATTGAATTTGAAGTTTTATAAATGAACTAAGTGGCCCTTTTAATAAAATATTGTAACTTCGTTTTATACCACCTAAAGTGTGTTTTCGTCTGTATACCTCCACCATATGATAGAAGACAGTGCAAGGAACAGGAATTCGTGAAAAAAAATCGGTACCTGATTCTAACGCGTTTGCATAAAAACGCTATTTTAGAGAAAATTATGATCGACCAAATAGGCCCATTGCTAGCGGAACGCTATATATAGAGCTTTAGTGGAAATCATTCATAAGTGTAAAAGCTCGAAATTATTGAAATCTGCAGGTTCCTTACTGGTACAAGATTTTCCTTATGTATAAAGTGGATGTTTTTTGTGGCTTTTCATTGATGGAAGAAAATAATTAAGCATGAAAAATAAAAAATTTCAAGCTGATAAGGCAGCTTGAATTATTTTTGACTTTCAAGGATCATATTTTTGTAAACAGTTGGCCGTATTTTGTATTATAGCAAACATTATTTAATCATTAGCATGAAATTGATTTTCCTTGCTTGGTGTAAAAGCTGCCTCAACTGTAGAAGGTTGCTCGGTGTAAAAGCTGCCTTAACTCTGGGAGGAGTTTCCACTGGGGAAACCCAGTTTTAGCTCGCATGTTTACCTCAGAGGGACTTATGAAGATTTCTGGTCATTACGGTGTTTGAAGTGTTAAGAATTAGATAGTGTGTTCTTTCTTTTTTTTGCCGTATTTTTTATTTTTACATTAATTAGTAAGGGGCTCCGCTTCCTGAAGCGGCCCAACCCCGCGACATTCCTTATAATACCTGCTATTCAAAACAATTTTATGACTTTACCCTTGTACCTGTACAAGGCTTTTATTAAAATTTACAACTGTTTTTTCCTTTCCATACCTGCTATCTTTTATATACTTTTTATACCCATTATTCAAAACAAGGATGCGCGCGCATCTTAAAACCGATTTCATTTCGATTTTAACATATAGACTAAGGAGCTCCGCCCCCTGGCCGCTTCGTGGCCCAATCCCCACGTCATTCATCATTTCGTTCGGATTACCTCCTCACCCCTTCGAGGGTCGAAGCAAAAATTAAACGAAGAAAAAAGTTATTTTATCAGACAAGTACTGCTATATTCCAAACTGCGCAACCGAATTCATTTTTACTTGTTACCCCCACTAAGATTTCTTCCTTTAAGATGGGCTCGCCCCTTTGTATTTACAACTTTACCCTTGCCCATGTGCAAAGCTTTTATTAAAATTTATCATTTATTGTTCCCTTTTGTATACCTGCTATTCAAAACAAGGATGCGCGCGCATCTCAAAACTGATTTCATTTTGATTTTAATATATAGAGAGATATAGAATGAAGAGAGATGTTTAATCTCTTCGTGTCCGATACATTTTGTTGTCTGAAGATTAGAAAAAAAATTTTACCACATGAGTTTTCAATTTTCAGTGCCTAAAATTTCAACAAATGAAAAATGCTTATTTTCATGTGTTTTTGTGTCATATTGCATTTTATGTAATAATAGGCAATTTATGATTATAAAATGCATAATATTTTAGTAACGTGAAACATGAATGAAAATTTCCCTCAATTTTTACCTTTCACCGCTCTCCTAAAATATCACTTTTAGAATAAATTATGAGCCTTTGCCGAGCCTTTGCAGAGTCCGATTAAATTTTATTATTATTTTAATTGGATATACGTTTCATTAGTATTGATATATTATCTCTTTTTCAAATCAACTCCCTCCCTTCCTTCCTTCCTTCCTTTCTTCCTTCCTTCGCTCCACAAAAAAAAAAATAATAATAAAAAAGAAGAGCATTTAATTACTTTTTTATTTTACAGGATTTTGTTATTAATTAATGAGTAATACCCGATGAAACTACTGAGAAACGAAAAATGCAATAATTTTCGTTAGATTTTCACTTCGGAAACCATGACATTTTTGGGCTAATTTAAAAACATTTCTACTTACCGAGTACATATTATTATCGTATTTAAATCTGTCATTCCAATGCATATATAGGTATGTCCAAAATACATTTAAAAAAAAAACATAAACAACGTATGCTTATAGAAAAAAATTGATCGATGAAGAAATAATTTCACAAAGTACTTTTATTAATGTCAAAATACTGATATTAAGAATACTAATGGAACGTTAAGTGATTGCAAAGATAAAGCGACAACTTAGGTCTAAATGTTGTCTCAGATTTTACCAACGTACTATTTTTTGATTATTCCATGCTGAAGTTGAGTACAGTGCACAAATCTGTGGATATACCAACTGAAAGTAAAAAGTGAGATCCTGTTTTGTAATTTTTACATCAGTGCCATCTTCCTTAAAAATATTTTCGATTACATTTCTGCGATATAAAAAGTTTTGTTGGAAGATTCTCTGTTCCCACTTTCAAAGTCATTAGTAAAAATTTATGAAATAAAATTAATAAAATTTATAAATTGGATTAAAATTGTGATATCTACGAAATTCTATTTTTCTTAATCTTCGGAAAATATTTACATTATACGAAACCTTAAGGAATCGGTTCGATATTGTTTTTTATTTCATTTTCTTGCTCCATCAGTAAATCCTCTCACCCTTTTTACGTCCTATACGAACTAGTAGCGTTATGTCTGAATGGTAATTTCCCAAGTAATTTATTTCTGAGTTCAATATTGGGTATTCTTAAACTAAAGGTGTTATTTTCACCGACGTAAGTTTTGCCCGTATGTTGCTCGGAAATAGCTGGCGTTAAATACCCCGCTGTAGCTAACAACTTGAGAAGAGTATTTATAAGATTCTCTGGTAACTTCGTATTACTTCGAATTGTGTGAGTGTGGCAGTGATGGAGTAAATCATTGAGCTCTTCTTTAGTAATATTCAAGAGTTGATTAACTTCTATAACACCTCCATCTATGAGTTTCACAATATGTTTATGAAAATCTTTACTAGGTATGTATGTCCTTAAGAGATTTTCAAGACGTCCACTACCTATTCCATGTATCTGTATGCTCGGAACAGCGAGGTAGTTTGAGATCGACGAAGGATTGTAGAGTTTTAAGAAGAAATTTTCGCCAGCTCTGTACGAACCGTAAAATTTACAAACTTTTTCGTAATTCTGTCGTGGTAACCCGCTGATGTTGAATATATCTTTTACTTCGTTCTCGCTGAATCCGTAAAATGTAAACACCGGATCGTCATTTAAAAAATTCGTATGTTTGAAACCATTCACTCCTTTGAATAATTCTTGTTCGCTTATGCACAAACTTCCGGTAAGAACTGCGATGTAGAAAGTCTCATTTGAGGCAAAAGTGGCCTGGAAAAAGTCTTTGAAGAAGTTGAATAGTTTGTCTTTATCGTCATTCGACCATTTGGCGAATATGAACGCGTGGTTTAGGTGAGCGTCAAATTCGTCGATCAGAATTATAGGTTTTTTGAAATTTAAATATTTGATTAACATTCGACTAAGGAAAGAAATGCTGTTAACTAATTCAGCTGTCTGAAAGGTTTTGGTGTCTTTGTAAAATGTATAATTCTCGAGTCTTCTAATGTCGTCTTCGATAATTATTTTCTCCTCTGACGAAGAATTGGTCAACTTTTGACGCATGATGTCCCATAAGTATATATGTTCTTTGAACGCATCAGCTATACGCGAGACCACATGTTCCATCGCTTCTTCGTAGTTTTTAGGAAAGAAACAAAGTAAATCCAAATAAATGACCGAATGCTGGCCCAAATGTCGATCAATGATCTCGTTGTATTTGGATATCAACAAAGGCTTCTCTAAGTGACGAACTCCTTCGTTCTCGATCATTTTACTATCACGAAATAATCCATCCTCGATGATTTTACCGTGACGAAATAGATGAAAGTTTTTCCCTATCTTTAGTGGCGGAAATTTACCATTTACTACGTCGCCAGGAGGTTGGAAGAACATTTGCAGCATACTGAGGTTGATGGTTTTTCCCCACCATCTAGGAGTTGTTATTGAATTCACTGAGAATTCGCTATCGAGAATGTGTTTTATTAGCATTGATTTGTCTACGAAAATACGTTTTTCGAGAATTCGAGCATAACGTCGGGCTTTTGACATTCCTCCTCCATTCTCGCGGACATAATTCACCCTTGATTTCATACAATCGTTGATCAACGAATCTTCATGTTTACTGGTTTCATTATTTGAATGAGTCAGAATTGGTGAAGGATTCAGAAGTACGAAGAGTGTTACGAGTATAATTCCCATTATTTTTGATATCATTTTGTATGATTTTGGTCTTTAATTATTTTCTTTTTAAATGGCAAATCATCAAAGAACTGGTTCCAGGAAAGTTGTTTCAAGAAAGAAGGAGTTCGTCTGAGCCAATGAAATGCCAACAGAAAAAAAAGCTTACTTAGTCTCCAATGTAGGTGTCCTGTTGTTCCATTCCCTTCCTGTTAAAATCACTCAACTACACTGTGAAAACTGCGTTAAAATTTTTCATCTTACTTCTTATTGTAAAGTGATCTTGCTAAGACAACTGTGCCTAAAATGGTTGTGAAAATTCGAATCTGTTCCTTATTTGATACAATATGCAGATTATTTTTCTTACGATATGATAACAAATTTATGACTGCAAGAGGCAGCTGTTAATCACCTTATTTATCGTCAATTATTCAGATTTTATTTAACGCTTTACTGAATAAGTAAACGTTTAAGTTTATATTCGATTAGAAAATTGATAGTTTATCAGTAAGTTGAAAAATTGTGAGATAGATTCGAGAATATTTTTAGAACTTCTATGTGTTGCTTAACTTTTGGAAGTTATGGATATAAATTATTAATAACCTTTCACAGATGAATATCAGCTTGACTGTGTAAGCCGCTATCAAACACACATTTTCATTAGAATTTCCAAGATATGAGATACTAGGGGGCTTCGCCCCTTGGCCGCTTCAATGCAATTTGTAAGATTTTTTTTTCAAGCACAAAGGGTCTCTCCTGATAAGATAGTGAAAACGGCCCTTGACCCAAATTCGGTCACAAGTGGTCCTAAATGTTGCCCTGGATGAGAAAACTCCCCAAAAAAATAATGTTTATTTTCTATTTATTTTTTTTTCTTGTTTAGTCCTCACTGATTTTGCAATAGTGTAATACATAATAATTATTAGTATTAGGAGTAACTTTGTAGTCCCCTATCTTCTCCCCTAATGGGTATTCGAAAAAAAATTATAAGACCCTATCTTATAGAGAATTTAATGAGAAACATTTTATTACTTTACTATTTTTTCTCTAAAACGTGTTGTTCGCAAAAAAAATGCAAAAAAGTGAATTTAGGAGGCGTTCTTGTAACACATTTCATTTTTTTTGACCAACTTCCAACCCCCTTTGGTGGGTTGAAAATATTATCGTGTTGTACCTTAGAGTACGAGCTAATTATGGAAAAAAATTCAGCCATGTACCCCCTCAAAAAAAAATTTTACAATTTTTTAAAAATTTCAAAGGCTAAAAAATTCAAGAAAATATAAATCGAAAAATTTGAAAAAATTTCCACAAATGTACTTATATAATGCCTATCAATAGTGAAATTTTCACAGTTTTTCATCCATCCCATCCAGAATTAAAAAATATTGAATTTTCGACATATGGGAGTCGATTTCTCAGGAAGGGGTGGGGGTGGAGGGTCAAAAAATTTTTTGGAGAGTTTTTTCATCGAGGGCAACATTTAGGACCACTTGTGACCGAATTTGGGTCAAGGGCCGTTTTCACTATCTTATCAGGAGAGACCCTTTGTATTATCTCAAGCTTCTATTGGTGATTCTCAAAATTAGGTACCACCCCTTCACCCTCAATGTGAAAAATATTGTCATAATCGAGTTCCACAACCTAGAAAACATTTATTTCGATGTATCGCATGCCCATTTACATGAGTTTGTAGATGTTTTCTTACGTCCCACCACCCCCCTCAAATGTAAAACTTTGTAAAAATTTGAAATATAAAAAGTCATTGTTGTTCATGAGTAATAATTAAAAGTATTTATTAAACCCACCTAAATTATATCATGCGAATTTTATGTGAATTTCATTAAAAATACGTGATTTTTTCAAGTTTTACTCCCTCTTTGACCCCCTTCGCCGAGTTTCTGGCAACACTTTAGGGCTCGCAGACCTGCATATACGGATTCAGCGCAAAAAATCATGTAATTTGACACCAATTTCAACTTTCAGTATTTTCGGCCGAAAGTTCATGAAAATTGTGAACTTTGGAGCTTTCCCTGTGCTTAAAAGCAACAGCTTGGGATCGGCAGACCGGTAATTTTCGAAGTAAGGCTACATACACTAAGTTTTGAAACCGGTTCCAGCTTTTAGTAATTTGGTCTATTTTCGACAGTTTCGGCTCTTAGACTTCACCAACATGTGAACCATCATCAGTTTTAGCCGTTTTTCAGTATGGCGTACCCGAGTGAAAAATCTGAAAAAATTCCACGTGGTTTGGGGTCAAGGGGGCATCTAAAAATATCAATTTCATAATTGTGCCAAAGCGTTATCAGGGTTAAAAAAATTAAATAAAGTTAAAAAACGGTTTTTGGTGGGGTAAAATTATGCTGGGGGTTGCTGATTTTTTTCAAGAGACCCCCTATAGAACAGTACAACATACTAAATTTTCAATAAAGTCAGTCAACTATTGCGTGAAAGAAAAATTCGAATTGGTTTTTTAAATAAAAATTAATTTCTCAAAAGCGAGGGGGGCGGTTGGTCTAAAACTTTGATCATAAGTTTCTAAAGGGTACCTACTACCTACTACCTACCTACGGCCCAAGTTTCATCGAAATTGGGCTCCGGGCTTGATTCGTCATTCTTATCCTCCTATGCCTTTTAAGAATACTTCAGCCTTGCTTACGCTCTTATTTTGCTTTCAAATTCAATATAGTACTAGTTCAACTTCGTTAATCCTTTGTAAAATGATAAGAAAAAATGATATGTTGGCTAGATTCTTTCAGAAAGTAGCAGAGGCTGGCGAAAAGTAATTTCAAGATTTCAAAGTTGATGGAAACACTTGTCAAAATAATGTCAACGTTTTCAAAAATTTGACACTTTGAGAAGATGTATGATTTTTGATGAGTTGAAATTTCTTTATGTTCAAAAGTTACATTTTATCGTTTAATGACAGAAAAAATTTGTAGCTGTTAATTTTCTTAGAATTGAAGGAACTGATTTTTTTTGGAATTTTTTCAAAAGCACTAAATTCTGCTTATTTTCCAATTTAGTGTAACTAAAAGGATAATTTATGAATTACGTGTATTGTATGAGCTTGATTTAAGCTCTTCAATGTTAGGAGATAGAATATGCCCTAGTTTTACCTGACACGGATTCTAAAGATATGAAGTACCGAATAAAACACTAAAATAATCTCATTTTGAAACAAAATGGAGGTGCTTTGGGAAACCCTGCGTGTTGAACATCGAGCAAATTTTTTCTCAGAAGTTGTAAATGGCTCAAATAAAGCACAAATTAAGATTAATGTGGTTCAAAAATACGTTTAAAAATTATTGCTTTTATTTCCTTTCTTATTATCTCTAAAAATGCTCCTTTACTTACTTGCTCATGATCTCTAAAAATTGCTCCTTTACTACTCTGAAGCACATTTTTTACATTTATCGACACGCTGATTTTTTTGATAAATTTTTTATGATGAAAATAAATAATATTGGAGATACACGAAAAAAGTAGATCGCTCAAATTTAATTAGCAGATAAAAATTTTTCTGTCTTGAGACAACAAAATGTAACTTTCAAACCGAAAAATTTTGCAATTGACCTAAAATAGATTTTTTTAATTTTCCAATTTTTGAAAACGTTGACCATATAACAAGTAATTCCATTAAGATCAACTTTGACTGCTTTTTGGGGTCAGGACAATTTAACGAGTATTATTTCCCTAACTCCACTTCTCGAAAAAACCTAAATTCTGCTCACCCTAGTCCTTACCATTAGTACAATTTGCATTCAACATTGATTTTTTTTCTCTCAAAATTGATGTGCAATAATTGCCAAATTAAAAAAAAAATAAATGGATAAAATATTTTTTACCCTCAGTTTGACAGAATTGTTTGGTAAAAATTAAATTGATACTACATATTTTGTTGTCTGAAAATTTCAAACGGCTCTTTCTGAATTTTGCTTGTTTGATTTTTCTAATTTTTTGAAAACCGACGCATCATTCTTATTTTTGCCACATTGATAATTTGAAGCTTAGTTAATAAATTTAATTTTCTGCTTTCTAGTATCAATTTTACTTCTCGTAGGTCTCAAAGTATTAGCATAGATTACAATACATAGATAGCCCACCGTACGTTAAATTTTTATCACTCTAAAACTGGAGCTGAAATCGATTTTTACTAATATCTTGGGAACAATTCAAGATATAGTGCTCGCAAATGGCTCATTTTGAAGATATTGAAAAACAAAATGATTTAATTTTTCTAAAATTATGTTTTCGATTTACCTTTGAAATTAATTTCATAAAAGCGATTTTTACTTTACTATGAATTTTTTCAAAAAATAAATCAAAAACAATATTGTTTTCAATAGTGAAACACATTCAGAATTTCATGCTCTTTTCAATGAGCTACTCGTAAACATTCCATCTATATTTTTTCTTGAGATATTTGCAAACAAATCAAGCAAAAAATCGAATTTATTTTTAGTACTGAAGCTCATTCATAAAGGGGGCTTCTTCATTTGATGCCATATAATGATTATTTTTATCAAATTAAAATGTAGTTATCTATATTTGCGAAGTATTAAAAGAAATTTTGATTTCACGATCATTATTTATTCTCTACATTAACTGTTTATATATTTCTCACTCATTTGATGTTTAACATAATATTATTTTATACATAATAAATAGCATTCAAGTAGATATTAAAGAATCCAACAAAAACTTGATTAATTTCAATTCTCCTTTAGTGATGAGTTTAGTAAATTTGAAAAAAAAATTCAGACTTCGCTATTAAAATTTTTTTAATTCCATGCGTAGTCCCATAGTATTGATTAATATTAGATACATTGTTTATTTTATTTTTATTTATTTTTTAATAGGATTTTTGAGCATATGTTTTCAAATGATTTTTCACAAAGGGTGGAGCTGATGTAATTAAAAATAAATAAATAATGAGAAATATGTTATTCAGTTCTATGATTCTTTAATTGGAAGGTAATGGTTGAATAACCAAAGAAAAAAAAAATTAAATGTATTCTTGCAGCGTTTCTCAAGAAATAAAACTATAGAAAAATAAAAAAGTAAAGCAAGTCGTTGATTTAAAAATAACTAAGACTGTAATTTCTTTATTAAATAATTTCGAGAAATAACGACATACATCGATGCACAGTACAAAATACATTAAAAATAATTTTTTTTTTTTTTCTAAATCACTGGAAAATACATAGAAAGAAAAATGTACAAAATTATAAGTATAGTTTAAATATTACCGCGTGCGTTTGAAAAAATAACGCGCTAATTTGTCGAAGGTATTTGGCCCTAAGAAGAATAAAAGAAAATACATAATTTGTGACATTCATACGATTCCGAATTACCACTACTGTTAAGCCGTTTCACAGCCAAATTGTAATTTGGATTCGTAGTATAATTTCATTGGAATAATCGCAAAGATTTAAATAATTTTTGAAACGAATCTCTCATTAACTCGTCCTCCTGGGCTTAGGGAATGTTCGACTTCTGGCCGATTGAGTGGCGACGTTGCTTTCTTCGGCGATAGCCTCATTAACCTGAGGCGCAATGGTGGTGGTGGACGAGATGACGTTGGCTTTCGCGTTATATCTACGATTGGCGGTGGATTTTTTCTGAGATCCTATGCTAGTTTGTTCGGCCGATGGTACAGGACCTTTGGGAACGTTGTTAGCTTTTCTGTTATTTTGATGGTTGATTTTAGCTTGCGGTTTTTCTGTGGTTGTGGTGGACGATGGGGGTGGTACGACCTGCAATCAATGGATAATGGATTTTCAGTATTTGGGGTAATACTGTAGAGAAGTAAAAAGCAGTAGACTGTACTCACCGTGTATCCGTTTTGGGCTTGCATTTGCCTCCTTCTTTTCAGACTATCGAGTAAATCCTTATTACTACGGAACGGTCTGACAACGCCTCCTACAGTCCTCTTTGGAAGTTCTGTACTGGTAGTAGTGGACGATACAGGTTCGTCAGATGGGTTAGCTTGATCTTCGGCACCCTCTTGTTGGGCGGCTTCTTCTACTTCTTTATCAGCTTCGACTTGTACTGGAGCGCTTGTAGTGGTTTTTTGTGTCGCCTACGAGTGAATTATGAATTATTACGCGTTAAATATTGACTGGCGGAAAATCAATGGACTTACTGATGCTGCTTTGGTTTGAGCACTTAACCTAGGCGCTGCGGCGTTGCCTTGTGGGCCTCTAATGGCGCGGTTAAATAAACGATTAGCCTGAGGTGGTTTACCGGAATGCGCAATCGCTTGTTCTTGCGCTTGGATGTCGTCGAAATCGTGGGCTCCATTTGGTAAGGCAGCCGAACACGTGTATACCATCCATAAGACCATCAAACACGAGGTTAACCTGTGAAAATTTTTTTGAAATTTTATAATGCAGGAAATACGCCGAACGTGGATAAATATACATGAAAAATGGGAGTGTTAGGTAGTGCGAGTGATTTCTTATTAATGACACCCGAAAGCCAATAGCAATGCCATGTACGGATTCAAGTTCACTCTCATTTTTTCCTCCTCCCTTTTTGTACTGACGATGTATATCTTCCTACTCGAGAAACCAATTTTTAATCATAGCTTGTGTCGAAGCAATTACAAGGGGAAAGGAATGCAGTCGAGATGCGATTAATGAAATGTAATCGTAGTGAAGGTGATTGCGTAAAAATGATACAGAAATACGAAGACCCTACGTTCTAGCACTTGGCCTAATATTTTATGATTATGACCTATTCGTTGAATAATTAATCTATTTAAAACTAACAAGCTTGTACATTTGCATTCGCTGTCAATTATGTGCTTGATTACAGGAGAATTGCAAAGAGACGTTGCAAGTTGAGCATACAGCTCGTTAACACCGCTTCCTTGTTGAGTCCAAGTTTCGCTGATGTTAATAAAATTGCATATACTTTTGTTTTTACGGCGGTTCAATCTGTGACGAATTTTATGATTGTGTTGAGGTAACGTGCACCATGCAACTATATCTTCAGTTTTAGTAAGAAACGTATTATTAGCCTTAATTTGATAAGTTTTTTGAAATATATAACTAGCTCAAAAAATATGACTCACCCTACCCCGCCCATCCCCCCAAAAAAGTAAAAACATTTTTTTTGTTCCCTTTGACTAGGTAAGTAGGCAGACATTAGTGATCACGCTTCATGATGGTTGACTATTCAACGTCTCTCAAGCGGGAGGATTTTAAGTTTTTCAAATGCTATGTTTCTACTCTTTGAAAATCTTTTGGAAAAAAATCATTTCATTCTTCAAATTTTTTTTTGCAGACTAGTCTTTTATTGTCGAATTTACGGTTGCTCACACTACTTAATCATACATTTAGAATTCAGAAATTGTAGTTTTTATATTTTAATTCCCAAGATCCTAACAAGAGAAGACCTCTAGGTAAGACACACTAATTTCAACAACCAAATTTTATTTGAAAGTAGATCCATAGGGCATGTCATCACTTCATGAAGGAGGGGAGGGTTATAATTTGTTTTTTATTTTTTCATTTTTTATTGCACCAAAAATAGTCTTGTGTGATATCTATGTAATGAGCTTCTAAGTTCCTACTAATTGAATGGTATTCTTTGAGACGAATGGAGAGGATTATGAACAGGAACGATGAATCTATCATGTTTTCATGCAAGAATCCTCACACACTGTATGATAGAATTTTCACGAAAATTAAAGGGAATGTCGCAAAACACGAGTTTTCGACCTAATTCCGTGTCCAAAAGGGCCTACGGAATTAGCACGCATTCGAGACCCCCTACCTCGCCTACCTACCCAATTTGAATTTCGCGGTTCCTCGCGCCTTTCGCGGTTCTTCGCGCTTTTCGCGGGTACAGCTGGCCGCGAGAGAAAATCCCTTTGTTTAAACGAGATTAAACTCGTCAATTCTAATTTAGTCTCTTTTTCACCTTCTACGACACCTCGAATATTATTTTTGGAATATCTCAATATGGAATTCGACAAGGAAGTAAAAACTACGGTGAGTAACTTTACGTTTCGTTTTCTACTTCGTGGTCGGCCGCTTCACTCAATTATCTTTCTTTTTATTACGATTTTCGCCCTCTCCCTTCCCGTAAAAATTCAGTAATAAATTAATTAGTTAACTATACTTAATCGCATATTAGAATTCAATAAGTAATTGAATTCTAATCTGCTCTCTCTTTTCGTTTGTTACAGACTCCCGATCATCTACAGAATAATAGTAACTACGTATATTAAACTTAGTACAACCAACTATGTTCTTTTCCAATAAATTCTTTCTCAATTTGAATTATTCGTAGTTATTTGATATATGTTTTAGGTCCTCGCCTATCCCCCCCCCGTGTCGCGAAAATATCCCTCTAGATAGGAGTCTAAAAAATCTCTACTCGCTTCCACCTTTTTAGTCACTTTCGCAACAGGGAAAAAGACAATTTTTCAATAAAGCAACATAGTATATTCCATAAAATGGCAAGAATATAATTTATGAGACCCAAATATAGCGGTGAAGTCACCTTACTATCTTAGACTCACTTAGTGCACTTACAGAACTACAAAATGCCTCCCTCCTCCCATCTGCTGAATAGTATTTTAGACATCATTCACGATCTCGAACAAAAAAAACAACGTGTTACTGGACCCAAGTTTTTCATTAAGACTTGTTCAGGTTTGCAAATAACGTTGTTTATCCCTTCCCGTGGGCAGACCATATCCAGTACCAAGTCTAAAAACTCCTGCCTTATTCCTTCCAAAACCAATTGAGAAATATTTTGAAGCACACTCAAGAGGTCATTTCCTGGTCATCAGCTAACCGTGCATACAAAGTTTAACCTTTTTACGTAGATTTGATGAGGGTATACGGAACGTTCATGAAATTTCCTGTAGCAGTTTCCCCTCCAAAAGCCGATTTTGCTCTAACTCCCCTCCAAATTCATTTGGAAAGGTAAAATCAGACTATGTTAGTCACATGAGCTCATTTCATCATATGACATTGCAATAAAAAATTTTCGACTTCGTGTGTACCCCCACCAAATTTGGAGGTCGGTAACCCCTCCTTCCCTCTCTAGTATTACATGTGAAGCATGAGTTTGGAATATAGTATGCTTCTTATTTCCAATAATCATATGAGTTCATTTAAATGACATTTTTATTACTTTGAGGCTCCTCAAGCTTCACTCAAATTTTGATAAAATACCATTTTGGATACATTTCAACCCGAATTCAAGAGTTCATATTATGTTCACCAACTAACCTTACATACAAAGCTTGACTATTCTAGATGGATTTGGTGAGGAGATATGGAAGATTCAAGAAATTTCATGACCAAAACTTCCTCAAAAAGCCTTTGATTGCCCCAGCTCCCCTCCGAATGTATTTGGGTTGCTGAAATTTGATATGTTGGTGTCTGTGACTCTCTCTTTCATTTGAATCATTCTCCCCTCCCCCTTCAGCCTCCCAACGTTTGAGTGATTCTTTATGTTGAAGTGTATCGAAAAAACAAAAAAATTACCTTTTTCGCATTTTCAAGAAGAGCCTCTCACCAAATTTTGAGCCAGTTTCATGAACACCCGCCGGAGGTGTGCGTGAGGTAAAAATACGTATATTTATCGCAAAATATATGACATTTGCACGCTGATTACAAATCATCTAAAATGCCAAGATTTTAAGACTCTACTCTTCTTCCCCCCCCCTCCGACCCCAAATCAGGTATGCTGTAATAGCTCTATCGTTTGTAGTAAAAACTCAGCTAAAACATGTTGGCGCCACCAAAAATTCTTGAGGGTGAAATTTTTGAAAACTCAGTTGTTATAATTATTACATCGATCTTATTTATGCGCGACGAATGGCAGTGAAGATTTGCGCAAAAAACTTAATTTTATATATTTCAATACCTCCCCAAAATTCGGCCATAGTAAGCTGCTACAACACAATATGTATCAATGCAGTGCTCTTCATTTTTCAACTAGGGTGTTTTTTACATAGAAGTATCGACAAGCGAGATGTTTTCCAAAAAGGAACGATTTTTTTGTAATTGTGAGGTTAAGGGCACCCTAGTAACTCAAAAAGTATAACGTCATATGAAAAATTACATAATACTTTGTACTCTGGAAATTCGGCAACCTGCATTTTGATGTGAACTTTTCTTACCTACGACAAATAATAGGTGAAATAATTGTAATCCAAAAAGGGCTCCAATCTCAAAAATTAGACCATAGCACTGAGCGAGGACATGATTTTTTATATCTAAAAAAGGGCCCTCTGTTACAAAACAAAATAAATTTTATCCTCCTTCAATTACAAATGGGATCCATCTTAATTCCTCGTCTAATTTGGGGAGGAGCTATCCATTTCCAAAATTCCTAAATGCACCATATGCTCATACACCCCGAACATAATTATATTTATGTAGAAAATGTGCTACGATTGCATATAGGTTGTCTTTGAGCGGATACCTACGTAATTTCTATCATTGAACAATTGCACTGTACAGACCCCGAAGTGGTATCACACCATAAAAAGATCTGTGTAAGGAGGTGCGATGCTTCATATAAGTATTGCCGTACTTATGTCGACTCCATTACGAGTACAGTCGCTATGAGTTCGTAATAAGTTTGGTATTAGCGAAAAATTATTGTGGTATGTTTGAGCCTTTGGGGGCTCATCATATATGCGAATATTACTATAAGTATGTATCGACATAATTTCAACTTCGGTAGCAATACACCCAAATTGGATGTTCAGAATTCATGTTATACACGAAGTATTCGAAGAATCAAAGGAAATTTTGTAACGATCGGAAATACGCCTCAATTCATTCATTTATAATGGCAGCGATTAACAAATGACGCTGACGCTCACACTACGACACGCATTATCGAATACAAAACGTATTGTAACGTAATCACGTTTGCATTTGCAAGTGCAAACCATAACAAAAAGTACGAAGTTACGTATGAGACAGGAGAATGCCTAGGTTCAATCTGTTGAGATCTCTCATGTTTTGGGCAGGAAATCATTAAGGGTGTAAAGTTGTACTTATTAAGGCGTGGGAGTTGAGCGTTTAATTTTATTTCTTTTTTACAATGCCACCCTCTTTTCTGTGGTCATTTTTATTTTTTATTTTTATTTTTTTAGATTTTACGTTGATTCATTTTTATATTTAGTTGAGTAATTATTGCTTCGAAAGTACACCACCTGCTCTCATATGATAATGCGCATTGTAGGGTGGGGAAATATCTATTGTTCTACATTATTTTGCTGTGTCACTCTAGAATAAATCTTTACATGAAGTACTGACCAAAAGTATATTGAGCCTAAATGCACCAAGCCCAATGCACTCTGTTTTCGTTTTTTTGTTTTTTTCTGTGTATAGTTTTTGATGTAATGTGCAAATATTGTGTGTCAAATTTTTTTTTTTTTTTTTTTTTTTTTGAAACTACGGAATGACTTTTCAATAATTTGAAACCCTTATTTCAATGTTTACACGGCCTCAAGATGAAGTCAGAATTCCAAAAAAATTATTTTAGTGCAATTTATGATTTTTTTTTTGCTTAAAAACTGTATTTTGTCGTCAAGAGGCTGATAAAAATTTTAGTTTCCATTTTTTTTTCAGTTTAGTGTTCTTGAACCTTTTCTGTTTTTTTTTTTTTTTAATCAAAAAAAAACAATTTTAGCTATTTTCAAAAATTAACGATATTGAGTAATTTATCAGTCGTATGCAGAATATATGGGTTTCATTCTTGTTCTTTCCCACTAAAAAGGCAATATATGCTCGATTTTTACTTTAAAAGAGATTCCTAAATTCTGAGTTTTTTGATGTTGAAACATCTTGGCTATGACATTTTGAATCAAGAATATAATATTTTGGAAAACCATATGTACTTATCTTCGCTCAGTCTTGACGATTATTTTGCAAAGGACGGTTTAAAAAATGCTATGCCCGTTGTTAAGTCCGCCCTTCAAATATTATTTACTAAAAAATGTCTGCATCTTGAAATAGGTGATAAAATTCACCTTTATAGATCGGATTAAAAGGAGAGGTATTTTTAAGTAGAATTTTAATTATTTTTCAGCGATAAAAATATTTTTTGATCCTTATTTCCGTCTCTTCACCCTTTACACGAGTTCTAAAGTAAGACAGAGACGAAAAAAACTATCATAGAATTTTTCGATACTTCCACAAGTGTTCAATAGTTTGAAAGTTTCATGGATTAAATGTCCTTCACATATTTTCAAACCTTAACATAGAAATAAAGGGCGGTCCAAGGTTAGGTTAATTGAGGAAAGTTTTAAAATTTGAGTAAAATCCTCATCTTCTTAAAATGGGCCGAGTAATGAAAAATATCGTAAGCGAAATGCCATGGATATAATTAATCATTTTAAGCCGTTGAAAAATATATACATTCCACCAGTGATTCTCAACATTTTTTCAACTTTTGCCTTTAACTCCCCCTTATACCCCTATAAAACTAGGGCTTGGAAGTTATGAAGGGCATCATGTCAAGAATTATTCGAAGTTGGTGGGCCGAAAAACCAGCCTTATTTTCACTTCACTTTCATGCTTTGCATAGTCATTTCCCTCACAGGAGCATCGATTGGGAATAAGTTCTGGGCAGTTTGTAATTTCGATCATTTTTCAAAGATTTTGCTTCTTAGTATCGTAAATAAAATTGTAATTGCTATCTATAAAAATATAGAATTTTACGACGTGAACCCATATAGTAAAAAAAAAATTATACTTATTGTTTTAAGGTTATTTTGGAAACCACTTATGATAATTACGGTACATTTGTTTTTAATGTTATAAGGACTCCATTGCATAACGGCAACCGGAGGTAATACTTGGCAGATCTTTATCTCACGTATTTGTGCTTTGAGTCGCTTCCAAAAGGTAGCATTACGTGATCCGCACCCCGGAAATGATTTGTATTCGATGTGAAATGAAATGTAATCATTTTCTACGATTTGTGTGACAGACGAGACCTTTTTAGTAATTGAAAAATTTTAAAGGAACGAAGAGAGAGAGGAGTATTTTAAATTTAAATGCTTCGATTTTTTTTAGCAACTTACTTATAACTTTTTTTTTAAATTAGAGAAACCGATTTGTTTTTGATTTACAGTGTTGCCATTTTTATTTAGTGAATTCCAAAAAAAGCTCTGAAAAGCTCATTTTTACCATCACACTACTCCACTCTTCTCGATCAGTCCTAATGTTGCAAAACACTATTGAACGAATCCTAACGAGCCACACCATCAATTACCACACAGTGTAAATGGTTTGGGCAACCTATGTGTGTTATATTGATCGGCTTCCTGTATAGGAAAAAATCGCCGATCGGACTTCCGTTTCGAGAATGTATTTTTTGCTCCCCTCGATGGTTTTTCATGCGGATAAACGTTTCGTTCGCGAGCTCTTCGGAGCGTGAAAATACGCGTATTGAAAAAGAGACATCCTTTAATTAAAAAACACACAATCACGATAGAAAGACGGCGGATTACTCGTGTAAAAGGTGTTCGACATGTATCGAACGGCGCGGGCGAGGGATTTCGTGCGATGGTAACGTTACTTAAGTTTGGTCACGCCACGAAAGCAACAGCATAATAATTGTTTGGTTTGCTTTCATCATTGTGCATATCGACTGCGGCCAACTATGTAGGTTGGAAAATTTTAATCTTCTGTGCCTAGAGAATGAAGCTGGTCTATTGGTTAAAAGTTCTCCTCGGTCTGGATGGTGTGAGCTGAAAGCACTTCACGGTGCTTGTTTGTTATGTGAAGGAGTAGTATTGAAAATTTATGCGATTTTTACACCTTACTTGGAAAGTGTAATTTAAATACAAAAAAAAAAAATTGGCACTGTATTATGATATTTGGCTTCTGTTCTATGCCAGTTAGTAGAATATGATAATTCTCTCTGCTTTTCTAGTTATATGTAATGTTTCGTAAAAAAAGGTTTCTCTCATAAATCCAGTATATGGGCTCTCGACTCAGGATATTTCACTCTTAGCTAGTTGCATAAATGTAGGCACATTCTTGAGCATAATGGAGTAGTTACAGCTCTTAATCGCGTAGCGGTTTACATTCATGACAATAACCTGAGAGCGTTTATGTAAATACGCGTAAAATAACTGTACTCACACGTTCCCGGCTATAAGATAAAACCTCGCCGCGTTGTCATACCGTGCGTTACCAGACAATAACCAAGACAGAATTTTAATTCTGTATTCGAAACCGAAAACTCTTAATTCGACGCTTTTTGTTATTCGACGAAAGTTCGACTTTTGAGCAACCTCTGTGTTCTGTTGAGTCGATGGGTGAGTTTGACTGATGTGTCATTGTGCCCTTCAGCTTCGAACAATTAATGGAAATAGGGATGCAATTATGTCTTATAATATTATGGCTCAGAAAGTAACATTTTTGGCCTTTGGTAGATCTCTCTTTATTTTTAGTCATTTTTAAAACAAAAATTCTTCATTCGAATAAAATTTTTTTTCATTTATTTCTTTGATGATTTTATTCATACACCTGAAGTTAATTTTTTCCCATGGTCTACACCCCTCCATAAACATTTACAATGAAATTGTTCAAACTTGAAAAGCAGCTAGAAAAAAATTTAACCAAGAATTTTCAAGATATTTCTCTGGCGGTGTTCATAAAACACGGTGTTTTTTATTCTTTGAAATAACGTTCCAATTTTTTTTTTCGCTTGTTCAGTATTTCTGTACCTTTTTCCACCCTTGAGATTTTTATGTTTGTAGATTTCAAAAAAAAAATTTTCGCAAAAAAAAAATTTCTGTTTTGGAGTTGTTTCATTTTTGGATATTTCATTATTTAATGAAATTTTTTTATTTTGAAGTAATTTTCCATTTTCAACTTCTTTTCTTTTTTTTCTGACTTTTTTGTTCGATTGTAGGACATTTTTTCGTCTTTGAGGAATTTTGTAATTTCTGAGTATTTTTTGTTCTATGTTTGGCAATTTTTCATCCTTCATCTATTTCTTCATTATTTTTTTTATTGATCAGTTATTTCTTTTTTCAGACTTTTTTAAATTTTTGGGCATTTTCTAAACATTTTACAACAATTTCTATTATTATTATTTTTTTTTCTCTTTTTTGAACATCTGTTTCTTATTTTTATGATTTTTATGATTTTTTCCCCATTTTAAGATATTATTCAATTAAGTATGTCAACTTTTTTGCCTGTTTTTTACTTTGGAATATATTTTTCCTTTTTAGATAATTTTGGCAACTTTTCAATTTTAAATATTTTTCAATTTTTTTTGTATCTATTTTTTCTCATTTTTTGGCACCTTGTTTCATCTCAGATAATTTTTTTTGTGACTAGAGGCAATTTTATTTAAGTTGCATTACATTGCGGAATATATTTAGTCAGACTAGGAATTTTATTACGTTGGTGATTGAATTTCGAAGCAGTTTTATAATTTATGTTTTTTTTTTTTTTTTTTTTTAACAATCATGCTTTTATTTTATTTTTATACTCTTCATTTTGGAAGTTTTTCGATTTTTCATGGATTTTTCAACTTTTTTTGGGAGCATTGTGTGTTTCATTTTTCAACTTTGTTTCACTTTGAAACATAGTTTCATTTTTGGACGATTTTATAATTTCATGAGATTTTTTAATTTTTAGCTAACATCCACTTTTTGTAATGATGATTTCTTACTACTGGGCTGCATATTTTACTTGGGAGGAATCTTTCATTCTTTGACAATTCAATGTATTATTTCATAAGAGTTCAATTTTTCCAAATTTTTGTATGTTTTTTGTTATTTACCGATGTTTTGTTTCATTCAAGCAATTTTCTCATTGTTGCCATTTTTAGCTGTTTTTCATTTACCTTCTTAGCTTTTTTTTGAAACAATTGTTTTTTTATTTGTTATTTTGGCAACTTTTTTATTTTTTTTCCAACAGTTGATTTTTTATTTTTGTTGTTCTGTTTCACTATAATGAAGATTACCTCATCTTGAATTAGGTATGGTTACTTCTCAGGGGTGGGGATGGTGAGCGAGGCTCGAAGAACGTTGTTGAGTGGGTGATTTTTTTGCGATGTGGTTTTCTTTCATTTGGGGAGGGGGAAGGGATATGTGGCATATGTATGTTCTCAGGGGCGTAACTAAGGGAGGGGATGGGGGGAGCTTTTCCCCCCAGGTGTTTTGAAAAGTTGGGAAATTTATAATTGTTCAACGCTGAAATTGGGAACTTGAATTTCTTTTGGGAAAATAAGAACTCGAATAAATTCGAACTGATGCCAATTTATATCATGTATAGCGCGTAACCAGGGACGTAGCCCCCTTGGCTTTTGGAAAGTTGGTAAATTTGGAGTTTTAGCGTAAAGTTGGTAAACTTGACCCCTTGCGCAGTATTATTACAGCTATTTTTAAATTTTTTGAAGACTAAAAAAAAAAAAAAAAAAGTCAACAGTTGGTAAAATTTCATGGTATTAGTTGACAATTTTTGGTTTTCTCCCCCCCCCTGAAGAATGTCCTCGGTACGCCCCTGTATGTTCTTTATCTTTTTATTTGTGTTATTGTATATTTTTCCTCCCTTTTATAAATTTATATAATATATAATCTCATGAAATAAATGAAAATTGCATCTTGTCACTCCTTCCCATAATTAGCAATCAGCCTTTGAAGTGTACAATGAAATGAATAAATTATAGGGCATGTTTCATTTTTTGAAATTTTTTTTACGTTGAGACATTCTTTCATCAATAGATTATATGCCATATACAACTTTTTTTTTAGCCTATTATACATTTTTTTTAATGATCATTTCTTACTATTGGGTTTTATAGTTCAATTTGTAAAATTTTTTCATTTTTGGACAATTTCATAAGTTTTCAATTACTTAATTTTTTTTGTTTTATTTTTTTGTAGTTTTCATTCTTTGATTTCTTTTTAAACATTTTTTGGTTTATTTTTTATTTTTTTATAGAATATTTATTTATTTTTAGACAATTCTCATTTCTTTCTTTGGTGGTACTGGGTTTTACGACATTATATCATCAGTTAATTTAGTTTCAACTTCGTATTTTATTATAGTATCTGACTATGGGTAAAACACCGATCTGGAATTCTATATATTAGGTAGTAGAGCAGTCCATATACGATGGAGTTTAAAATTGTAAGAAGATTCAGGAAATATTGAATCATTGAAATATGGGCAACGAGAGTAAAGCTTGATTCCTCCAATGTTCTTAATTACGATAACGAGTCAAATATGGAATCTGATCACTTTTCAAGGCCACGAGCCATCATCGTGTAACATTATTTTAAACAATGTTGCAGCATTAGCTTATTACCTCATCACCTATAGCGTAAGTACGTGAAATTCCTAAGCATTTATAACTCGTAAGTGGTAACCTTAAAATCGCTCATTCGAGGGCTAATTTGCCACCAAGATTATTACGGTAATCGCAGCTCGCACTCGTACATGGTGGCGAGCGACGCCATCGTACGTATCGAAAACACTTACGGTTTCGGAGTTTCGGGTAGACGAACGTATCGGCATATAGAACCGTTATGACGTTTGGTTTTCACGTAACCGGACTAGAGTGCGTGTAACTTCTTGACCTTCTGGTTTTGTTTCCGTATTGATAGACTGTAGCGCCGATATAATAAAAGAGATAGTTCCCTTGCGCACAATACCAGGTCGAAGATGATCGTTTTTAATACACGAACCGGATCATTCGGAACGTCGGTATTATAATAATAAAATATAAAAAGAAACGAGAATCGCTTAGAACGATTTGCTAATTCAGTCGAGTCTGAAAGCAATCGATACAATCCCGTTGCTCCGCCGTGGCCGCAGTAATTACGTAATTAAGACGACGTTTTGCGGCATTTTGAAGGCTGACGATATTGGCGCGCTCATTACGAACTATGGTTCTTTTATTCGTGTTCGTCTTCTGGATATTTTCTTTTTTTTACGTTGCGCTCGCAGTAATCAGGGCGTTAATTGCCAAACCGAAGTGTAGAATTTTATGCATTACTTCTCCCCATCGTGAACAGAAATTAATTCGAATTGTATCTTACTTTCCTCTCAAACTGTTGCGTAACGTACCCGTTGGCTTTGCACTAATCGAAGATCTCTGTTCGTTTCCAACGTATTCTTATCGCGAGCCTTCGTTCCAGATTTATTACGACCGGGTTTAAAAATGGCTAAAACCGAATCGTGAACGTTGGCGAGTTTAAAAATAGTCACGAGAATGGGGTTCCCAAGATACGCCCGAGGAGCTGGTGGCAATTTGAAGCGCGAAGAGCCCATCTAAAGAGCTAACCTTGACCCATCTTTTTGCCTGTATACAAATGCTCCGGAATTTTTTTCTTTTCGTTTTTGATTTGGTAACACAACAGACCGGTTGAAACTAGAAAATTTCGATTGAATTTAAAAACAACCTATAGACACGTTCCTATAGCTGTATTGGAGGAGCGAAAAAATCGGTCACAGAATACTATACGCTTGAGCAGGATGCGTCGCCAACGTTTAACAAATAACTTGAAATTTTCGTAAGACTCCAGTCTACGCGTTTGTACCAATTCGTTGATGGCGTTTAAACGATTTCAAATGCGATAATTATTATGTTAATGTATTAGACCGCGTAAAATCATCGATGAAACGATGATTATGTAATTTTCAAGACAGTCGAACAATTCGATAGACGATTGCAACGAGTGGGATGGAAATGCGGGCCATCTTTCTGCCAACTGTTGAAATAACAAAAAATTTCGCAAATTGTCCAGTATGCAGATTTTGGACGGGTTACAGTCTTCCGTGGATTGTGTGAGCTCGTTTAAACGATCAGCGGAATAATTATATGATCTTAATTAAAAAGCAGATTTGACTTTGAATGTAATGTAAGAACACTCAGTTGATGTCTGACCTTCCATATTCAAACATCCCTTTAGGAGGTGATTGGAAAAACTGACCTTCCTTGAAGACTGCGAAAGTAAATCAGGAAATTCACAATCGCAGTTGAATTATGTACGAGTATATTTACGTATTAATGTTTGTAATGATTTTCATGTGTTTTTTGATGCAATAGTTTTATTTTTTTTAGCAATTTTTTTATACCATTAATTAAACTAAAAAAATTATGATAAATTTTACATTCTTTATTTCATTTATTTATTTTTAGAATTATTTTTGAACATTTGCATATTCAGCATAATACTAGATTGTTATTTTGTTGAAAGTATCAGTCAATTGGTTCTTCTTCACAATGAAATTGACGTGTCGCTATAGTCAAGCCCAGATTGAGGTGAGCAGGGTGATAGTGAGCTTTGATGCGTTATAACATAGTTAAAATATTATTGAAGCGCATTATTTCCCTAATCAAAAAATTGAAAAACGACAGCCAGGGGCGTAACGAAGACATTCTTCAGGGGGGGGGGAGAAAACTAAAAATTGCCAACTAATATCATGAAATTTTCCCAACTGTTGTTTTTTTTTTTTTTTTTTTTTTTTAGTCTTCAAAAATTTTAAATTAGTTGTAATAATACTGCTACGCTAAAACTCCAAATTTACCAACTTTACAAAAGCCAAGAGTGTCTTTTAAAATTAATTAATCTTTTTAAATTAAAAATTAAATTTTAAATATAAAATAAATAAAGATTATTTCTTATTTATTCATTCATTCTATTATCCAATTAAAATACAAATTAGGGCTACGTCTCTGTTGTGTGCTATACATGATACAAGTTGGCATCAGTTCGAATTTATTCGAGTTCTCCAAGTTCCCAACTTCAACGTTGAACAATTATAAATTTCCCAACTTTTCAAAACATCTGGGGGGAAGCTCCCCCCCATCCCCCCTTAGTTACGCCCCTGACGACAGCAAAAATATTTATTTAACAAAAAAAAAAAAATTAAAAATTCTCAACAAAAAATGAGATGTTGGTGGGTAGGTTATGGTACACAAATTGTATAAGCCTAAAACCGTTAGTAGCCATCGCGGGTGCGCATAAGCCTAATCTAGCTCCGAAGTTTGAAATTATAAATAACTGTCGAAAAAATGGTCAAAATTGAAAATGTCCAACAATGAAAAAAACCTCATCAAATCTTTAAAAAAATGTTGAAAATTTATGAAATGTGATCTAAAAATGAAAAAGTACGTTATTAGAAATGATAATCTAGAAATTGTATTAAAACATTTTTCAAAAATGTGAAAATGTCTAAAAATCTAAAAATCCAATATAAGATGGTAATTTAATTGTGAAAAATGTTTAAAAAATGTATAATGCCCAAAAATAAAAGAAATTTGAAAATTAAGTAAAATGTTAAAAAATGAAGAAGTCCTAATCTGAAGGAAATTGTTAAAGAGAAAAAAAAATTTTCAAGAAATGAATGAATTGCAAAATAAATTAATATTTTGAGAAATATCCTCTAATGAAACAAAGAATAAAAAAATTTTTTTTTTTTTAATTTTTGAAAATAAAGCAAGTACAAATTTAAGAAAGTATTCAAAATAAAACATTTCCAAGAAGTCCAAAAATTATGATGTACTATAGTGAAGTGTCAAAAAATTAAAAAAATACAAAAATATTGAAAGTTTTGAAATTCAGAAATTATATGAAATTGTTATAAAACATAGAGGTGCCCCAAAAAAAGTCCAAAAATGAAAATAAATACATTGAATAAAAAATAAATAAATTAAAAATTTAATTAAATTATCTTTCAAATTTCTACTGACGAAGGAGGTTCAAAAATACAAGAATAAAATTCCATATCAAAAATGGAAAAAAATTAAAAAAAATAATGTAAAAATGAAAAAATCATAATATTAGAAAATTAACCAAAAGTGAGTAATTTTCAAAAATGTTTTCGAAGCCCAAAAATATGAATAATTGTTACAAAATGAGGGAAGACCAAAAACGAGGAAATGTCCAAAATAAAATATATATTATGTAAAAATGTCTGCGAATGAGAATACATTTGAAAATGAAAAAAACATTGTCGAAAAAAAAATGATTTAAAAATTTTTCAAAGTTCAAAAATTATAAGAAATTGTAAAAAAATGTGGAAATGTCTAAAAAGAAAAGTCCAAAAATGAAGTTAAATATTCAAAATGAAAAAAATACAAATTATAAAGACAAGTATTAATTGTCCGAAACTCGAGAAGGTCCAACAGTATGTCCAAAAATAGAGGGTAATAGGCTATAAGTGGGCAAAGTGCATGGTGTTTGCGCCACTTAATTGAACCTGAACTTGTCAACAAAAAAAGAAATTGGAAACTATAATTATGAAAAATTATCAAAAATTGAAAAAATATGTATTTCCAAAATATAGTTCTATCAGTGGTGCGAGCGGTGGGGAAGAGATATAATTGTAATTTTAATATTCAGCTCGCATAATTGGCAAAAAACTCAATTTCTAGCCTACTTTGCTGTGGGCAGATCAAGGCTTCTTTTTTTTCTGTTCTAATATTTGATAATCTCTTTAAATTAAAAATTAAGTATTAAATATAAATTAAATAAAAATTGTTTTTTATTTATTTTTTTATTCATTTATTCATTCTATTATTCAATTAAAATACAAATTATTGCCCTATATTTCGAGTGTAGGCTTTTCGTAGCCTACGTTTAGGCGTTTAGGCCTAGTAGCTTGACAAAGGATTGAAAAAAGTCGCTGCTATTGCTAGCTGGAAAAAACCTATAAAACGAAACCAATAACCAACTCCCTCTAATTGGTAATTGGAACAAATAAACGTGAATTCGCCAACTAAACGCTCGTAGTGCGACTGAAATACCGATCCATCCAACCTCAAAGTGCTAATTAACGAGAGAACGACGCGACGTCGACCACGATCCCCTAAACAGTTCGACGTACTTGTCACCCGAAGCGTTTTCCCAAGCACCGTTTTCGAACCACTGAGGACCCGATGGTTTGGTTACATAATGGCGTGATCTGAAGTGAATTTTATTTAAGTGAAAAAATGTTTCACGCGGCGACTACGCGCGAATAACAATCGAGCGCATCGCACTGTAATTACACCGAAGAAGATAAATTTAATAACTCCAAAGGCGTTGGAAATCGCAACTTCGACGTTTCGGAGATCTGAATCATCCGTATGTAAAATAAGGCAAGGTACTGGTTCTATTCATAATTAGACGCTGGTCGAATTAACCGCACATTGTTCGTTTCGTAATTACGTAATTTATGGTTTTTAATGATAAAAAATTATACAATCGGTGATTGTTAACGCGCTTGAACAGGCTTCGCGCCCGATGTCGAATTTCAGCCGCGTTTATGCGGTTTGAGACGGCCGACGGAGAACACGTGCATTAGAAAGGGCTTCGAGGCTCGTATTTAAATTTCCGTTTTCTTGGAACCAGAATGTCGCGAGTCGTAATTTCGTCGTGTGACGTAATCGAGAAACTAGATTTCGCGAGGGACGGGGGAGAGCAGAATTTATGAGATTGAAATTTATTTTTCGGATTAAAAACGATAAACATATAAATTGCCTATTTGGATAAACTAAGGTCTTAAGTGTCGAAGATGCATTAAGAAGTTAATGCATTTCATTTGTTTTTTTATTGGTTTGCGGTTTTTTCTTGTTTAATTTTGAATAAATTCAGTCGTCGCTATCTTTTAAGGTGAAATTTATGGTAATTGAAGTGTCGAATTTATATGCTATATATTTTCTCAGAAAAGTCGGAATTTATGTTGATGATGAATGATGAGATGATTTATGTTCATTCGGATTCGATGGAAGAGTCCATACATTCGTGCTGAAAGCCCAAAAAGCATTTTTCTTTGTAATGAACGACTGATTGCAAGTACGCAGAAGATATACCAAATACCAAAAACGTATGAAATAGAAAGCCGATGCACGAGCGTACTAGAGAACTGCACTGGTGATAATTTCATCATCGAAATGCACCTCTGCAAGTAAAAGTTACGACCCAGTTCGACATGACAATCGCATTAAAAAATTATCCGCTAATTGATTCGTAATATCCTTCGATAAAGAGTTCTATGTATTATTCCTCGATATAAAAAAGAAAAAAAAAAGTAATCAATTAAAACCCTACTTACCACATTCCACACATCAGACGCATGATGACTTTTTATTGCCTTTATGTCGCGAATAATCGAAGAAAACTATTGTACAATACGATTAAAAAAAACGCGAAATATTCATGGCGAGCTGGAAATATTATACGCTCGACGGCGACGAGTTGCACGGGCCAAAAACTCCCAACGAAACCGAACGCTTTATGTACGCACTTAATCGAATCTTATTCCAGTAATGGTACTAGACGGTGAATGAATCGGTGAATGAGTTCGGTCGTCTTGGCCGATTAAGCCAATGTAATTCGCGCAACCCCTCTCTATGTGATGCAGTTCGCGGTAAAAATGGTTCTTCGGGCTTCCAAGGGCGTGTACTAGTATGGCGTAAGTGATGACCTGTTATGCGGCAATTTTTCGCTGATGTTAAAATAGGAATTTTTTTGTTACAAATATGGCCAGCGACCCGAGTTTCCGTTGAATTTGTCGGTTCTGCGATTGTTATCGGAAATGTGGCGGCGGAAGATCCTATATAGGTATCAGTTTACCATTTCGTTAGAGGTTATCAGACGACATTTTGGAAACAAAGTCATGTACGAATTTTTTTTCGTGGTTTTTTGTTGTTCACGATGTAAAAATTACTAGACTCGTTTGAACCGGTTTTTAATGGCGGAAAGTGCATTTCTTGTTATTTAATAAGAAGCTTCACGACTTTAGTTCTGTGCGTCTTCTTTTAGCGATCTTCTCTTGCCATCATTTCGCAAGATTGTTAATGTGATTATTTCGAAGATGAATCTCGAAGAATTGAATTAGCTTCGCGAGAGTTAAGTTTGCATGCTTTTCGTAATTTTAAATAACGATGGTTAGGTATTCAATAAGTATCTTTAGAAGTTTGGTTTGCTTCTCCCAACGATTAGAAATAATTTTTTGAGGGAGGAAACATTGAAGGCCTAATATTATTAATTATGGAGTCGCTCTCCAATGTTGACTTGATATATGAGGAAAAAGAGTCAAGAATTGATTTTTGATTATGTAGTCGCAGTGAGAGAGTATGGTGACCGATATTTTACTCCATTTACCAGTAAAATTTTCCTCACGCTACAGGATTCGCTCCTAGCGAATACAAAACTGGCAAATCCTCAGGATCTCACTAGGTTTAGCACCTTTTGTACAGTTCTCTATGGTAGAATTGCCTTTTTTTTTCTATAACCTTCTGAGGATTTAGAACAGCAACTTGTGTTGGAGCACTAACAGTCAGCTCCAGCGATGGATACTGGTACAATGTCCCGAGTCCAGTTCCCCAAACGGAAATGCCCCAAATGACATTTTCCCGAATAACTATTACCCCGAATCCCCTTGAAAAATAGCTTTTATATTAAGCGTTTCTTTGGAAAGGTATACAGCAATCATGCAACTGCAAAAGAAACAGGGTAACACTGAAATTGCGATATCAGAATGAAGTATGGGTCGACGAATGAAAGTAGAACCCAAAAATAAATGGGTGGAACTTCAGAACAGAATATCAAAATCGTAAGACAGTAAGTAGAGTAAGAAAATGATGGAAAAAGAAATGGGTTAGGTTAGAATTTATCTTACAACATTTAGAATTTGGGTTGAAAATTTTTAGTTTCTATTGAGGTAATGGTAACTACTGACACTGCACATATGACTATAGTAGTTGGTTTCCTTGTATTATGTTATCTGACCGCTGGTCAGGCCTAATTAGGTGGTGCTAGCACCATGCACTTTGACCATTCATAGCCCATTGGACCACACAGCTCATCATCACCTAGGTATCACGGGCCCAGCGACAGAAATGGACCCGGATCCTAATAAGTATCCGAACCCCGGCGATCGGGACCGGGTAGTAGTGAGGGTTGAAGGGACGAGGGGGGCGGCCTGTGCCACCCCCTACCGCACATGTCTTGACATGAGGTGGTGGGTTAATAACGTGGCATGGGTAGCGCATGCTTGGTCAGGCGGTGAACGGCTCTAGCCAACTGACTGAGTATGTGCCATAGCCTCAGTGCTCATGTGGTGGATCGAGTAGCTGCATGGGTGGGGTCACGCCAACCAGATCTAATGGCCGAGGCACTGAACTGATGCTGACCACCCCTACCTTGCTTCACGGCTTGGAGTAAGGTGGGATGAAGCAGACAGAGGTAGGGCCCATAAAGTGTATGACCTCTGGTCCGCCTGCGGGCTTAGGAGGCTGTAAGAGGCAGAAAGGCAACTGGCGGGGATCCTCCGAAAGGAGGGAAGATGCAGTGTGGGGTGAGGGCTGGAGACCATCATATACTCGAGAAGAGCGCATTGCGCAGACAAGGCCGTAGAGGAGAATTGAGGATTGAAACCCACCAGCGGGGAGTAGGTTCACAAGGAAAGGATGAAGCAATGGCTGAACTTCTAACGCGGTAGAACTTGGGTGGGGGCGCACACCCACCTAAGGAAAACCCAGGGGAGATGTAGGCTTGTTGCCAAGGTGTCCCTGCTTGGCTGGAAGTAATGTCACAAACAGTTCCCGGCCAAGTAGTGTTGCGCCGCAAAAAAAAAAAAAAAAAAAGGTATCAGGGGCTCATAGGAGTCTTAGCTGATAATAAAAGAACTGCTGTGCAGTTATATGAGTGGAATGGTATCAGTAAGGGTCGCCTTTGAAGCCCCAACTTACGTAACCCTACCACTTTTATCAATAAGATTATATCCCATTTCATTTCACAACTGCCTGCTTCTAAGACCATAGATGCAGCACTTAAGAAATCTGATGTAGCAGGACTCACACACCCTTAAAAGGCTTTTTCTTCAACTTTTACATTGATGAGCTGCCACATATACCCGTGGCCAAGGTATGAAAAGTGGTTGAAGAAGGGTTTGTTTTAAGAAGGATAGACAACCCAGCAACAGAGTGTGCTTTGGGATCAATGGGATAAATTACACCCATTAGAGCGGGATTTTCCTGGGTTGCAAAGCCCGCACCCATAACCACAGTTACTCTGACACATAAATCCTGGCCGAGTCCTTAGAGAATAGAAAAAAAGAATGGTTCTAGCATATAGAAATAAGAAACGATGCCAAGGCTAGCTAGGGTGCCTCGGGTTTCCAGGCCTGTATTCAAATCCCGGAGGAGGTTATCTGATCACAGTAGGTTGTCTCTTCAACTACTGCTACAATGTGTTTGCCCTTCTATGTAGTCAAGACATGTGGAGCAGAATTGGGAACTTTCAACACCTGATGGCGGTCAACAATGGTTCATTGTACGTTGAAGAGAGCTGCGATGCTACAACTCCTGGTGCTTCAATGTGAGGAAAGAGCAGCATTATTGGTCTTCAAGCATAACAAAGATGAGGGCAGTTATCCCTTTGTTGCTAAGATGAAGGTTGCTCTGAGGATCGAACTAGACAATGGTGGCTTCAGTCTGTGAACAGAGTACTCATATGGAACTTGGAGGAGAAAGCTTTCGCTATTTGTGGTAAGGGGTACTATGGTGCATTCCTCTAGAGTCTGCAAAGAATCAGGCGTAGCAAGACTCGCAAGCCTTTAAGGGCTATTTCTTCAACTTTTACATTGATGAGCTGACATGTATACCCGTAGCGAAGGTATAGAAAGGGGTTAAAGAAAAAGTTGTGAAAGGAAAGATTCCAGTTATAGAGTGTGCTTGGGAACTGATAAAATAAATTCCTACCATTAGAGCTGGGATTTTCCAGGATTGCAAAGCCTGCTCCCGCAACCACAGTTACTCTGACACACACTGCAGTCCGGAGTGCTAGAAAATTAAAGAAGAAACAGTTCTGGTAGGAGAAATAAGAAATTAGCTGGAATTAGCTGGGGCGCCTCGATTGCTAGGCCCATATTGGCAGGATGCGATTCCCTGATAAGCTTATCTGGTGAGATTAAGGGGCTCCCCTGGGCGAGGTAATATATCTCTTCGATAAAGTATATAGTATAGAAGAGATTGGTATCTTACCCAACTTATAAGGAGCCAATTCAAAGGAAGAAAGAAAGAAAAAGGATTTGCTTGGAGTGGGATTCAAGTTCACTTTGGTTTTGGTTTTATTGAATTTGGATGTTAGGTTTTAGTTGAAGTTGGGGTTAGAAATTGGATACATTTTTATGTGATGTTAGTTTGGTTTAAAATTTGAGTTGTATAAAGTGTAATTTGGGTTGGGTTGAGGTTAAGTTTGGATTGTTGATACGTTTAGTCCAACCTTCTCGCGCTGCCCAATAGGTACAACAGCCCCCTCTACATGACTTGATCACCCTTGAAAATCTTGCAGTAAAAGATTCTCTGCCTAGGGCAAGTCTAGGAATTGGCGTATCGGTTAGATTTATTGAAATTAATTTTAGCAGTATTGGGTTTGTTTTGCATTATGGTTAAGGTTGGGTCTACTTTGTAGTTGGGTTTATTGAAGATTAGGTTTAGGGTTTGGTCGAATTATAATTGAAGTTGAGGTTGTGAGATTTATTGGCTTGAAATTAAATTTAGGTTTTGGTTAAAGTTAAATATGAGTTTAGAATAGATGTGAAATAAGGTTAAAGGATTCAAATATATTTTTCAGTTGGCCCCTGTTTCAGTTTTCAAGAATTTCCCTCAAAAGTGGCACCTTTCAGAAAGGGCTGAAGGTGGGGCCTTAAAACTTTGTTCAGAAATGTTTTTTGATAGTATCAACCTATTACCTTAATATTGGTTCAAAATTTTTTGAGTGATCTCATTTCAAAAAAAAAAATCCCGAAACTACCTGAAAAGATTCCTGTGAATTTTACGTATTTATTATAATGGAAAAATGAAAAAAATACTCTTGTAGCCAACAAATAACCCGATCCTTCGACAAATTAACGAACCCTGATGACTCCGCGATGAATGATCACCTGATCTTTCACCTTAATCCATCACGTTGTAAAGCTTAATGTCTGACCGCTGATAACTCCTAATCTGATGCCTCGACACCGCTGGTTATTTACCTTGAAAACGGACGGCGGCAACCGGAGGTGTCGGTATTATAAAATTCTACGTGGAACGAGCAAAATAATCCCATACAAAAACCCATCGTCGGTGTAAAGCTTGTTAGTTACGAGCTCAAATATCTCGCAGCTAATATATTACATTACCGGTAGGTACCATACAACCTACGGTTTTTTTCACCTCTTTCATCTTAACACTGATTTATAAGCACACAGGTATTCAAACTATGAACCGAGATTTTTTTCGTTGGTTTGTCTTCGCGATGTTTATGAAATTCAAACGGTAGAAAAAATATACGAGATTGTGTTTTTATTTGTTAAGAAACTGGTTGCGTCGGAGTACCGGTTATGTGGAAAAAATTCTGCCATTTTCGATATTCGAATTATCATTTTTACAATACTACGGACGCGTATGTGACTATATGACCGTTATTCTTCGGTGGACCGTAGATGGTAAACCAGTTTGCGATTGTGGAAATTTCGATGGATTTGTAGATCAACCCGCTCTAGGACTTTCTTTTCAAAATTTTTGACGATTGCGGAAAAATGCGGCAATCAAGGGAATATTTCGGCGTTGTTCAATTTTACATCGTCAGTTATCTATAATGTCTGAGTACAACAGAGAGTTTGAGTTGAATAAAATTATTAAAAATAAGTTGTTTGAGTAGTTGGCAAATTGAGGCGTGTATTAATTTATGATAATGCTCGACATATTTAAATCGAAGTCGGTTCGTGTTGTTTGAAATTCTAGTAGGTTATAAATTTTATCATTCCGTATTTCTGAATATTGTTCATCATTGAAATTATAACACCTCTGTGGTTACTGCGTAAGCTACAGTCGGATTATGAAATTTGAAAGAACTCTACAAATAGATTTTTACCTATTTGACTCAACATGTATAAACAAAAACATAAAAATTTCAGAGATCTCAAGGGAATGCTATACAGTAAGCGTCATCAGGCTTCATCCAATGTTTTCAATACGTATGTGTTTATGTATTAACATAGATTAACCATATATAGATAGCCCACCGGTATATCGAATTTATCACTCATAAATGTTGAAAAAGGAGCCAGAAAGTTTTTTATTAATATCTAGGCAAAAAATTGAGTTAGAGTGTTCGGAAATGGCTTATTCGAAAGAGCTTAACATTTTATACATGATTCAATACTAAAATGTTATTGCCATCGATGTGAGTCTCGAGTTATTTTAATAAAACTAATTCATTTTTTAGAGCGCTCTCTGTGAATGAGCTCCAGTACTAAGAATAAATTAGACTTATTGCTCGGTTTTTTGCAAATATCTCAAGAAAGAATATAAATAGAAACTTTTCAAGTAGCTCATTCGAAAGAGCATAAAATTCTGAATGTGTTTCACTATTAAAAAACAATCGTTATTGATTTACTTTTTGAGATAATTCATAGTAAAGTAAAAAAATCGTTTTTCGAAATTAATTGCAAAAGTAAACGGACAGGAGTAACTTTAGAAAAATTAAATGATTGTCTATTCCAATCTCTTTAAAATGAGTCATTTGCAAGCCCTATATCTTGAATTGTTTCCAAGATATTAGCAAAAAACGATTCCAACTCAGTTTTTGAGTGATAAAAATTTAACGTACGGTGGGCTATCTATGTATGTTTCATCTATGGTATTAATAAACATGCCACGTAAACGCCCCATATCTGAGCCAAAATTTCTCCATCAATCTCTTCGCCATTCAGTCATTCACATTCGATAAAAAAAAATTCCTTCCTATTTCCTCCTTTGCGTAACCGATTGAGAACACCTGGAACTGAACAACTAGGTGTAGGTTATCAACGACAAGGATGAAGGGCGCTTAATAGACATTTAATTTGTTTTTGAGAACGTCGTTTGGTGCAACTTTTCATACATATTACAAACTGCATTCCTATATGCCGATCACACTCTTATTTCAAAGTAACAAGTTTTGCTCGCCGCTTGTTGGATACACAGAGACAGCTTTCACTCTTTAACAAACAGCTAAAGGGTTCAAACAATTATCATACATAACATTTATCTACCTATACTCAAGAACGTATAAATTAAGATTAAAGAATATCGAGAGTATGTTTTATTATTTGTTCTTTGTCATTAATACCCGCATTTACTTGAATTAAACCTTTTACGTCTATATTTTCGATGCAAGATACGCAAGTACTTGTGTGAAGTATTTTTTGTATTATAATGCTGTAAATTATGTGTAAATACCAATTTTACGTAATATAGGTTATAAAATAATTGGAACAAAACGGTTAATTAACTACTAAAAAGTTCAAAAATGGATTGCTATGTTGTATGTTTAGATACCTTTAGGAATGAGGAAATTAGATGCTTGCTACCTACGAGTGGTTTCATGTTATTTGCTGACAAATTCATTACTCAGAAATGCTGTGTTGATTAAGTTGCCGATATAAAATTTTAAAGGAGTTGTGTTAATGTAAAAAACGTTGAAAAATTATAAAAATTGTGAGGCAGACTTCAGAAGCATTTTTATACACGTGTGGTTTTATATTTAAAGCATTCTCAACGTCTGAAGCTTATTCCTTAGCTCTAACCTTTTTATCTACTAATGTAACTGACATCACATATTATTTTGTTGTTGTTTATTAATGATAAATAATTATGATGGAGCACTTTGTTAGATAAATTTTCCATTGAAAAATTAACGTATTACAGATTACTTGAGGAAGTGGAGTCAGGAGAGAACAAAACTTCATTATTTCCCATTTAAACTATTTAATAACACGAAAGGTCAAAATTTTTTATTGGGATATGGCATGATAAAATAAGTCCAAGTGAATAACGTTTCTGATTTCAGCTTCCAATGTAAATTTGTAGGGTTAATTCATGACCAGAATATGACATCTTCAATTTGGGTCTAAATGGATTCAAAATGGCGGATTATAAAAATTTGAAGATAATTTGTGGAGCCTCAAGTAGTTATAATCTGAGAAATATGTGATCATATCATATGATTATTATATGGCAAGAAATACTACATTTGCTCTCGATTCAACTTCTTAAGTGGTTTTGGAAGGGATAGAGTACAGGTTCAGTGTAGCCTGTTGTCATAAAGGGGTTTACAACGTTATTTCCAAACCTGAACTAGCCACAAATGAAAACTCAGCTCCAGTAATGCGGCATGGCAGCTTACATTTTTATTTTGTCCCATCAAAATGAAATCGTTGCTGAGATGCGCGCGCATCCTTGTTTTGAATAGCAGGTATACAAAGGAGAAAAAGGTTGTAAATTTTAATGAAAGCCTTGTATATGTTCAAGGGTAAAGTCATAAAATTGTTTTGAGTAGCAGGTATAAAGGATAGCAAGTATACAAAGAGAAAGAAAAGTGATAAATTACAATAAAAGCTTTGTACATAGGCAAGAGCAAAGGTAAAGTTGTAAAATTGTTTAAAATGGCAGGTATACAAAGGTATAAAGGGGCGAGCCCATCCTGAAAGGAAGAACTCTTGGTGGGGCTAACAAGTAAGAATAAATTGGGTTGTGCAGTTTGGAATGTAGCAGTACTCGTCTAATAAAATTAATTCTTTTCTTTCATTTAAATTTTATTGCGAGCCCCGAAAGGGCGAGGAAGCACTAGTTATTATTATTATTACTTATTGCCTTCGGACATAGGCGGCCGTTATTATGATTATGTTTACATTTTTGTAAAAAATAGGAAGGGTCGAGTGACCATTTGAAAGCTATGCTGAGTGATGATCTCCACAAAGTTGCTAGCTGGCTGAGTTCCCATAGATGTAAAGTGGAGATTGAACTTGACCCTTCATGAGAGAGATGATTGCGGAGCAATATGTAGTTGTGCTAGACTAGAAATGGTCGATCAGCACACATATCTTAGTGTTATCTTTAACAGAACTCTAACTTGCTCTGATCAATGTATTATGCTACAGGGTAGGTTGAGGTGACTTGATTATTTAATCTACTACCTCTCTCAGTTTGTCTCTAGTCATCATATTCTGCATTTTTATGTAGGAGTATGAGCCAGTTATTAGATATGTTCTGCCAATATAGGGAGGATGTGTTAATTACCTGATGCGTCCTGTTCGTGTTTTGCGAAACAAGGCTGCTAGGGTAGTAGCGGGATTGCCTTACGATTCTTCTGTAACTCTTGCATATAATACCACCTATATCCTCTTGAAACTTGTACTTTGGAACATAGGCTGCTTACTGTTAAAGAACGGGCATACAAAAAAGTCTCTAATTGGAAGAAGTCCATTACGAAAATCAGTACCCGTACCAGGGTCCTTTCCAATACTTACGACTTTCTCCTCAAATTAAGCTTCAATTAGTCGCATGCGTAATGTAGTTCGCACCATTGGAGGAAACCTCCACATAAAAAAAATTCTAGCTTAAAAGTCGATACAGCAACATTATTAATAAGATATTTACTTTTTCAATTCTTTACTATGCAGTTTTCAAACTACTTATCGAAGTAAAAAAGTAAACTATAACCTTAGGTAATATGAGGAATTCATCTTCAATCATCATCCAACTGTGGTCTAATAACAATTGAAAAAGTGACACAAATTGAGAATTCACACATTTAAAAATGACGGAAAGAATGAACAGCATAATATTCAAGGAAGAACAAACTAGAAGAATCTTGTAAGACAGGGATAGTCAAGATAGTGGCGAGAAGGATTTCACAAACGACTCGAACATGAGATAGAATCTGAGCAGTCTTTTGATGATTCTGAGGATGATCCTGATCGGGATGATGGGCCATCAACCAGCCAAGCAACATCCGCAAAAAGACCACAGGGTCTATCTCTCTTTCAGCTAGGAGAGTCCGCTTCAAACTGATGTTACAAAATGTTTGAAATATATTTGATTTATTTATGTATTTATTTTTATTTTTCAGAGGCATGATGCTCAATTACACGACATATTTGATAAGATGTACTCATCTTCATCACTGTGTGAATAGAATTACCTGTAAGGGGCCATCTAACATGTTGAAGATTACCAAAGAGGATATTATGGTTATTCTATGAACCAAAGCATGGTTAGCCACATAGTTGCTCGTATTTCGAAGAGTCTGGTTGAACATCTAGGTGATGCTGTTTACTTCCTAGAAGCTAGAACCAGTGTTGTAGGAACAAACCCAAGAACGAGAACGAAGAACAACAAGAACAGAAAATTTTCATTGTTCCTGAGGAACAGAACTAAGAACGAGAACATAAAACTGATATGTATGAAGAACAAAGAACAGAACGAGAACAGAATATTTTCAAACTGAAAGATCAAAGAACGAAACGAGAACCAACTAATGTAAAATGCTGAGGAACGAGAACAAAAACAAGAACGGATGTAATTTCGGGTTGTTCTTCGTTCTTTTGAAAGTTAATGATTCATCATCATCACAAAATTAATAGATATCATGAGGGGAAAGAGAAAATAAAAAACTTCTAAAAGAGGACAAATGCTGTGTATACCCATATAAATCCTTTTTTTTTTAATTTATTTATTAATTAGCTTTAATTAATTAATTTTCAATTTCAACAACAACATAAACAAAAGAAAAAGTTGAAGAACGAGAACAGAACGAAGAACGAACAAGAACGAGACCATAAAGGATTGAAAGAACAAAGAACAGAACGAGAACAACATTGTAAAGAATTAAAAGAACGAAGAACGGAACGAGAACAGTTAAAACATTGAGAATAAGAACGAGTTATGAACAGGATCAAATGACTGGGTCTTTCCAGGAACAAGAACAGACATATGTTCGTTCGTACAACACTGGCTAGAACTCGTTGGAAGGAACGTAAAATTTGCAAGCAAATATTGAAAGATCTAGATCAATTGCATAGTTTTCTTTCATGAGTTGGTGTACTAATTATACCCATATTTACATCAAATTTTCAAATTTTATACTAGAAGAAATATTTTGGAATCTGAAAAAACAGTTTATTTTGATATATTAATTTGGTTTCCACTTCGATTTATGATTTTTCAACATCCGCTTATGATGCTAGAATTTATAATAGTTTCTCACGTCAGTCAGCAATGCCAGCATTACTGTTAGATGAATACTTTTCATTATTTAATTTGAATTTTGCGCACATTTGTTATTCGTCAAGTGGGCACGCATGCGCATTACGATATTTAATTTTACAGTGTTGTTTTTGTTGAAAAGGCATTTGAACTTTGTACCTTACGCCGTTACGCGTGGCATATCCACGTTGGTAACCTTGTAGTATAATGTATACATAGTCACAACCAGTACAACCTCCTACATCATTCGTTTCAAAGATGCAATACTAATTCTATGTTAAATTCAGCTGAATTAAAAAGCTAAAATATGAAATAATGTCATGTCAACTTAACACTATGTGACGTATGCTTGTTCGTTGTTTACACAGCTTCGTCAAAATAAGTAATTACAATACTCGGTGACTTTACCAATGAGTTATAAATCATTTGAAGCGAAAGATAAACATTTTCAGTCTATGTGTTTTAGACTATGTAACAGGTCCCATACGTGTTTCATCACTACATCATCTTATTGTGGAGCAAATTACTGACGTACACACAGATGGAAATTAGTTTATCACATGAAGTAAAGGTATGTACGTTTACTGTGCTCGTATGTTCGAACTTTTACAACGCTTCGGATTCATTCGCTGCGTTTGCTTACAGAATTCAGCTCGTCAACAGATATACTATGGATAAGCCAAACACGAAAAAGAGCAGCGCTGTTGATTTGAGTAGATTTGGATTAGCTGCAGACGATACGCAAAATTCAATCAACGATGTAGAATTTATGGGATGCGGAGCTGGAGGATATAGACCAACTAGTCGGAATGAATTGTTTGCTGGAGAAGAAGTATGTCTGAATGAATATGTTGTTGTATCATTTTAATATCTTTTAGTCATTTACAAACTTCTTATATTGTTTCAGAATGGAGAACCGTGGTGGAAAACGCAATTTTTCATCTCAGAACCGGTGCTGTTTGGTATGTGGGATGGAGTTTTTACCTCTTGTCTGATTAATATTTTTGGTGTTATTGTATTCCTACGTTCGGGCTGGTTAGTTGCTCAGGCTGGTATATTCCACGCAGTGTTGGTTGTATTGTCTACCAGTAAGTAGATGTATTGATGTTTTGGCTGTAGTAGTCGCTTCGACTTACCTAAGTGATGTTTTTAGTCGGAATAGCTTTGATATCCGTTCTTTCGGCGGTGGGTGTGTGTGAACGATGTCGTGTAGAAAGCGGTGGAGTGTACTTCCTATTAGCTCATGTTCTGGGACCACGATCAGCCGCAGCTGTTGGTCTGTTGTATGTCTTCGGACAGGTATGTTATTTATTTTTCTCATTTGGAGCAATATGTCTCCTTGCAATAACGATGAGTAATATATTGAAATGGCGTGTGTATTTTCAGGCCGTCGGATGTAGTCTGAATTTACTGGGATTTGGTGAATCATTAGCCGGATTGCTGAATCTAACCTCCAACAAATGGGCTGAAAAATTGTTCGCTAGTGCAGCGGTGCTTTTCCTCTGGATTATCAATTTGTTCGGCGTGAAGTGGGTGATCAAACTGCAGTTTCTTTTATTGCTGATTTTATTATTAGCTGGGCTCGATTTCGCTGTCGGATCATTCATTCATACAGATATGAGTAAGTAATACTGGTAATGAATTTAAAGTGATGATCTCAATACAAATGTACTAACAATTTTTCCTTGTAGAGGAAGGTTTTGAAGGATGGGTCAGCGACAATTTCATGAAGAATTTGTTACCAGATTATACCAACGGTTATAATTGGTTTACGGTGTTCGCCGTATTTTTTCCATCGGTTACCGGTGTGTTGGCGGGTATCAACATGAGCGGTGATCTCAGTCAACCTTCGCAGGATATTCCAAATGGAACGTTCGCTGCTTTGTTTACAGGGTGAGTCACAATAATAGGTCATTTCGATACTATTCAAGGATGATGGAAAATATAGGTTTTTAATGGTAGAGTACAACTTTAGATTATTCATTATTGGCTATTGTAAATTTTTATCGATCGATTATCGATTATTTATCGACTATTGAAACCATTTTTGGATGATAGTTTGTTTGAATATCGAATATTTCGATTTTTCAATCGATAATAGAAGACTGATTTTGTATTATCGATTCCGATTTTAATTTCGACTACAACATTGAATGAACGATTATTGATTTTATTTTTTTTATCGATTAATTCTATATTTTCATCGATGAGCTTTTCTGAATTTCGAATATTTTGATTTCTGAATCGTTAATCGATAACTGATTTTACATAATCGATTCCAGTTTCGACTACGAGATTACATCTTTACGATTATTGATTTTATTTTTATCGATCTGGATCTGTTCTGTTGTTTATTCTATTTTTTTTTTTATTAATGATCATTTCTGAATTTTGAATGTTTCGATTTCTGAATCGATAATCGAAAAAAAAAACTTGTTTTCGATTTCGACTACAACATTGAATTTATACGATTATTCACTCCATATATATCGATCTATAATTCTATTTGGAATATTTCGATTTCTGAATCGATAATCGATAACTGGTTTTACATAATCGATTCCAGTTTCGACTACGAGATTAAATCTTTATGATTATTGATTTTATTTTTATCGATCTGGATCTGTTCTGTTGTTTATTCTATTTTTTTTTTATTTTTATTAATGATCATTTCTGAATTTTGAATGTTTCGATTTCTGAATCGATAATCGAAAAAAAAAACTTGTTTTCGATTTCGACTACAACATTGAATTTATACGATTATTCACTCCATATATATCGATCTATAATTCTATTTGGAATATTTCGATTTCTGAATCGATAATCGATAAGTGGTTTACATCATCGATTTTGACTACATCTGAATTTTGAAGATTTCGATTTTTCATATATATTTTATTTTCATCGATATATTGTTGATTCTATTTTTGTTGATAAATTAGTTTTTTCTGATGTTTTGATCCACAGCTGCATACGAGTAGGAAAATTTTCGATTGAAAATTGCTCGAATGCGCTGGATTTAATTCTGGAAAAATGAAAAGCAGCCTTTTCACCGAACTTTACCCTATTATTAGGAAGGGAGAAATCCCCTTAATCTCCCATTACCAAATCATTCTACTGTTGAATGCTAAAGTTTATTGAGGGGCTGTAAGCAAAGGAAATCCAAATAGTATAACAATTGCTATTATGTTCCTTGTTTACATTAGACGCTTAGTAAACCTTTGAATACAATAGCAGCCCTAGCACTGCCTGCTTTCTCTCACTGATTTGCTATGTTTTATGAGGCTTTTCAATTATCTGCAAGCAAAGGGAAATGCGAATAGATGTTGTAAATGTGAACAGTTGTAAGTAAGAATATCTACGATAGATAGTGCAATAAAAGAGGGGCAAGAGTGACAACAGATTTGAAATTGGGAGTGGGGATTACAGGTTCGGCTCTAAGCTTTGTTAGTTTTGATTTGGGAGTGATTGTGTGTGGTTCATTTTTATGCTATTTTAATTCTTTTTTTTTTTCAAACTGTTGGGAAAACAAGTTATAACGCGTTTTTATTTTCTCAACAAATTGTGTGGTGTGAAATATTGTGCTACTGTCATCAAATTCATATTTAGCTGGGAACCATGTAAAAGAGTGAGTGAAATTTATACAATTTGTCAACAGTTTTACTTGCAATTTTTTTTTTTTTTTATTAAATTTTGTTACTTCGAGTGGGCCCATTTTTTTCGTGCTTAGGAGATATACCAATTTATTCGAAGTCAAATTTGTGGTTTTATTATCTAGTAAGTCTTTTCTGTTTCATTATTAATTACTGCTTGATCTCATTAAAATTGTAATGAGTACTCAAATGTCCCATTTCACGCAGTTTCTCTGGAATTTTATAAAAAAAAAAAAAAGAAAAACAATTCACAAAATATTGGTAAATTTTTTTATAGATGATACCATGTTTATGCCATGGGTTAGCGAGGCATAAAAAATTATTTAATCCTGATTAACCTATGATTTTCAAATAGTTTACCTCAACCTTAATTTCATCACACATTTATTTCTTAGGGCCGGACTGTATTTAATTTTCGTCGTATTTCTGGGTAGCACTTGCGTGAGGCAAGTTCTAGCAACGGATTTCACTATAGCAGCTAAAGTGTCGGCATTTAGTAAGCGAATTAAGATCACAATATTTATACTTTCGATTAGCTGCCTCGTTTGATCGCAAAACTTCCATTTATAGGTTTTTTGTTATTGGCTGGAGTGTATATCTCATCATTGTCGAGTTGCCTCGGCGCCATGTACGGTACTCCGAGAGTTCTGCAGTCCATAGCTAACGAGAAAGTTATCCCAGTGATTAATATTCTAGGACAAGGGGTTTGTATTGTTTACTGCTTTATTCTTTTTTTTTTTTTTTTTCTTAAATAATAATTCTTGTATTGGTTAATTACATTCATACAGAAAGGTCCTAATAAAATACCCGTGTTTGCCATGGTTGTGATTGCCATTACAATTATCGTATTTACTTTGGTCGGCGACATTAACACGTTAGCGCCGATCGTGACGATGCCATTTTTATTGACTTACGCGGCCCTGGATTACGCGTATTTCGCTCTCGCTCAGACCTTCGATATTCAGCATCAAAGAGAACAAAGATTTAAAAAGTGAGTCTAGTGTATTAGGGTGTCAGTGATGCACCATCGATATATCTCTGGAGTAATTTTTTTTGTACCTGTTTTATAGATCGGTGACTAGCAATAGAGGGTACACGTCGTGTTCACCGATGAGCGAAGATTGCGAAGATTTAGATACTCTTTTTCCTGAACGTAATACTCTGCAGATGAACAGTAGCGTGAATGTAAGTACTATGTAATTATTCTTCGGCTAGAAGGTTAAAGAAGTCGTGTAAATGCTAAAGAAACTTTATTACATTACGAATGAGCGGATTGTGGATGCAAGGTATTTGAATGGATTCGACATTTTCACTGAATTTTAATTTATCGATTCATATTTTTTATTCAGGTAGAAGATTCGCCTAATGTGACCGTTCATAGTAAAGCCGGAAATTGGTATTCCGGATTTTGTAACAGGTGGCTCTCTCTTTGCGGGGTAAGTATATGATTCCATTATTTATACGTACAGTTTTGTTTATTCGAAATGATTTGTGCGATGATAAAGAATGTAATTCTTACTGAATAAAATGGGATGTCCCAAAATGATCAAAATTTCGCAACTCGAAAACGTAGCGTTCACGTAGAAGCAATGGTTATGACGTCATACCATCCTATAATTCGCAAATGACTGCTTACGCATTGCTACCTACATTTTTGCTTCTGTGTTGATTTTTTGTTTCACTTCCTTCGCTCGATCGACTAGTTCAGTCAAAAGCAAAATTTCCTCAAGAAGCAGTTTTTTGCTCCAACTCCCCTCAAAATTTGGATATGTTGGTGTCCATGACTCACTCTTTCAAATGAGATCAAAAACAAAAGGGAGACACTTTTGGTAAAAAAATGAAATTAATAATAATACGGAATGAATTTCGGTTTAGCTCATTCCAACGTTCAAACTGTACAGTACGATGATATGACGTCACAACCATAGCGTACGCATCGCGGTACTATTTTCATTGGAAACAAAATCTGCAAACTATCAGGGATATTTTCAATCTTTTTTTTAACAGGTGTCACTCGCCTAGATCTTTCATATGTAATGAAAATGTTCCAAATTTATTGCCTACTGCAGACGCCTGTTATTGTCTATAGGTATTAAGTGTTTGTGGTTGAATGAATTGAAAAAAAAAACGTAAGCAGCCATGCCGCATTACTGGAGCTGAGTTTTTAATTGGAGCTTGTTTTGATTTACTAATAACCTTGCTTAACCGTTCATGACTACAGTCCACACCCAATACCAAGTCTGAAAACCCCTACCCTATCCTTTCCAAAAACACTTAAGAAGTTGAATTTGTCACAAATGTAGTATTTCTTGCCATGAAATAATCATGTGAACACATATTTCTCAAATTATAACTATTTGAGGGTCCTCAAATTATCTTCAAATCTTGATAATCCGCCATTTTGGATCCATTTTGATTCAAATTTAAGAGGTTATATTCTGGTCACAAACTAATCCTACATACAAAGTTTGACCATTCGTGATGAGATATGGAAGATTCATGAAATTTCCTGTAGCAATTTCCCCTCGAAAAGCCGTTTTTGCTCTAACTCCCCTCCAAAATCACTGAGGAAGCTAAAATCAAAATACGTTTGTCACTTGGGCTCATTTTATCATATGACACAGCAATAAAAAATTTTCGACCCCTTCTGTACCCCCACCACTATTTTAGGTTGATAACCCCGCCTTCCCCCCTCCAACATCATGTATGGAAGTGAATTCGGGATATAGTATACAACTTATCCCCAATAACCATATGAATTCATATTAATTACATTTTTACCAACTTGAGGCTCCTCAAGCTCTACTCAAAATTTTGATAATCCGCCATTTTGATCCATTTTGATCCAAATTCAAGAGGTCATATTGTGGTCACCAACTAACCTCACACACAAAATTTGACCTCTTTAACTTGATTTGGTGGGAGATATGGAAGATTCAAGAAATTTCATGACTCAAAACTTCCTCAAAAAGCCGTTTTTTGATCTAACTCCTCTCAATATGCACTTAGGAAGCTGAAATTTGGATATGTTAGTATCCGTGACTCACTCTTTCATATGAAATCAAAAACGAAAAATTTGAGCTATTTGCCCCTTCTCCAGCCCCCTCAAAATTTGAGTGATCCGCCATTTTGAAATTTATCGAAAAAACAAAAAAACTTTTTTGCGTATTTTCAAGAAGAGTTCCTCACCGAATTTTGAGCGAATTTTATCCACACCCGCCTGCGCAAGGCGAGTGACACAAAAAACGAATTTCCTCAAAAACAGGTTTTTGCTAACTCTCCTCAAAATGCACTTAGGAAGCTGAAATTTAAATATGTTGGTGTCCGTGACTCACTCTTTCATATGAGATCAAAAACGAAAAATTTGAGCTATTTGCCTCTTCTCCAGCCCCCCTCAAAATTTGAGTGATCCGCCATTTTGAAATTTTTCGAAAAAAAACAGAAAAAGCACTTCTGCGCATTTTCAAGAAGAGTTCCTCACCAAATTTTAAGCGAATTTTATGAATACTCGCCGGCGCTACGCGTGGAGGAAAAAAATATATATATACCAAAAAGTTGGACATTTGCCAGATGATTACAGATGGTCTGAAACGCAAAGATTTGAAGACCCCACCCTCCCCCGACCTTCCCTTCCCAAATCAGGTAGGCTGTAATAGTTATCGTTTTTATTATAAACTCAGCTAAAAATTCTCAATTTTTTTAGGTGGTACTGAATGTCGCCATAATGTGTATCATCGACAGTAAATATGCGTTCGCCACCATCGTTACGGTGTTTGTTATATGGTGTTATATTGGCCTCACCAACCCGGCGGTGAAACCAGGCGCAGCTAACGAATTCAATTTTATTCGTTTTATACGTCGAACTATACTGAGAATATTCAGGTATATCTAATAAATAAAAAGAAATGCTCGATGTAAAAAAATTGTTTAATTTAATAATTACCTTTCACCCCTTCATAAAATGAAGGAAAAGTGGTACAGGCACGTTTAAATCTACTTTCACGATTATAATGATTTATTGTAATGATTCAATTTCATCTGTACCTCCTACTCTTCGAAATTTTACTTAAAATGTATCTTCCCCAAGCTGAAGTTCAGAACTACATTTGCCTGGATTTTTCCTAATTTTTGAAATAGTAAAACATAAAATACTGCAATTTTCTCGAGTTTAATCAAAGAACTACTTCTACATTGCACTAAGTACTTGAATTAGTTGATGGAGAGAAGACTAAAATTTACAGTTTCGATAATCTGTTGAATTTTCCAGTAAACGAGCTTACGAATACGAAGAAATAATCGTCACTCCGATTCACCCACCTTCGGATATTCAACCTTCGCAGCTAAACGAAGAAAACGAAGATTTCGCCGGACGTCTCCGATTCCATCAAAGTGCTCATGTTCAGCCGCTAATCGGAAAACAACGGGCGGCAGCGGATACGGTACAAATTCTCCAATAACTCTTCGGTCGTATCGTATCAACGATATATTTAGTTCCTATACGAATCGGATAATGTATAGAAATAACGACGGATGTTTTTGTTAGAATTTTTCATTTGTTTGATAGTTTGTTTAGTCTTTGAGAACAACGTTTTTTAAGTTATTTATTCCAAATGTGGCTGTGGTAATTGTGTTTTTTTATTAAATTGTAGTCGAATAATTATGTATTAACGACGTAAACGAATGTATACTAAATCAAATGTATTTAAGATTTTTTACATGTACTACCTAACAAGTGCTTAATAAATGTTGTTTTTTTATTTTATTCGGAGTTTAATGATTTTATATTTAGAATGAAGTATGCGACTCCCATAGCATGTTCGTTCATTATACCTATATTACTGACGAAAGCAGTTTCGAGGAAAGATTTATTCTTGGTAATATTGAACGCACTGCTGTGAAAGTAGGAAGTCATCACACTCAATTGTGCTTAATTTTATTTCATTGTTTTTAGAAAAATCAATTTTATGCCTTTTTAAATGGTTGAATTACTTTTTAGGGTTTTCCTTGTGTAGGCAGATGGTGGAAAACCCTCTTATAGAGGTATCTTATGCATGCAGTGGAAAAGAATAATTTTATTACTGTATTGTGATGGATAACAATTTTATTACCCCTTTGGTCTTTATTGAAAAGAGCTAAGAGCGGAACAGCCCTCAGTATTTCTGAGAATATTATTGACAATGAAATACCACAAAAATAAGGAAGTTTTTGTTGATCCTAATCTCAGTCATGATAATGTTTTATTATTATGTGTGCAGAAGGGTAGAAAGACATGATAGTTGTCTTTTGGTCATTGTTTTCATTATTTCTCTTGGTTTAATCCTACATTATTGTGTGATGATTGTGAACATATTATTTATTATTGCATTATTTTTTATTATATTTGGATAGTGTTATTTTCAATGTGTTATGATTGGTTTGAGTATATGCATCTTAAATTTTGTTTTACACTCCTGATGATGTATGTATTTGTTGCACGCATTTGGTAAAATTCTTTACAATAATGAAATTGCTTTAACTTTTTTAAACATTTAATTTGCATTAGTTTTCCAGCATCCAGCGATACGTCAAAATGAGGAAAGGATGGCTTTTTCTCATCTTAGTCTCAAACATTCAAAGTGATATGATGTAAAGAGAATAGTAATCTTTTATTTTTACTTTTAATTATTTCCTATTAATTCTTTTTCCAATACTATGTGTAATATAATGACTTTTGAATTGCAATATAAATATTTAAATCTTTTCAGATTGGTTTCCTTTTATGTAATCACTAAATGTATAGTTTTATTTTATAGTTTTATTGCATAAACATGTAATTTTGACGAATTACTTGGTGAAGTAAATGGAAAAAAGAATGTGTAAAAATTTTGAATTTGATCGCAGTTAATAGAAAATATCACATGTTGGAACTTCGATGTAGTCTCTTCATTTTACTTGTATTGATGCAGAATTGGAACTAAATTATTTTAAAATATTCAAGTTTATTACTTAATTTATTATTTTCGAAGTAGGAATAAGATTCTTCCTGAAATATTTCCTTTATATTTGGCTGAAAAAAAGTAGCTTCGTTATTTATGATCAGAAAGTTTTTATTTGAAGGATTGAAGAAGCATGCAGTGGAAGAAACTATATACACTTATACAGGTAGGAAGATCAAGGCTGCGGTGGATATACATTCCACGAATATGTAGATATGGCACATATTATGAGATTGGAAACATGAAATTCCACGAAGATTGGCAGGTATTTTCGATACGCACGCTCAATTTGATGTAATATAAAATACAAAACGTATTTAGGCATTAATTTTATTGTAATTAAGTTTTTGGTAGTGATGACTGAAGAGTGGAAATTGTCATTAACTTATTTTTATTTTTAATTAGTGTTTAGATATTGTAATCAATCAACGCATGAAGATTATTATACCTATATAGAGTACATAAGTGTATGAATGTAATTTATTATGCAATTAATGTTATTCTAAGATTAAAGGTAGTCATCGATATAGATGATAAGGATGATTATAATAATTAATATTTTTGATAATAATTTCGTTATTCATGTGTTATTGGTGTAGATGGTATTCATTTCATAATGCTGTTTCTAGCAATAAAATGAATTCATTCACTAACGATATACTAATTATTAAAATATTGAAATTACTGAATTTTTAATTATTAATACTTTGCAGTGATTTTCTTACTTCTCATATTATTAAAATTACCAAATTATACAACACGTTTTAATTAATTCTCATGAATATATTTTGTTAAGATACACTTAACGTAATGATGTTTGTAAAGTCAAATTTTGTGATATTATCTTCTATACCTATGTAATTGTTGTACTTATGCATAACTGTTTTTATTTTAATGCTTATGTGTAGAACTTGGTGCATGGAACACAATAGTGGAATATCTCATAAAATGATTTCTCTAATTAAAACATTGAGAGAGAAATTCAAAAATGTAATTTGAAAAATATTTATTCACAGTTTTATTAGGGTATGTTCCAGGATAATTCTCTCTTAATGTTTAACGAGGATAAATCGATTTTTTGAGTTATTAAGGGTGATCCAAACACTGGATCTAAGGCAGTGTGTATCAATAGTACGTAGGTAAGTTCGCATTAATGTATTATCAGAGTGTTAAAACTAGCAAGACGGTTTTTATTCAAACATAATTTGGAATCAAAAGTTATTCCGGTGCATTTTGAAACAGATGGAAAAATTGTACGTAATATGATCTGCATTCTGCAAGTCTGAGTTTGCTGGTTTGGCACTCTGATAATCAGGTTATTTACCAGTACACGCGTTGAACGGAGTAAACAAAGAAGCGAAAATGTTTAATTAGACATAAATAGGTTAATATCCTTCTGTTGTGTGTTTTAAGCGTTAAAATTTGAATACCTCTTGGAACTATAAGTATATTTTGAGCTTTGCGTACTGGTAGGAAGCCTACAGTATTATATTTACAAAAGGGTCGTTCAGTGGGGTAAGTGGCACAACAATATTGTAGTTTGTCATCGTTTGTAACAATTATCAAAGAAATCACAACGATAGGTTTAATTAGGGAATTCTTTCGTGAATTAGGTGACTGAGGCCGGAATTGAATACTTGTTTCTTATACATTTTTGAGCGTTTATTTCCATTACACATTTAAAGAAAGAAAAAAAACAGAGTGTTCAACTCTGGAAGGGGTAGGTACAGGTAATTCTGGAATTCTGAAAAATGAAAGATTAGGGTATATAGTGTCTTAATATTATTAATATTTTCTATACATACATTATTTCACTTCTTCCTAGGTTTCACATTACTCGGGTGGTTGTTAGGAAGGTTTTCTTTGCAGTTAGGAATACTCTAGGCTGTACTTTGCACGATGGACAACGACGACATCGTGCACTGTGACAGTGCTCGGGTCAAAAATAGTGTTTTTAAATTCACACGCTTAAACGTCCCAAAATATGAAATCAGTCTGACAATTTTATCGCTGGGTTGTAGTGTAGGTCCTCGATGATGGACGAAAATGGCTTGTAACGTTGAACTGATATTCAGTACCCTAGGGATGTGATGCGGTTGGACGATCCACGATATTTTCGTTCCACTAAAGAGATCCCTCTCAAGATCTGGTAGATGTCCCTGTGCCTAGTTTACCTCACTGTATCGACTTTAGTATTTAGTTAAAAGCGACGAAAATTAACGGTGATTCCTACCGGAGAGTCTGTTAATCTTCGTCGCGCGACAATTGCCGAACGCTAGCTTGGTTTCCTACCGGAGAGTCTGGTTAACGTTCGGCAAGTTCCGGTGGCTTTCAGGATGCGGATTGCCGGGACGAAGGCCTGCACAAGGCTGTTTAGCTAATTTCAACACTGAAATTTTTCCTTTCGTTGAGATTAGAATGTTTTGAATTCCTAAAATATTTCAAAGTGAAAGTTGTGAATTATTGAAGAATTCCTAAAATATTTCAAAGTGAAAGTTGTGAATTATTGAAGAATTCCTAAAATATTTCAAAGTGAAAGTTGTGAATTATTGAAATTCCATTCATACTTTCAAATAATTGTTGTCAAAATTGCAAAAATGTCCTTTGTTAAGAATCAGCTAAACAGCCTTGTGCAGGCCTGCGTCCCGGCGATCCGCATTCCGAAAGCCACCGGAATTTGTCGAACGTTAACCAGACTCTCCGGTAGGAAACCAAGCTAACGTTCGGCAACTGTCGCGCGACGAAGATTAACAGACTCTCCGGTAGGAATCATCGTTAATTTTCGTCGCTTTTAACTAACTACTAAAGTCGATACAGTGAGGTAAACTAGGCACAGGGGCATCTACCAGATCTTGAGAGGGATCTCTTTAGTGGAACGAAAATATCATGGATCGTCCAACCGCATCACATCCCTAGGGTACTGAATATCAGTTGAACGTTGCAAGCCATTTTCGTCCACCATCGAGGACCTACACTACAACCCAGCGATAAAATTGTCAGACTGATTTCATATTTTGGGACGTTTAAGCGTGTGAATTTAAAAACACTATTTTTGACCCGAGCACTGTCGCAGTGCACGATGTCGTCGTTGTCCATCGTGCAAAGTACAGCCTAGAGTATTCCTAACTGCAAAGAAAACCTTCCTAACAACCACCCGAGTAATGTGAAACCTAGGAAGAAGTGAAATAATGTATGTATAGAAAATATTAATAATATTAAGACACTATAAACCCTAATCTTTCATTTTTCAGTATTCCAGAATTGCCTGTTCCTACCCCTTCCAGAGTTGAACACTCGTTTTTTTTTCTTTCTTTAAATGTGTAATGGAAATAAACGCTCAAAAATGTATAAGAAACAAGTATTCAATTCCGGCCTCAGTCACCTAATTCACGAAAGAATTCCCCAATTAAACCTATCGTTGTGATTTTTTTGATAATTGTTACAAACGATCACAAACTACAATATTGTTGTGCCACTTACCCCACTGAACGACCCTTTTATAAATATGATACTGTAGGTTTCTTACCAGTACACAAAGCTCAAAATATACTTAAATTGTTCCAAGAGGTATTCAAATTTCAACACTTAAAACACACGACAAAATGATATTAACCTATTTATGTTTAATTAAACAGTTTCGCTTCTTTGTTTACTCCGTTCAACGCGTGTACTGGTAAATATCCTGATTATCAGAGTGCCAAACCAGCAAACTCAGACTTGCAAAATATACCACGTACAGTTTTTAATCTGTTTCAAAATGCACCGGAATGATTTTGGATTCCAAATTATCTTTTATAAAAAAAATGTCTTGTTTGTTTTAGCACTCTAATAATAAAAAACTTACCTACTTACTATTTCCTACTGAAGCAATTTTTCACTCGTAGCACAAGCCAAATTCACCAAACTCGAAAATACATAGGGTGACGTTTTCCATAACAAGTAGGTAAATGTGATAAGAGCTGTAGTACCGAAAACAAAGTCTCTTATATAACATGTTAAAATGTCGAATAATTTCGTACCTGTGTGGGTGAAAAATTGGAAGCACAAATAAGCTTAAGTTTTACTCCTTTTTTATAAAAAGGGCGTCACCAAATAATTTGATAATTAAAATTTTATTTCAAAGAACTGTTTTCTTTATTTCAAAACGTAACTGTCATCACATTTACCTACGTACGTATTATTAACAGTACAGCCTTTAAGGGCATAATTATCGTGGAATTAACTTTTTAGTGCATTCCAAAACCATTATGTAAGTATCTCCAAATGATCTGCCTTGTAGATCACTTTTTTGTGGGTATGGCTCATTATTATATTTAATGAATAATCTTCTAAAATAAAATAAAATTAAAATAATGTATAGGTACTATGATTTTACATATAAAGAACATATAACTACAAAAACTTCAATATAAACATTTGATCTATGTGTTGAGCAAAATCTTGAAAAACAAAATTAAATTCGTAAAAAGCAATTAAAAATATAAGAAAATGATAATGAATTAAATGAAGAAAGATTTAAGAAAATTATTGCCAACAGGGCTTCGAGCGAAATTAATACTTTTCGTAAGGTAAACATTTTAACAGTAGCCAAAAAAATTGGATTTACACACTTACCTTGTAATGTTGTTGAAATTTTTACACTTGAACTTTTTCTTCATCATTATCTCAAACTACACTGGACAGGCCATCATATAAACAATTTTATACTCCATTTTGATTAGGGATTTTCTACAACCTACGTGCTTCTTATAAAATAATCGCTTGAAGGGCAATAAAATTGTTAAACATCCCATACCATGGTAATAAAATTTTATGATTACATTTCAGGTGCCTCATTCATCTATAGCAGGGATATCACACCATCAGTTTCTTCAAATAAAGACCAAAAAGGTAGTAAAATGGTCATCTACACCACAACATGCTGGTAATAAAATTTTATTATTTTATTGCAGGTACTGGACTGAACTTGTGATGGGGGTTTTCCACTTCTGATTCTTCTTCTTCTTCATAAAAAAAAACACTTTTCTTATCAGTATAGTTGTATAGTTATTGAAACGAAGGGTATATAGAATTTTACACTTTTACATTGCACGTAAAAGTGAAAATATTTCACCAAGTCGATAAAAATACACAAAATAATGACAAAACATGGAGAAAAATATAATAAAAATAATTCACATCAACATCAAAGCGCACCAAAAAATAAAACCATTTTACAAGCTAACATCTAATTACAAAAATCCTTCAGCTTCTGTCACGACTCACCAAAAAAAAAAAAAACAAACGAAAACAAAACAAAAACAATATCGAAATTGTTAAAAATAAATAAGAAAATTGAAAATGCTATTAATAATGACCATTATTTATATCTACATAAATTATAAAAATTACATTCCTTGGTACAACTGTTTCATAAACCATTTCTCGTACAGAGATCAATATTTTCAATTAAAAAATACATATAGGATACTTCAGAGATATATAAATCCGAGTGAAAAAAATTTTAATGCTCCAACAAACTAGAGTGACCATTTTTACAATTCAAATCACAGCGAATATAAATTTCACAGTACTCTATCCATACAACATGGCAAATTAATAAAGATTATCGTAATCGCTACATGTAGTCTTTTTAACCCTCTAGAGCATCGTAGCGTACATAATCGCGAAATATTATCACGGTTTTATCGAAAACACCGTATGAGCATACACTTTAACAAATTTTACACTCCGTTACATCTTCATTATTCAACAATATTCTATATAAAGTATGTGAAAAAAAAAAACTTACATGTATGTTTATCATATTTATAACTTATATTCACACAATAGGTATATAATGGTGGCGTATTAATATGTATAAAAAAGTCCCGTAATGAAAAAATCTTATAAAAATAAAAGACTAGAATTTACAAATTCCATAAAATATATTAATCTAGTTGATAATTTGCAAATTAACCTCGATTCTTTTTGAAAAAAAATTGAACATCTTGTCGCCTAGGAGGATGTATGAAAGAATCTCCATCGATCTACTCGGCCAATAAAAACTTGAAAATTGTTACAGGTATGATAATGAAGAAACGAATCAACATAATTATTATAAAAAGTAGGTAATTATGAAGAGTAACTTCCTCAAATATTTTTGCTCTAACTCCTCTTAAAATGCACTTAGGAGGCTGAAATTTAGATATCTTAGTGTCCGTGCCTCACTCTTTCATATGAGATTAAAAACGAAAAATTTGAGCTATGTGCCCTTGCACCAGTCCCCCCTTAAAATTTGAGTGATCCGCTATTTTAAAATTTATCGAAAAAACAAAAAAAAACATCTCTGCGCTCCTGCAAAAAAATAAATATCAAAAAGCTGGACATTTGCCAGATGATTACAAATGGTCTGAAATGTAAAGATTGGTAAAATGAATTATTTTATTTATTGTTATTTCTTATTATTTTGATAGATGTGTTCACTGCTATCATGAGATCCCATCCATGTCCTTCAAGTGTTGTTTTTGAGAAGCAGATAGTTCTTCAATCATTCTCAGGAGACATTAATAATGTTAATCCCCCTGTTGAAGCTCCAGAAGGAGACTTGATGAGGTTTTCGCGCATCTGGTTATATTAAACGAAGCAATCCTCGCAGAGCTACACGAGGAGAGAAGAAAGAGGAAGGTAAGAAAAATTCCATATAAATCTTTTTGTTTGAGAGATTAATAATGTTTTTTTTTTTTTGTATAGAACTTTCGAAAAAAAAATGAAACCATGTAAAAAGGAGATGTTTAGTGCATAATAGTCCTTTGGCTTTATCCCCTTTAAATGGACAAGCAAGGAGTTCGAAATGTGATAGCTGACATTGTTACTTATGACTGCTCCCTACTAGAGGTAGTTTCACATTATAAATTCTTAGGAGTTGTGATCGATAAGAAGCTAATATGGGCAGCCCATTGTTTGTTTATTCAGGCTAAATTGAGAAAATTACCATATTTATTGTTTTATTTAGCCAAATTTGTCTCTGGTATTCACTTATACAGATTTTATATGGCAGTCTTTGAACCTTCTCTCTGGTATGCCCTTCCTATCCTGAGGTGGTTGTGCCGACTACCTTATGCACCTCATTTATGTTCTGCAAAAGCATGCGGTCAAGATTGCGGCTGGCTTACATGTTCCTAAATCGTCTTCGATTGCGTTTCGAGAGTAACTGCTTGGGCCTTGGAGTCTCTTATACCTACTTGCGTCCTCCCATGCCGTCTCTTCCTCAAGTATTTTTGTATCTGTTTTCATTGTTCTAGATCTCTTTTGCTGTTATACTTTGTTATTATTTTTGCTGATTGATGATGTTCTTATTTGTTATTTTGTGTTTTTTGTCTTCGCTATTGATTTTGCTTTTTGTTTTTATGCTTTTTTCTTTTTTAGGTTTTTTTTCTCTCGCATACTTATTTTGCTGTGATAGCTGGTAATAATAATGGTAATCCCCTTCCCGTGCAGCGCTAGCGCTCTGAGGAGGATTAATTAACACCTGCTCAAGTCACACTATTATTAAAGTGTTAATAAATTTCAATTTCAATTTCAGTTCGTATTATTATTACTCATAAGAGCTTATTTATTAATTTTTTGCAGTCTAACATAAGCAGAATCAACGCTTCGTCGCCTCGGAGCAGGATTACTAGGTTTAGTAGCCCGATCACTGCCACCAATTCCTTACAAATTCTTTATGGAGAATTTTTTCTCGCATTTGTATCGCTATATACAAAAGTTGATGTTGCAGAACTGGTGCTTGGGTGTTGTGAACCGATGACTTTATCTACAAATTAACACTGTATTTTCAAACTATTGATATCACACTTAGTATCAAATTATCAATTCTTGAATGTACTAGTTTTTACATGAAATAAAGATATTGTCCATACCTTCGCCCAGGCAACAATTCATACATGATTACTCAAAATGTGGATTGTATTACAAAGTAGGTAAATATGTTATTACCTATTAGCTCATCGAAGTTAGCAGGAAACATATTCGCAGAATTTTTTTTGTGCTTTACTATTTCGACGATATGATCAGCATTCTCAATTTGAACACATTTTGGGTAATAATGAAATCGTGAAAATTGTCGCGCTTTTTGCCTAACTTTGCGCTGTCAAAAAGTCTCAAGCTATATTGGACAGACAGTACATATATGGATAGCCACCTGTTGTACAAAAATCAACGTCTAATTGAAGAAAATATGCTTTTAATGTTGTAGTGAAACGTTTAAAAATAAAGTACTGCGCATGCGTCACGTCAGTCTAGCTCTAAAATTGCATGTATAAAACAGATTCTCACAGTTTTGTTCACTTAATGCATTAGCCTTTCATGTATACATGGTTGAAAGTTCATAGACAACAAAATAAAACACCCATTCTGGCTCGGAGTGAGAAGAGGGACACAAAAAGAGTAAAGATGGAGACTGTTTATTACAACCTTCAAGGCGACAACTTGAAGTACATCATTATCGATACGGTTATGGTGGCCCATCATGTTATTTAAAAAGCCCGTCCATACAGTTAATCACCGTTGAGGCACCACGTGACCACGGTGGTAAGGTAGATACGTTGACGGGCTTTCTTGAACGTTATGGTGGTCCAGCATACACGGATCTATATTGCCCCCCCGTAACCATTTTCCACAAATTTGATGGAGATTAAATCAAGGTTCGATGGTTTTGTGTGCAGTTAGCCTGAGACGTATTGACGTTATAACAAAATAAAAATAAAATTTGGGTAATACGTAACGAGAACGCGCAAGTCTATGTTTTCATCTACAACCACAGTAAAAGATGGTAAATCACAACCATAATTTTACGATCATTCCGATATACAAAGACGTACAAAATCCCGCCTCAGTACATTACCGCGATACGCAAGATTGAGAAATCACGTGGCGCAAAAAATCTCTCGCGTCGAAAAAACGCCACGATCTCCGACACATTCACAACGCTTCAACACAACCGCGTTGCAGGAGAAAAATTATATCAAAATCATATACACAACGAAAATGAGCAAATCAATATGACCAAATGAATACGCGGGCGGGTAATGCTTCATCGACAATGCGACGGTATGGATTCGCGGCTACTCAAATTATAATAACCGGCGTCAAACTGCACGCCGACTCCGCTATCGACGGTATTGCATTCGCTGGATGGCAGTTGTGTGGTCTGATCTACGGGCAAAGTGGTCAAATGCGTCGCGTCCGATTGCAACGTCGAGCTTTCGCCGATATTCGTCATTCCCGGAATAACCTTACGTTGTAAAGCTTGCACGTAACTCTGAAAGCGAAAAAAAAAAACAAAAATCGATGCAAAGTCAATTTCGCCACGTACACAAGGCGTACATGTGGCCCGAAAATACTGACCTGGCTAATAACGTCGCCGTGAGCCGTTCGTACTTGGTATAAATAACGATACTTCTTTTGTTTCATTTCGGCGCGTTGATCCCTGGTACGCGGTCTAGCGCCGTTAACGCCTCCGACCGTGCTGCTGGTTTGACTGGCGCGAGCTTTCTTCGACGAGTAATCTGTAGCAAAACAAACCCGAATAAATCGTTCGGCTTGTACGTCGTAATAGCGTCGCGCGTGTTTTCGCGTATTTCGACGAGACACGCGAGGCCGTCGACCGCTTCGGGGGCGTTTATTTTCCGGGGTACGGAATCGCGAATACCGATGACGCGCATTTCCTTCTTCGCGTCAATTTCACTAGAGTATGAGAAAATAGATGGGGAGAACAGCGGTGGAGCTGTATATCACGCCGAAGCTGAGAAGGTTATTGAATGTGGAATTTTCAGAATTTACGTGGACGAAACGACGTTAATTTATAGTCTATATTTACTCTATTGTATTCGAATATTTTTTTCCCAGAAATATGGCATCATAAATGAAAACTACGACTTGAGTGATTTTTGTCAAAAAATTGTTTCATATTTACATGAACGCAGTGTGGAGGGATACTGAAGGTGCGAAGACATTTTCCAATTCTATAAACTCCATAACTACAAAGAGTGGTGACAAAATCCCCACCAAAGATGGTATGCACACTGGCACTGCCCTTCTCAACATAGAAGAGAAATGAATATTAGTCTAAAAACAGGATGGATAGAGGCTCAAACAAAAGAGTCTTTCTCAACATTAACTAGTTTAAAAACACAGTAGGATATATAAACTGGTGCTCTAAAAGTGCACCTGTTCACGCGACTAATGCAAGTGCAAGACTACAACATAACTGCCACTGACAGCTCCAAGGTAAACCCGTTTAAGGGGAGGAGCAACCAACAAAGACAGGAAGCAAGGTAGACCACTACCAATAAAACTGCGGGAGACGCAAGGGTATATTGCCCTTAAAAGAGTTATGGTCACTGGCTGTCTGGTAGGGTCATAAGAGAAGAGGTAATAAAACCTCTTTCTGATGTCTGGTATAGGTTAATGCTCCTAAACCCCTGCTGAGGCAGTGCTATTATACCACATAAAGGGTACCACAAACCACAATGCTGAGGTTTTATTTGACCCCTGCTATAGAATTGACTGGTCTCGCCAATATAGATAATAAATTTTATTATAGCGGTTCCCAAAGTCCACTCATGGACTTTAAAGTCTTTAACAGCACCCTTATTGACACTACACTGGCACTGTCCCTCTCAACATAGAAGAGAAATGAATATTAGTCAAAAATCAGGATGGTATTAGAGGCTCAAACACAAGAGTCTTTCTCAGCACTAACTAGTTTTAAAATGCAATAAGATAATTAGTGCTTCAAAAGTGTACCCTTATTGATAATACTCCACTTCTAAAACTGCGAAACCTCCTGTGGAGACTGCGACATAAAGGTAATTATGAGTTTTCGGGCATAATATACTATAAATGGTCAGAGTATGGTACTTCCACCACCCAGCTAAGCAAAGAGACGAAGTTAGTGAAATGTGGGCCAGTTATTATAATTACTCTATTGTATTCCTACTTCCCTAATAATCTAGGCAAATCAAGTCAAAGAAGGGTCCGTATATCCGAAAGTCCGAGGTACCCAAAAAAGAGGCGGAAAAATAGTTCTGAAGGTCTGAGGTTTAGAGGCCTCTACATCCACAATTTAAATACCAGAATGTCCGAAGAGGAAAACAATGGAAGTTGTTTGACGAGGGTAAGATGTTTAAATGCGAGGCGCGATGTTGCCAAATCGAACAGCAATCAGCAATAATATGAAGACGAATTGATCTTAAGACATCTTGTAAAGTCAAAAATATGCCCAAATAATTATATACAAGTATACTTATACGTAACGAATCGCGAAAAATGATTAAAATAGTCCCTATTTTCAAAGTGATAGTTTGGGAATGCAGTCCCTATTTTCAAAGTGATAGTTTGGGAATGCAGGACACCCTTGATTTTGTTACTCCTTATTAAAAAATAGGATTCTCAAAATTTTTAGGTGAAAAAGAAGTTGTGCTTAAATTCATTTCTCTTCAGGCAATTCTTAAAATAAATAGTTGAGGGGTCATTATTTTCAAAATTGAGTTTAAGGGTGCAGGATCCCCTGATTGATATCATTCTATTCACTCTATCATATAATATTAAAATTAAAATTTACCAAAAGACAAATGCCAGAGTTATTGTTTCCCTGTATACCCCCTGGGTCTTAATTCATTAATTATGGTGTTACCTGGACAATAAAAAAAAACCACGATCTATGTCAGGCTATAATACTTTCAGAACACAAAGGACGCCTACTGCGAGAATATGCTGGAAAATTTTATAACCTTAACATTTTAGTCTATCCAGCCTGGATTAAAAAAAAAAAAAAAAAAAACTGTCCACGTCAAGTACTTTTACTACAGGCACCCCTGCTCCGTGAATAGACTGGAAACAGGACTGAGGTAATAAAATTAAACTTCATGTCCTCGCAGGGCCTTTTCAATGTTTTTAGGTTGGAGAACAATAAACCAAAGGCAGGTAAACCTTCACCACAAAGGTTGTAAAATTTCACAATGGCAAGGGTCATACAATTTTATTGTCATGGTCCTTTCTCCAACCTTGAACCTATTTCAATGCCACTCATCTCTTAAATTATGTTTCATTACATAACCTTAAAATAAATTTATGGTTAAGCAATAAAACCTAACATAAAAGATGTATAAGAACAATGGCATGACCAACTCGAATAACAGGCCGAACAAGTGAACTATTGGCAACATCGTAATAAACGCAAAGGTGGTGGGCCCATGTGCGTATGTTTACATTTGTATTAATTGTGTTTCCATAAGAAAGAGTCTTTCATGGATGCACGTGGGCCTACCATACATCAGCTGATATCGGTGTTGCCAACTTGTGTTGTTCGGCCTGTTATTCGAGTCGGTCATGACAATGGTCATAAAATATTATTGCCTTGGTTCAAAAAATACTACACGATTTTAATATAAAAATTTTTTTCAACTTTAAAAACTGATGAAAAATGTAAATGTACAGACCAAAACTAGGGTTAGGCTGCGAAGCGGACAGGGGCTCCTTAGTTGTTTACAAAAAAGTACGACTCCCGAAAGTTACGAGTTAAAAAAAAATTAACTCGTGCCAATTTTGAAATTTCCCATAAAGTAATTTTTTTAATTTGAATTTTATTAGTGACTCGACTTTACGAAAAACATCATTCCTCAACTTTCTTTCGCCTATGCAGGCTCAGTACAGAAAATTATGTAACAACTAATTGGCAAATAGAATAGAAGGGAATAGATGATAAAAACTAAATTGAACGCAGATATTTAAATGACAGTACTCTTTATGAAACATTGAACCAAACTGCTTTCGATTCTCATTTTTAGTGAATTTTGTGTAAAATTCCTTGTTCTGCCAAATCATTCACCACACTGATCGAGTCCATCATGCTTTTTTGCTTTTTTATATGCTTCATTTTTAGACCATTCAAAAACATCAATTTTGAATCACTTGAATAAATATAAAATCTTGATGACTTAGTAAGTCACTTAGTATCTGTTTCCCTAAAAAACTATTTACGTTTCTACAATTAAATATTCGAATTAAATATATTTTGAGAGCTAAATGCAACGCTTTCGTTCAATTCATTCCTTCTTCACTGTCTTCTAAGAATTCATCAAGTTTTACAGCCATGCATTCTCTCATCAATTGAACTTTCTTGTCAAAAATAGAAGAAAGTACCGGTTCGTAAGTAGTATAGATGCGAAACTATTTTTTCACCAAAAGCTTCGGAAATGGTGTCCTTCACAGCGTATTTGTGTAAACATCTCGATAAAGCTTCATACAGATTATATTCGTCATCTGCCAGCCTACCAGATTTCAACGCTTTAGAAAGAGCACTTGAAGAATCTAAAGTAGCAAGGCTTACAAACCCATAGCCATCTATATTTGTGGCCAAGTTATGTAGTGTGGTTTAAGAAATATTTGTTGAAGAAAGGGTAGATAAGCTACCAAAAAACTGCGCTTGAGGACCAACTAAATGAATTCTCATCACTGGAGCTGGGAGTTCATTGGTTACACCGCTCACTCCCGCAACCCTAATCCCTCTCATGATGTAGACCAAATTTCTCAAGAACCATAGTCCACTCTTTGGTACTTTGTAGCGGTCGATTTTGCCATGCCCGCAGACTTACTAATCATAAGGGTACTTACTCTTCTCGTGATAAACTCCTTTTCCAGTAATCACGCACTGTATAATCAATCCGATCATCATGACGAATGGCCACAGCAAGAAGATGAACCAGCTTAACCAGCACGGCTCGACGGTCCTCCTCATCACCGCTTTTTCCCACAACCATTTAACCATGACCAGTTTTTCCACGAAATAATCCAACGACGCGACTATAATAGCGCTGCCAAATAAACTCGATCCGAAGATAGTCATACCTGAAGTCATAAAAAGAACAATTAAAGAGCTAGCTCCGGGTATTTTTAATTGCGATCAATTAAAGAGCTCTTCATAGATAATTGATATAGTACCTTTTTTCCAATTCAACGTTAGTAAGGCGAAAAACACTCCGAATCCCATCAACGAGCTGCTACTGGTCCACAACGAAGTGATGCGATAGCCGAGCTCGTCGGCGGCGGCCATCGAGACTAGACACAGCAATATACCCGTGTGAAATCCGGTCATAAACAGACCCACATATTGCACTAGCATGGTAATTAAACCGAATAGGATACCCGCACCGAGTGAAACACCTAAAACATAACGAATAAAAATTTAATACAAGTACATAACGGATACTAATTTCTATATTAGGTATCTAAGCTTTCAACAAGGTTACATAGGTTATTAGATTGTCAATAGTACGAACTCGTTCCCCGATATCTCTTTGTAAGCGCCGAACAGAGCACAAACACGCGTAAATATCGCTAATTACTCGAGACGCCTTGATTACGATTTTCACGGGTTATTCAAGGTACTTACTCCATGTAATACCATTACATTAGATAAACATAAACAAGAGTTATGCGTAGGCATTATGCGATATGCTAATTAATTTTCATAATTTCTGGTATGCGTGAACGAAATTCAACCGCATTTTACCTGAAAGACCCAGCTACCCTAAATTCATGGCAAACGAAAATCGGCCACCGAAAGTAGATTAAAATAGACACATTAAAAAGGTGTACCTACGCCATCCAATGTAAACATATAATCGTTAATTAATTGCAATCACCTGTACGAGTATTTCCAATCGCGAGAGTTTTTATTACCTATCTTTAACGACATGAGACATTAATTTCTCCTATACGCAGCCCTGTAAGTACACCACGTTCCACGATAAGTTAAAACCATCGACCTCACGAACCCGTACATATGTCGTAAAATGGCAATTAATACGTGGCCATTGTCATTCGACAGTCATCGGTTTCAGTGAGACTATCTGTTCTCTCAATAAGGTGAACTGAGCATTCAATACCAGTTTAATCAGCCCCATTTTGACCATCGGTAATATTGCAATAAGTTTTAAAATTCAGCGAAAATTATTTCGAAAAAAATTACCTGAAGTACTTTAGTCTGCAATCCAATGTAATTAACACTTAATATTTTCATGATTTACCTCTATCTATAGACAAATAAGGACACACCAAAGAAGTAAGACACGAATGCAAGAACACACGAACATACATTACATTAATGTTCACCAAAAAACACGTCTATCTCGCTCGAAGGTTCAACGCGAACTAACTATCAACGACACTTTGGGGCTCCACCCCCAGGCCGCTTCGCGACCCAACCTGCACGGCATTCCTCGTTTCGCTCGAACTGCCTCCTCGCCTCTTTGGGGCTCGCAATTCTTGCCCATGTATGAAGCTTTTATCAAAATTTATCATTCTTTTGTATACCTGCTATTCAAAACAAGGATGCGCGCGCATCTCGAAACCGATTTCAATTTGATATTAATATATAGGGGGTTCCCTCTCGCCACTGCCTTATCATATTTTTCTTTTCTTTCTACATTCTATGCAATGTAAAAAAAAAGTTGGAAAACCTCAATTAATCCAACAAAGTTCGAGCAAGTAAGAAAGCTGAAAGGTAGAGAAGTTTTATTGTCTAATATTATTCATCAACAATGGGAAACACCACCATGTTGGAAATATCCCTTTGAGATCTCCACTTTCCCATGCTAAAGGTGAGTGTACATTCGATATAGCACATTCAAATAAGAAATTCACAGGTATAATATTGCTGAATGAGTTTTTATTACATTTTTGGTTCTTTGGTTTTGTGTTGCTATTTTATGCAGTTGAATATGTTCAACGTGTTTTTGTGTTTCATTATCAGTGTTATAACTATGCAATGTACATAATTATATCACTATATAAAAATCAATTATGAAAAATATCGATATAGAACATCGATTTACCGACATCTATTTAAATATCAGTTTGTTAAAATTTATAAAGAATATCATTTCACAGATGATATCTATATTGAATAACAATTTATAGGTATCGATATACTACAGCGTCAATTTATTACTATCGATATTATTGATTTACTGCAATCGATTACAAAATATCGATTTACTGCAATCCATTATGAAATATCGATTTACTGCAATGGATTATGAAACATCGATGATGACTGCAATCGATTATGAAATATCGATTTATTGCAATCGATTATGAAATATCGATTTATTTCAATCGATTATGAAATATCGATTTCTTTCAATCGATTATGAAATTTCGATTTACTGCGATCGATTATCGATTTACTGCAATCCATTATGAAATATCGATTGACTGCAATAGATTATGAAACATCAATGACTGCAATAGATTATGAAATTTTGATTCACTGTCATTGATTATGAAATTTCGATTTACTGCAATCGATTATCGATTTACTGCATTCGATTATCGATTTACTGTAATCCATTATGAAATATTGATTTACTGCAATCTATTATGAAACATCGATTGACTGCAATCGATTATGAAATTTCGATTCACTCTTACTAAAACTGATCATGAAATATCAAATCTCTCTATATATTAAAATCAAAATGAAATCGGTTTTGAGATGCGCGCGCATCCTGGTTTTAAATAGCAGGTATAAAAGGTATATAAAGGATAGCACATAAATATAAAGGAAAAAAAGGTTGTAAATTTTAATAAAAGCCTGGTACATGCACAAGGGTAAGTCATAAAATTGTTATGAGTAGCAGGTATACAAAAGGTGGTAAATTTCAATAAATGCTTCGTACATAGGCAAGAATAAGGGTAAAGTTGTAAAATTGTTTAAAATGGCAGGTATAAAGTATAAAGGGGCTGATGGCGGTAACAAATAAAAATAAATTGAGTTGTGCAGTTTGCAATGTAGCAGTACTTATCTGATAAAATAACTTTTTTCTTCGTTTAATTTTTATTGCGAGCCCCGAAGGGGCGAGGAGGCACTAGTTACTATACATAATCAATCGTAAAATATCGATTTACCGAGTCAGATTGCGAAATAATGAAACATCATTTAATGAAATTGATCAAGAAATATCGATCTCCTAAAATCTATCATGAAATATAACTTTATATCGTGCGTCCCATTGATCTTCGACCTCCTCAGCGCAAAAATCTCAAGAACCTTAAATAGGAGTACTTTGGATTCGTTATAAGAGAGCGCTGATTCGAGATCTCCACGTTTCAGTCAGTGTTACCACGTAGCCAATCTGAAATACTTTTGTTAAAGCCACTTGAGAGTGAGTTAGTGCTGAAGAGATCGAAGATCGATGGGACGCAAGGTAGAAGTCGATTATGAAATGATTTAACAAAATCGGTCGAGAAGTAGCGATTTACTAAAATCGATTATGAAACGATGAAACATCTAATCATCAAAATCGATTGTGAAATGATAAAATATCCATTCACTGATATCTATTTATACTAAAATTGATCAGAAATCAAAAAACTATTATGAAATATCGATTTAACGAGATTGATTATGAAAAATTGGTTTAGTGAATTAAAATATGAAGTGATGAAATATCAATTTACTAAAATCGATTAAGAAATGTCGATCTTCTAAAATAGATTATGAAATATCGATTCATCAAAATTAATAATGAAATAACGAAATACCCAAATCCATTATGACATAATGAAATATCGATTTATCGAAATTGCTTACGAAATAATGATATATCAATTTACGAATATTGATCAAGAAATATCAACTTACTGAAATCTATCGAGAATAGAGATGGTTGGAAATTTCAAGTACTAAGTTACCTGATAAGTTACCAGTAATTTACCAGTAAGTTACCACAAGGTAAATTTCGTAAATTCTCCCGGTAATTTAAAAACTGGTTTTTGTGTCTATGCAGCGAAATTTTAGTTCATAAATCAATTTTTTTCAACAAAATCTAGGTATTTACGTGAAATTTCGTAGTTTTTATACCTTTAAATTACATTAATTACCAGTAACTTACCGGTAACTTAAACGTCAGTCACCCAAAAATAAATTACCGGTAACTGACCATAACTAATCGAGAATATTATAATACTACCTACTCGCAAAAGTTTTTTTAAGAATATTGATTCATTGAATGATTTTTAATATCGTTTTTTTACTTCTCAATTGAAAATTCGAATTTGATGAGATTCTCCATATTCCAGAGAACCAAAGAGTGCGTTTGCTATTGATGAGTAATTACATAATGAAAATAATAACAAACTAAATACAGCCACGTTCAATATACATAGGAATAGGATCAATGATCTCATAGGCACTTAGGCAAATCATAAGTTAACAAAATAATTTATTTTAAAACTCTCCGCTCAAAAACGTAAATTCTATACGAATCCCATTGGCTCATTTGAATCAATTTAAAGTCCATTATACCAATTCATTTCCATCAACTACATTTTCTCTCCAAACAATGAGCAATACCATTAAATTACCTCTGTTTAGCATCCGAGTGCCAAGTTGCACAACTACCTTCATATCACAGAGCCCAATATAACACCTGGAAAGCCGAACATTAATCCCAACCACATAAAAACGCATCCCCGACCGGGCGAAATTTACGACTCACCGTTAAAACGATTACACCTCCGTACATCCAGCTATCGATCGCGTACACCCATTCCCAATACGCGACCAGAATATTCGTACACGCCAAGTCGAGCGCCAGTTCCGGCATATACAATAACATCCCGAATGCATTATCATACGGTGCGGTGGCGTATGCTCGTGAAAGTGTCCGAATAATGGTTTCTGCATATCGGCTCGACGCTATACGTCACGGCGGCTTCGCTACCGCCGCGGTCACCACCACTGACCGAGGCGAGGCGCGCGTACCGCGACGCAAATAGAGTAAAAATTAGGACATGTGAAATCGTTTCGTTTACATCGCCAAAGACATCCTCGTTCCGTTGGTCCGGTATTTTTTTTTCCTCAACACTCTCGATTCTTTTTAAACGCTTGCCAATTTTATACACTCGTACGTTTGACACTGCTAACCTAGTGAACGGAGCCTCGAAAAGCTTCCGATTCGGCGGTAGAAACCGCACAAGTGCCAGGCCACAGAAGTCGACGAGCCGTCGCTCATTAAGTCATCGATCGGAAATTTTTCGTCGATTCGATGGCGCAACATTCGTTTCCTCGAATGACGTAAGGCTCAGCGCCGCGTCCCTTTCGTACGCGTAATTAAGCGATCGACTCGAAAAATGAACGATTATCGCGTAAGTCAGAAAAAAGTTTCATCGAACCGGTTTCCGCGACTCGCGTATATCACCGCTCTTTCTCCCTATAAATTGTCGATTGATATATCGCTCGATCGTCGAGTTTCTTGTATGTGTAAAACGGTCGTTGCTCTTCGAAGAGAAAAAAAAACATTAAGCAGCCGTATCGTCTTATTGGAGCTGAGTTTTCAACCGGCGTATATTCAAACTTGCACATAATGATGGACGATGGTATAACATCTTTACATCCACATTCAATGCTGAAGTTTGAAACTGAAGACTCTCAACTTATTTTCCCTCATGACTATATCAATAGTTGAGTTTAGGAAATTATGCTGTACTTCTCCCCCCCCCCTAGTAATTATGTGAGTTCATATTTATCAAATTTGAGTAATTCGAGGCTTTATAAGATTACCTTCAATTTTAACCATCCGCCAATTTGCATCCATTTGGATCCTAATTCAAAGGATTATATCGCGATAACCATTCGACTCTAAATAAGAAATTCGATATTGGCGAATCAAGGAAATTTACGACCAAATTACTCCTCCGGATAGCTAGTTTTTTCTTAAACTGCCCTCCAACTCGATTTTTTGTTGTGGAATTCACACCTGCTTTTGTGTCTTCCTGCAGAGATTTCGGATAGGTAGAATGAGATCATCGGCGCTACTGTCCCAAAATAGCATAGCATAATTATCTTAGCGGGGCTGTTATCGAGAATCATTGCAATAATTGCTCTGAAGTTTGAACAGGTAATTTAAGCTCACTTCATCACATAAAGCCATAATTAAAAAATGCCATAGGTATGTTATAACTTTTATTCCTAGTGTAAAGGAGGAAGAAGGGATGGAGAAAGAAAATCTTAATAATAATTTTTATACGTTTACTTTGTAAATAATGAGAACGGAGGAGGCTGGGGGGGGGGCTGTTGAAATCTCATAGAAAAATATATAATAAAAATAGAAGCCATCATATGAAATTTCCCAGGATGGAAAATTCCTCGCTATATCCAGTATTTGAAGTTCTTCAAGCTTTTTCAAATTTTGATCATCAGCCATTTTAGATCCGTTTTGAACCAAATTCAATAAGCCACATAATAGTCACTAAATCATCTCAAAAACGAAATTCTAGCCTTCTAGGTGAAGTGCTAAAAATACATGGCCTTCAAAAGCTGTTAATGCGTTCATCTCTCCAACCCCTTTACAACTCTACGTAGAGGATTGAAATTTCCATATAATATGTTGGTAAGTAATCTAAAAATTTCGGCTCTTTATTCATTTCTTGACCATATTTTCCTCCTCATCCACTTCAACAACGTTTGTGATAACATCAGAGCCGGTTTTAGGATTACTGCTAGGTGGTGGTGGGGGGTGTTCAGTTTTATAAATTCAAGCAGGAAAGATTATTATGAATTTAATGAATATTTTTTTTTTAGATTAGTTTATTTAATTAAATTTTTTTTTTTATATTTAATTTTTTTTTTTTTTAGATTAGTTTATTTAATTAAAATTTTTTTATTTATATTTAATTTTAAAATAAGGATTTATATATCTATAATTGCTTTTTCTTCAATTATTTATATAAATATAATTAATTTTGTTTTAATTATAAATTATAAAATAAGTTTAGATATTTTAATTTATTTAATTATTTTTCATAGATTTAATTCTTTAATAATATTTTTTATAATTGGTTTATTGTATAATTTTTATTGTTTAAACTTACCAAAAAATTGATATGTACCAAAAAAAATGTTGTGGTTATTTCTGCTCGTTACATTTTTAATTAAAAAACAACAACAACAACAACAACTTAAGTAATTACACTCATCCCCCCCCCAAAAAAAAAAACAAAAATCGCTATGGATAATATATTTGAGACATGAAATACTCGTGTGAGTTCATATTCATTATTTATTTCAGTTATCTGAGGTTCCTCAATGCTTTCCCTAAATTTTCATCCTCCCCACTTTGAATCTTTTTCAACCTTAATTCAAGAGATCAAACTGAACTAAAAATGTGATATTTTTTACGTACATTTCGTAAGGTGGTATTGAAATAAATATAAAAAATTTCAAGACTCAAAATCTCAAAAATCGTTTTTCTCTCCAACCTCCTTCAAAATTCACTTGAGAAGCTTATTGTTGCAGGATTATATATATTTTTTCTTTTTTATGATTTTTTATGAATGAGATTAATTTTTAATTTGTTTTTTCGAATTTAGTTTCATGTTTAGATTTGACTTAAACAACAAACTATAACATGTTCTAACTTTTTTTTTATATGCATTTTTTTTTTTATTTAAAAAATATAATATTTACATTTTTTTCAATTTTGAGAAGTAATACTTTTAATAATTAACTTAAAATCTTAACATGAGTTTGTGTCTTCATCTTATTCTTCGGATCAAAAATATAAGAAAATTAATTTGCGAGAAATTTCTCAAAAAATAAATAAAAATATCAACGCGAAAAATTCGCCTATTAATAATTAAGATTAATAATATTAATAAAAACAAATTTTTATTCAAATTTATATTAATTATATATTCCTCATTTTAAAATTAAACATAAATAAAAAAAAATTCAATTGAATAAACTTTGGTTCTTCAATTTCTATTTTTATAGTGATTTAAATAATTGGTTTTATACTTTCAATAAATTATTTTACTATTAATAATCTTTTTATGAGATCTTTTTTAATTTATTATAATGTTAATTTTGGTTGATTGTGATGTTACCAGTAAAAAATCAATATTTGAGTATTTTGAGCTTTACGTTGAATTTTTTTTTTTTTTTTTTTTTTTTTATTGACGCCTTGTACAGCGCTGGGCTAGAGGCGTGTTTAAGTAGAGTTACAGGAGTGGGTATAAGGCGGTTGTGTGAAGGAAATTCAGTAAGTGGAGTATACTAGTGGCCCAGTTATGGAGATAAATGCGCAAAACAATTGTGACTGGGGGTTCCGCCAGTACACACTTTTCAAGGAACTTCTTGTAAGTGATGAAGGATATTCAATGCGAAAATTCTGATCGAAAAATTTTATCGTCAATTTTATTGGGATTTTTCATTTTCACACAAAAAGCTCAACTTAGTATTATAATTTCGAGGAAAATTTGTTTCAACCAAATTACTAACGAGGCTAGGAAGGTAATTTCAACAGCTTCGCAATGGCACAAAAAAAAAATATTGGGGTATATGGGTCGGAATTATGAGCTGGAGTATGGAAAAAACCGAGGAAATTTTGATTATTTCCAAATCTCAAATTTGATTACAACTTAGGTCCATCGAAACCAAAAAAGGTGCCCTTGAGATAAAAAATTGTAGTTTTTCTATGGCCTTTTTAATCAAACAAATCCGAGGTTTCTACGATGAGATGGTCAGGAATTATGACGAAAAATCCAATATTTTGAGTATTTCTGAGGTTAAGATCAAATTTTTGAGGAAACAACGACCTTTATGAAAAAAATCATATGAACCTTATTTACAGAAAATTTTACGTAGTATAATTTATCATGGAACAACTTTTCATGTATAAGCTCTACTTATTGAGAAAAACGTGGAAAACTATCGAGGTGGTAGTTCCACACATTCACACGCTGAGGAGCTAGACTTCGTTTCGATTTCAGGATACTTTTAGTGTATTGGTGAGGGAGTTCCAAGGAGCAACTACACCAAAAATAAATTTTATAACAATTATCCCCATAGTCCGTCCCTTCTTTCCATTAAATGACTATCCTAATAGTTTCTGTACGATTTATATTTTCAGATTCAGATGACGTCACTGGATGGAAGAGGCAAGAGAAACTACTATATTAAAATATTCTTTTCATTCGATGACTACATCTTTCTCATTCAAACGCGTCAGTTCTTTTCACGCGAGATGTTCGAAGGTGATAAATTAAATACGTGCGAACATATCATAATGAACATTGATCTATCGACCACAAACCATCTGAAACATAAAGCTATAATGTCCCTCCGACTCACCTCTCCGCGCACAATCAGTCAGGCCACAATAGCCTAATCTCTCACGAAAACCCCGGCTAAAAAACAACTCACATATGTCCATAAATGCCGCATTACATATTCGCGACAACGCGAGAATCTCGTACACGCTCCTTTGTTTTTACCCAGGTCGGCGTTCGTATTTTCTCCGCGAGGCCTTGAAGTAAGAGCTCGACCTCGCCATGGTTCGCTTTCAATTTCACGGTGCCGATGCTCTCCTATGTCCCATTTCATTCGCCTTTTTTTCTCTCTCTTCAATATACCAGTCGAAAAATTTACCTGTCCGTGATTTGACGTACGCGTCAATTTCCATCGAAATTATGTTACCATTCAACAACTGTCAATGAAACAATGATATGCTGGTGTACTTGTCCTCGTGCGATATTATGGGCTATTATCGTTTCGATATCGTATATTCCCAGTCGATCGACCTTTAAACACTGCTTCCGCGTTGTGTTTGGGCGATTGTGCCATTATTGTGGGTTCCTAATAGCTCGGCTCGTACGTAGGCGCCTAATTTCGAATTCAGTATCTAATATGGATGCCGCATATAACGGGGGCAATGCGTGTCGTTGAACTTTGATCGAAAGATGCGGACGATAATGAAACTTTTTTTTACGAGTTCGTATTATTTTACACGATCACGTTTCGACAGAGAGGGAAAAGAAATTAAATAATTACTTTAGATAAAAAAAAATTGGATCATGTGGAAAGTCACTGAAATCGATGTCTTACTATAATATTGAATTATACTCGAATAATTACGTAGTTGAGTTTCTCATGAAAATCTAAACTATTACAACCCATATGATTTAGGAAGGAGTGGTCGGGGGAAAGGGAGGACTTCAAATGTTTACGTTTCAGACCATTTGCAATCAATTCCACTTTGGTTACGTTTTTCGAAAAACATTGTAGATATGAATAAAAATTGCTGAAAATTCGATAAGGGCGCAATGCCTAATGAATTCATCTCGAGATTTTCTTTTTTACATTTATGATTCGACTCGAAACGAAGTTCAACTCAAATTCTGAAAGGATGAGGAGAGAGGATAGGCATGAGGTCCAACGCCCGCGATCGTGATATCATATGATCGAGTGAGCAGAAGACACTAATACATGAAAGTTTCAGCCTCCTGAATTGAGTTTGAGACGAATTAGAGCGAATAACGGGGGTTTCCAGGGTATTTTTGAGTCACGTTTGATTATGGTGTCATATGATGAACCGAGTCCAAGCGAGTAACACAATTGAATTTCAGCTTTCCAATTACATATTGAGGGGAGAGAAGCAAATAATATGTGATTTTAAAGCAGAAATTCACAAGTGCCACGAGTGGAACACCAGAAACACGCAGTGGATATGAATAGAAATCGTCGAAAAGACGATGAGGACGTTGTCTACTAAATATATAGAGACATTTTCTTCCTTCAAATTTTCAACTCGACTCAAAATGTTGTTTTACTCGAACTTTGAGTAAAGGCAGAGAGAAGGTGAAGAGCTCAAAATTTTTGTTTTTGATCTCATACGAAAGAATGAGTCACGTACACCATCATACTCAAATTCCACTCTTTTGAGTGTATTTGGCCGGGAGTTAGAGCAAAAAACAACTTTTTGAGGAAGTTTTGAGTCATGATGTTTCTTCAGTCATCCATATCTCCTTACCCAATCGACTTGGAAAAGTCATACTTCGTATGTCGAATTGGTTGAGCATTAGAATATGGAGCCTAAAATTTGGTTCAAACTGGATCCAAAATGGCGAATGAGTGAAACTTGAGGGAGCCTTGAGGGACCTCAAATAACTTAGATTTGATAAACATGTGCTAATATGATTACTAGAAATGAGTAGTATGGTGTATGATAATTTCACCTTCAAAGGTGCTTTTGGAGGGGAGGAGGGGGCGTATTGTTTTTAAAATGTGGTGGGGATAAACCAAATATCGAGAATTTTCGATCACGATGTCACGTGACTAAGTGCGCCTCAATAACCAACATATTTAAATTTCAGCTTATCAAGTGAATTTAGAAGGGTGCGAGCGGGGAACAACATTTCGAGGAGGTTTCCACTTATTAAGTTTCTTGTTTCTTTTATACCTCTTCACGAAATCGAATTGGAAAAGCGAAACTTAGTATGTGAAGTTAACTGAGAACTATAATATGAGCCCTCAAATTTGGGTTAAAATAGATCCAAAATGGCGAATGACCAAATTTAAGGAAGGCTTGAGGAGCCTCAAATGACTTGGATTTGATAAACATGCGCTAATATGATTACTAGAAATGAGTAGTATAGTGTATGATAATTTCACCTTCAAAGGCGCTTTTGGAGGGGAGGAGGGGGCGTATTGTTTTTAAAATGTGGTGGGGGTAAACGAAAAATCGAAAATTTTCGATCACGATGTCACGTGACTAAGTGCGCCTTAATAACCAACATATTTAAATTTCAGCTTCTCAAGTGAATTTAGAAAGGAGGAAGGATTTAGAGGGGGGGGGGGGTGAACAGCTTTTCGAGGAGGTTATCAGTCGTTAAGTTTCTTGAATCTTTTATATCTCTTCACCAAATCGAATTGGAAAGGCGAAACTTAGTGTGTGAAGTTAACTGAGAACTATAATATGAGCCCTCAAATTTGGATTAAAATAGATCCAAAATGGCGAATGACCAAAATTTGAGGAAGGCTTGAGGAGCCTCAAATGACTTGGATTTGATGAACATGCGCTAATATGATTACTAGAAATGAGTAGTATAGTGTATGATAATTTCACCTTCAAAGGTGCTTTTGGAGGGGAGGAGGGGGCGTATTGTTTTTAAAATGTGGTGGGGGTAAACGAAAAATCGAAAATTTTCGATCACGATGTCACGTGACTAAGTGCACCTTAATAACCAACATATTTAAATTTCAGCTTCTCAAGTGAATTTAGAAAGGAGGAAGGAGTTGGAGGGGGGGGGGTGAACAGCTTTTCGAGGAGGTAATCAGTCGTTAAGTTTCTTGAATCTTTTATATCTCTTCACCAAATCGAATTGGAAAGGCGAAACTTAGTGTGTGAAGTTAACTGAGAACTATAATATGAGCCCTCAAATTTGGATTAAAATAGATCCAAAATGGCGAATGACCAAAATTTGAGGAAGGCTTGAGGAGCCTCAAATGACTTGGATTTGATAAACATGCGCTAATATGATTACTAGAAATGAGTAGTATGGTGTATGATAATTTCACCTTCAAAGGTGCTTTTGGAGGGGAGAAGGGGGCGTATTGTTTTTAAAATGTGGTGGGGGTAAACGAAAAATCGAAAATTTTCGATCACGATGTCACGTGACTAAGTGCACCTTAATAACCAACATATTTAAATTTCAGCTTCTCAAGTGAATTTAGAAAGGAGGAAGGAGTTGGAGGGGGGGGGTGAACAGCTTTTCGAGGAGGTAATCAGTCGTTAAGTTTCTTGAATCTTTTATATCTCTTCACCAAATCGAATTGGAAAGGTGAAACTTAGTATGTGAAGTTAACTGAGAACTATAATATGAGCCCTCAAATTTGGGTTAAAATAGATCCAAAATGGCGAATGACCAAAATTTGAGGAAGGCTTGAGGAGCCTCAAATGACTTAGATTTGATAAACATGCGCTAATATGATTACTAGAAATGAGTAGTATAGTGTATGATAATTTCACCTTCAAAGGTGCTTTTGGAGGGGAGGAGGGGGCGTATTGTTTTTAAAATGTGGTGGGGGTAAACGAAATATCGGGAATTTTCGATCACGATGTCACGTAACTAAGTGCGCCTTAATAACCAACATATTTAAATTTCAGCTTCTCAAGTGAATTTAGAAAGGAGGAAGGAGTTAGGGGGGGGGTGAACAGCTTTTCTAGGATGTTATCAGTCGTTAAGTTTCTTGAATCTTTTACATCTCTTCACCAAATCGAATTGGTAAGGCGAAACTTAGTATGTGAAGTTAACTGAGAACTATGAGTTCTCGAATTTGGGTCAAAATGCTCTCAAAATGACGAATAACCAAAATTTGAGGAAGGCTTGAGGAGCCTCAAATAACTTAGATTTGAGAAATATGTGCTCACATGATTACTACAAATAAGGAATATGATGTATGCTACTCTCAGCTTCACAAGTGCTTTGGGAGGGGAAGAGCAAGACATATTGTTCTTAAAATGTGGTGGTGGTAATCCAAACGTCGAGAATTTTCATTATGGTGTCACATGACCAAGTGAGCTTCATTAACCAACACATTTAAATTTCAGCTTCCTAAGTGAATTTGAAGGGGAATAAGGGGAAAAAACAGGTTTTTGAAGAGGTTTACAGTAATTAAGTTCTTTGAATCTTTCATAATATCTCCTCACCAAATTCACCCAAGAAAATTGGTTTAGTTGAGGATCAAATTCAAAATGGCGGATGCTCAAAAACTCAAACTGGACTCCTAAGATTAATGAAGATAAGAAGTAAACTAGATTCCAAATCAACATTTACACGTGATGTTGGAGGGAAGGAGGAGGAGCCAATACTGTTCTCAAAATGTGGTGGGAATAAACGCAAGGTCAATAATTTACCATTAAGGTATCATATGACTAAGTTAGTGTCATGACTAACACAATCAAATTTCAGCTTCCCCAAGTGAATTTGGGGGAGTTATAGCAAAAGAACAACCTTCAGAGAGAAATAAAGTCAACCCACTCCTACCTTCTTTCTAAATCTCTGCCTCCTTCCTGTGACCTCTGCTCATGTCCTGTCACAGTCCAACACTTCCTCGTTGAATGTCCTAAATTCGCACCCCAGCGTTCTCTTCTGTCTTTACCACCTACTCTGCACCAACTTCTTGCTGACGATGAGTCATCCATCACAAATCTCATGAAGTTCCTCAGACTCTCAGGCATCTTTCTTCAAATCTAACCAGTAAAGTCCTTACCGTGCCTCTGGCCATAGCAGCAGTATAGGGCACGTTAATTAAACAAGTAAACAAGTAAGTAAAGTCAAGAAATTTAATAAATAATTTTCATTTCTTCACCAATTATACTTGGAAAGCTCGAACTTATTCGTGATGGGCTAATGTGATTGTTGGGGGCAAGAAGTACAAGAAATCCTAAATTCAAAGTTTAAAGTGGTTTTGGAAGATGTTAGTGGGAGTGGAATTTATTAGACTAGGTACTCCATTTAAACGAGACCTAACGAACATCCACCAAACAAATTTTAAGCGATTTTCATACCATCTGCTGGCCCTGCCCACCACATGGACGTTAATCAGTCAACTACAAATAGATTAAAATGTAAACGTACGAGGTCTCTAGTTTACAAAATTATGTAATCTGTAATACCCTAATTTTCTCGTTAAAAACTCCACCACCAATCATCTACTGGAGCCTTGGTGATTTCATACACCGTTAGAAAATCGTCCTCGACTTCTGTCGGGTTCTTGTATAATATACCTTTAGAACAAGGTTATAACGTGGACGCAGGAAAACCTGACGTTGACGTGACACGATTACATAGCAGCTAGTACCATCGTACCTACGCACGAGTACCCGAGTAGAGCTGAGAATACGCATTCGTACCAAGTAATTACCGAGGCATAATTCATTAATTCTTCCAGTTCGAGTATATATCAAGCTCAACTCGTTGAATACAATACCCTTCTTCGAAACACACGTATGTAATCTCGTCATTTCACATCATCCCAGTCTCTCTGACGCGCCAACAAATACCATCGAAACGGAGAAAAAAAAAATGCTAAATAGATTCCCACCGAATCCGGCCTCTGGTAATGCACAAAGCGTGTAAACTAGTGATAAACACACTATTGTGTTACGGTTTCCGAAACCTTATCAGTGTTATGCCCCTCTACCCCGTACGTCACCATACGGTATATTCCAGCGATAGCTAATTACGCGAGTAAAATTATCAAGTAAAAAGTTACCGTAGTCGTAAAACACGACACGCTGACCGCTTTGAAAAATCACGCCGAACTAAAGAAAGCGTCTTAACGGAAACGTTCGCTGATAACTCGAGTACAGCGCGAATTTCCAGTATCGAATTTCTCGTATAGTTCCGGCCTGCTGTAATTACGATTCTACGTCGCGTAACGAGAGCGAGAAATTAACGAATATTTTTTGCGTTCGATTTAAAATAAACGCTATAGTATACGGACGTATTGAGTTCTTTTTTTGTTTTCTTTACGATAAATGCAGAATTTTTTTAGGGACTCGCAGTGGCGTACCAAAAAATCGACAAAATTATTCGTTTAGGTGATTTTTCGAGTAGTCGTAATTCGAGTCGATTCTACACGCATGTACTTTTAGTTGAATTTTTTTTTGGTGGAAACTAAGCTATTACAACCCATCTGATTTGGAGAGGAGGGGTCGTGGGAAGGGGAGGATTTCCAATATTTACGTTTCAGCCCATTTTTAATCGATCTATCATTTTACATTACGAAATATATCGTACGCGAGTGTTTCGTAATCCCCTCCCCCTCATCTAACAAACATGGTGGATATGAACAAAAATCGCTCAAAATTTGGTAAAGGCATGGTCTCATGGATGATTCGAGGAGCTCATTTCAAATTTTTTATTTTACTCAAAATGAAGGTTCACCCAAATGTTAGTGGGGGGGGGGGAGATGAAGAAAGAGCAAATATCTCAAAATTTTTGTTTCTAATTTTATAAAAAAAAATTAATCAACAAAACCAATATATCAATGTTTCAGCCTCTCAAAAGCATTTGGAAAGGAGTTTGAGAAAAAAAATGGCTTTTTGAACAAAATTTCGAGCAATGATATTTTTTGAATTTCTCACATCTCTTCATCAAATTTACTTGGAAAGATCAAATTTCGTACGTGGAGTTGCTTCGGGACCATAAAATTATCCCTAAAATTTATTTGAGTCAGATTTTATAAAAATGGACTTGTATAATTACTAATAAAGAAAAGTATGCTTTATGCCAACTCACCATAGTGTAGGTTCCCCATAAGTCTCAAAATTTTCGTACTCATTAAAAACTCAGCTCAGGTAATGCAGCATGACTGCTTATGCCATTTAGCTGAAGTTTTCACTTAGAAACGATAGCTATTATAACCAACGTGATTAGTAAAGGGAAGGGGGGGGGGCGTAAAGTCTTAAAATATTTGTATTTCAGACCACTTGCAATAACCCACCAAATGCCTACCTTTTTGATATACATATTTTCCGGAAACTCGCTCAAAACTTGGTGAGAGACTCTTCTTAGAAATGCAACAAAAGCGCTTTTTTTCCAATACGCTTCAAAATGGAGGATCATTAAAATTTTGATGGAGGCTGGAGAAGAAACAAATAGCTCAAATTTTTCGTTCGTGATCTCATACGAAAAAGAAATTTTAGCTTTCTAAGTGGATTTGTAGGAAAGTCAGAGCAAAACGCGGCTTTTTGAGGAAGTCTCAAGTCATGAAATTTCTCGAATCTTCCACATTCCTTCACCAAATCAACCTAAGAAGATCAAACTTCACGTGTGAGGTTGGTTGGTGACCAGAATATGTCCTCTTGAATTTGGGTCAAAATGGATCCAAAATGGCGGATTATCAAAATTTGAGTAGAGCTTGAGGAGCCTCGAATTAGTGAAAATGTGATCAATATTAACTCATATGATTGTTAGGAATAAGAGATATACTATATCCCAAATTCACCTTCACAGATGATATTGGAGGAGAGAGAGGGGGTTATCGACCTCAAAATGTAGTGGTGGTACACGAGATGTCACAAATTTTTTGTTGTCGTGTTAAATGATAAAATGAGCCTAAATGACTAACCTATTCTAATTTTAGCTTCCCAAGTGCATTTGAGGGGGAGTTGAGCAAAAAACGGGCTTCGAAGGGGAAATTACTGCAGGAAATTTCATGAACTACATCTCGTCACCAAATCTACCTAAAAAGGTAAAACTTCGAGTGTAAGGTTAGTTGATGGTCAGAATATGAGGTCTTCAATTTGGGTCAAAATAAATCCAAAATGGCGGATCTTGGAAATTTGAAGAGGGCCTCAAGTATTTATAATTTGAGGAATATGTATTCACATTTGTTCCAAGTTCAACTTCTCGAGTGTTTTTGGAAGGAATATGGTTGGGTTTTTAGACTTGGTATTAGGCGTTGGGCGTGGTCTATAGACATGAAGAGGTAAGCAAAGGTATTTATACACCTCAACAAGCCTCAGTTGAAAACTCAGCTCCAGTAATGTGGCATGGCTGCTTACGTTTTTTTTTTTTTTTTTTTTTTTGAAAATTACAAGCATTTCAAAAATATAGGTAACTTCGAGGTAAATAAAAACAACAAGAGAATTCCGATAACATTTTGGTTTTAAGGTCATTTCATATCTACTCGACCAAAAAATACGTTTTTTAACCTAATGTCCCGATTTTGCTCGTATTTCATGTCACAAGTTAGTCTCGTCCTGCAAGTTGAATACCCGCCATTAATTTTTCACTACACCTCTAAGGAGGGCGAGTAGTGTTCCCTTATCTTTTGGTACATTTCGATTTTCAGAAAGCATGACAATATAAGTGATTGTATAAAGAGCACCATTTTACTTTTTTCAAGCACATAAGCTGCCATACTGGACCTTTTGATTGCTGGTCAAACGTGCTACCCTTACACTACTAGTGCGACGAATCTTTTGAGCGAAACATACCGTATATAACAAGAGATTGTAGGCATACATAGTATATTAGTATAGTACAACACCACGCAGGAGTCGGACAACATCCGCACTGAATTGCATAAATAGTCACTTTCAGAACACTAATGAAGAAGAATGAATCCAAATCACTTTTTTGGAGTGCCCAAGCTGCCACGAGCGAAAATTAAGCCTTCTCTAAGATTTAGTCAACTCTCCTGAAATGACAGGCTGGCTAAGGCTATGGGCCAGCATGTACGCCTCATAAAAGCTAACTTCCACTTTGAAAAATGTTCACATGGACATAATAAATTATACCATTAGATGATGTTATTTACAAATTTTAAAAATACGCCTTACAGGCTCCACGCTGTAGTTGTTTAGCTCGATCCTTAATACGACCCAACACGCCAGGTACTTAACTACTTACCTACGATAGCGTACGGTGGTAAGACGGCATCTTGAGTACACACATAATAGACGATGGCCGTACCAAAAATGCATCCAGTCAGGAACATGATAGCTTTGAAGCATCGGTAACCTGTAACACGGAATGAAAATTAACGCTCTCATTAAACCGGAGTACCGTTGGTCGTTTCGCGTGTCCCGTGTCGTCGTAATTATAATATTCGCGGTCGTAACTCGAGCACCGGGTTTTTCTCTACGCTAAACATCGATTACCTTGACAGTGGTACAGGCGATTTTTTTTTTCCGCCGTCTAATCGCTGATCGCTACGCGAGCGTGTTCAAGGATACCGTTTCGTTTGCGCCAGCCATCGGATGCGTCGAATTTAACGGTAGCCTCAGACGGCGCATTTTGCAACGTGCTACATTCGTCTTCTCTTAATCGCATTCAATTTGTAGTCGTTAACGTTACCATAAAAGCGTTAATTAACCAACAGAAGCGTTTACACCGCCTCCGCGTGACGCGCCGTATATTTCCATTGGCGGACCGAAAACGAAAATTTACCACCCTATGAGGTACCTAATGATTGAAATGTATGCTGGTATCGATAATGCCGACGAAGTAACGAGTCGATAAAGCTAAACTAAAGTCTGAAATACGAAACGTAAAAATTTTAACACCGCGTTTGTCGCGTGCACGTATATAAGCAAATTCCATAAATGTTGATATCTCGATAATACGAGATGCTTATACGAATTAAGCGCCAGAAATTTTCGCTATCGTCGTTCTCATACCATGCGAATGGTGAATTAGAGCTTATGTATAGCATATCGAGAGAGTAAAGTTTACTAATCGAAGAAAACAAATTCTCCATTACATGAATAATTTTGGTATCCTTGGTTGGGCGCCAATAATATGATCATTTTATTTCGAAAGGAAAACATTCACGTACTGCGAACGATTAAGAAACAATCGAAAATTCAAAAAGAGGAATTTTTCGCACCGATAAAAAGGTATAAGCCTTCAAACACCTAATACGTACATTTTACAAATTATTTTTCAAGTGCTTAAACAAGATATTACGGACTTGGAAAACGATAATCGACTTCCAAATATATTATCAACTTACAAATTTATTGTCGACCTAGGAATCAATTATCGAATTGCTTTCAAATTATAAACCTGGAAACTAATTATTAATTTAGAAATCGATTATCGACTAACAAAAACGATTATTGACTTGAAAATTAATTAACGACTAAGAAATCAACAGAAGAGTATCGACTTATAAACACAAATGGTCGAATGGATTAATGCCTTGAAAAAAATTATCAACTTATACATCGACAGTCAACTTTAATTATGGATTTAGAAATGAATTGCAGACATGGAAACTGATTTTCGACTTACGCATACACATCATTAAATATCGACTTATATCGATAATCAATCGACTAGGAAAAATTACTATTCACTTGGAAACTGATTATCGACTTATAAATCGTTTATAGATTTGGATATCAATTATCGACTTCAAAATCGATTATCGACTTTTGAATCGATTATCGACTTATATTTATATACATCGAATTGGAAATAAATTTTTGTACAAGAGATCAACAATTCAATATCAACTTACAAATCGACTACAGTCTTCGATTATCGACTTGGAAATACATTATAGATATAGAAACTGATTTTAGACTAATGTATATTAATATGGATTATCGAATATCAACTTAAAATGATTATTAATTTAAAAATCAAATTATCATCTAGAAAAAATTATAATTCACTTGGAAACTGATTATCGACTTATAAATCGTTTATAGACCTGGATATCAATTATCGACTACAAAATCGATTATCGACTTCTGAATCGATTATTGACTTATATTTATATACATCGAATTGGAAATAAATTTTTGTCCAAGAGATCAACAATACAATATCAACTTATAAATCGACTACAGTCTTCGATTATCGACTTGGAAATACATTATAGATATAGAAACTGATTTTCGACTCATGTATATTATAGATTATCGAATATCAACTTGAAATGATTATTAATTTAAAAATCAAATTATCATCTAGAAAAAATGATCATTCACTTGGAAACTGATTATCGACTTATAAATCGTTTATAGACTTGGATATCAATTATCGACTTCTGAATCGATTATTGACTTGGAATTTGATAATTAATTACTGACTTACAAATCAATAACATACACTAATAAATTAGCAGCAGATGATTGATTCACAATTTCTAAATAAATATTTATTTAGAAATGGTCAATTAGATTATTCGATTATTAATTTATTAACCAAAGATAAAGTATCAACTTGGAAATGGACTTATAAAGCGATTACTGGATCATCAATGAATTATCGGTTAGGAAACTGTTTACAGAATATCGACACACAAACGATTATTCATTTTGAAAATGATTATCGATTTGTATATCGATTATCAACTTAAAAACGATTAATGACTTGGCAACTGATTACTATACACTTGAATTTATAAATCGATTATCGAATAATAAATGAGCAATCGACTATTCGACTGAAAAATAAATTATCGAATGCTGACCCATAAACGATTTTTCATCTAGAAAATGATCAGACTGAACAAAACGGTTATTCGATTGGAAACTTAGTATCGACTTAGCAATCCCATCATTAACTAAGAAATCGATTATCGACTTATAAAAAAATTACGGACTAGGAAAGTAATCATCTACATGAAAATCAGGTGTATGGACCTGTAAACGATTATTGATTTGTGTAATTCATTGTAGAAATCGATTATCGACTTTATAATAGATTTCTGAAAACTGAGTAAAAAAATCGATGAATAAATCTCAAAAAATTAGTACAACTTAAAAATCAAAGAACATAATGACAACTTAAACATCTCTTTCAAAATTTAGTTCAATCCACAACTAATCAATAAATATCAATAAGATAATCGATTTCCCCATACACTTTATTAAAAAATCGAAAATGGGCTTGAAAGCAGGTGTCAAAAATTAAATAAAATTGAATTTCGAACATCCGTTCACGTACTCGATTTTTTAGGAACGTGAACAAGTACTGAACAAAAATTGCACCTTGCTTCGACGTCTAGGGACTACATAAAAATTACATTCAACAAAATTACATGACAAAAATTTGCAGTATTTTCTCAATGTCATGTAAATTATTTATTCTTAGTGCGAAAATTTTCAAATATTTCTACCAGCAAACCTTGGTGAGTGGAGAGAGAGGGGATGGCAAGGAAGAAGTATTCTACTAAGCTACGTATATCAATTTCGAATTAGATCAAACCATTCAATACAAACATTCATTACTTGAGCAAATAATGAATTATTGTCGAGTGAAATAAAAATGGATTTTTCGAAAGGCGAGGGAGAGGATGAGTAAACCGATTCTCATACGGTTCTTTTACGTGAAAATCCTATTTTTTGCTTTTTATCTCGTAGTGGCTCAAAGTCATTCAGTAATTCCTGGAGTGCTTATCGTTCGAGAAATTATTTTATAAATAGATAATATGCATTTTAATTTCGCTTTAAAACATGACACACATTCAACGAATAGGCCTCTTTGGAATTATCACACTGGGAACTACAACAGAAACATGCAACGATGACGTAGAAACTCTAATACGTATGCTTTACAATTTTTTTTCCACCAATTAATTGTGTAATGAACAGACAAAGAAAAAAAAAACAGAAAAAAAAACATTTATAAATTATAACGCATTAAAGTATTTTTGTAGCATTTGCAAATTAAACTGCTACCAACATAACGACAGGTGGTAAAAGCCAAAGAATGCATCTGCTCATTAAACAAATCAAGAAATGAGGTTGACCTAAAACTTAACGATTTGAAGATTAAAATTAACCTACACGAAATATTCTTGTAACATGAATGCGATGGATTCCCCGTACGCAAAATAGTAGGAAAATTTTTATCTAGCAAAATAAACATCTTATCATTCAATTTGAGACACGTGTAATTTTACTAATTCATTTCCACTTCTGCAATTTTCCCAAATAATGACTCATCAGTCATCACTATTACTATAAGTAAATACCCGAAAATTTCAACTTTCCAATTAAATCAAACCCTATAAACACCCACGCCTATCCGTATTCGCAATTAGTTCATGTTATAAAAAAGAAGAAAAGACGAATCGCATTACGTAGCCGGATCAGGTGATTCATATGAATTGATGACTTACGATATCTACGACCGCGACTATACGTAACCATAATCGCGTCATCGTATCAAATCCAGATACCAAAGACGCAAAAATTCACCTCCGATCGTTTTATTTACAAACACACGCGTTCATAATAAAGAACGCGGCGTGATTAAGAAAATAAAACGTAAGCAGCCAGGCCACATTAATGGAGGTGAGTTTTCAAGGGGTTGGGGGGGGGGCATGGACCAAGTTTCGTACGTGTAGGTAATGCTGTTAATCTTTTTATGTCTATACATACGACACAGTACAAGGCTGCTAATATTTACTTAGCACCCAAATCAACCGAGAAATTGAGTTCGAGATATTTCGTGTTCATAACACGATCATAAATGAATGTGATTTTCGAAATCGATTTCAAAAATCTAATGCTAAAATCTTAAATAAAAAAACAAATCAGCATCGGCTTTTTAATTTTCAAATGACTGCTGCAGTGATGCAGCATGGCTGCTTACATTTTTTATTTCAAAATAGTTTTGTAAATTTTTTTATTAAATGAAATTTGAAACAAATGGAGGATAGGGTTTAAAAGTGATACTTTCTACCTCACAATTTTTTTGAGGGGGGGGGGGGGATGTAACATTAGAAAATATGTACCTATGCTACATCTATTATATAAAGGGAAGTTGGAAATCTTTGTCACAGCATCACGGCTGAACGGCTGGGTGAAAGTGACTGAAAGTTTGACTGTACATTAATGTCAACGTGTAGATGAGATAAATTAAATTATTTGAAATTTTTTCTTTTACTAAGAGATTTTGGTATTGAGGGGTGCAAAGATCAGTAAGTTCGCACGGTATAAAATGTTGAGAAACCTAAAAATCTGAAGACTATCAACTTATAAATCGACAACCAACTTCGATTATCGACTTGGAAATGAAATTACAGACATAGAAACTGATTTTCGACTTATCCATATAAATTATCGAATATCGACTTATAACGATAATCAATATAGAAATCAATTATCGACTAGAAAAAAAAAAATGATTATTCACTTGGAAATTGGTTATCAACTTAAAAATTGTTTATAGATTTGAATATCAATTATCGACTTGTAAATCGATTATCGATTTATATATATATTGACTTGAAAATGAATTATCGACTAAGAAATCAACAATAGAATATCGACTTATAAATCAACTACCGTCTTCGATTATCGACTTGGAAATGAAATTACAGACATAGAAACTGATTTTCGACTTATCCATATAAATTATCGAATATCGACTTATAACGATAATCAATATAGAAATCAATTATCAACTAGAAAAAAAATGATTATTCACTTGGAAATTGGTTATCAACTTAAAAATCGTTTATAGATTTGAATATCAATTATCGACTTGTAAATCGATTATCGATTTATATAGATATTGACTTGGAAATGAATTATCGACTAATAAATCAATTACCGTCTTCGATTATCGACTTGGAAATGAAATTACAGACATAGAAACTGATTTTCGACTTATCCATATAAATTATCGAATATCGACTTATAACGATAATCAATATAGAAATCAATTATCGACTAGAAAAAAATGATTATTCACTTGGAAATTGGTTATCAACTTAAAAATCGTTTATAGATTTGAATATCAATTATCGACTTGTAAATCGATTATCGATTTATATATATATTGACTTGAAAATGAATTATCGACTAAGAAATCAACAATAGAATATCGACTAATAAATCAACTACCGTCTTTGATTATCGACTTGGAAATGAAATTACAGACATAGAAACTGATTTTCGACTTATCCATATAAATTATCGAATATCGACTTATAACGATAATCAATATAGAAATCAATTATCGACTAGAAAAAAATGATTATTTACTTGGAAATTGGTTATCAACTTAAAAATCGTTCATAGATTTGAATATCAATTATCGACTTGTAAATCGATTATCGATAATCGATTTACACCGTGCGTCCAAGTGATTCGAGTACAATCAGCGAAAAAATCTCTTTTCCAAGTATTTAAAATTGATTTTTTCAAATGCAAAGAAATTGTAATGCAGTTGAAATGAATTTATCAGCCTTAAAATTCATTGAAATAATTTTAAAAATGATTTCCAATTTAAAAATTATAGTTTAATTCTCATTATGTTATCAACAAACTAAGATTTTCGCGCTGATTGTACCCGAATCACTTGGACGCACGGTGTTCATATTGACTTGGAAATGAATTATCGATTAAGAAATCAATAATAGAATATCGACTTATAAATCGACTACTGTCTTCGATTATGGACTTGGGAATAAATTAGCGGCATAGTAAGGAATTTTCATACCCGGAGATAATGGTATCATGTTGCTTACTTTTTTTTTGATACCATCCATACCCTCCCCCTCCCCTCCTCCACTCATTAAGAATGTAAACCTAAAAAAAAATAAATGACATTACGTAAACGTAATATTAATTTATTTTTTTGTGCTACATTGAAATTGAATTTTGAATCAAAACTTGCAGCCCCGAGAAAATTCCTCCCTTACTCTACCCACACGACCAGTAATAGCTATTGTTTTCATCGAAAACTCGCCTAAAAAAACCTTGATTGATAATTTTATTAAAAATAAACATTCGTCGATTATCTTCCACAATACACCTCAGTATTTGTACACGGACGAGGTCAAACATGCGCTACCGTTCCACTACGGGCGGCTTAATTACGTATATAAACGGTCGTGGATTTCCAATCAACGACACCCATCCGATACACGATTGACGGCTGTCATTTCCGCATATGCAAAGAAACCTCGGTGAACTCAACGAGCTACACATGGGCTACGAGTTACGAAATATTATTAAATCTCTTTATCCTATCACCAGGCTATTGTGCACGTTGAAAAATCCCCCTCGATTCGACTAACCGGTATACACGAGTATGTTGCGAGTTAACGCGCCAAACTGGTTCCACGAAATTGCGTATAATTGAACCAATATAGCAATTTAGTATGCATAAAGCTCGCATACAAAATTATCATAACGAGATTATTAGACGACTAGTTTCTCGTCACATCTCCGCGTCGTAATAGTAACATAGTATTTAGTACTTAGTACCTACCGAACAAAAAGTACACTACTCCGAATATAATGAACGTGACGCATAATATGGAAGCCAGTAGATTATGCTCGTAGACGATATATTTGGAAAACGAGCATGGCTCAAATAAGTCACCGAATGGGGACCTACTCTCGGTCGTTCCGCCAATACTGTCTGGACTTGCGGTTGCATTAAACCCCTGGTGGGTCCTATCGGAGACCAGTTCGCCGGACATATCTGTAACAAGAGTACAACCCTATCAGTACAACTAGTACGTAATAACCTTGATGTAGAATTTTTACGACAACTTTTACGCGTACTTAGACCACATTCTTTACCCACGACATACCGCACATATGGCCACTTTATAAGGTTTGCTTACTGCGTTTTCCCTCTCGCTCTTTCTCCTTTATGGTATCTCGCTACCACAACCAGATTAATCTTCGAGACGCTGATGGATGGAATTTTTAATTACGTGACTGAAATACGTTCTTTAATTACCATCATCGGTCGCTCCATTATAATTCACAATGTCAACGATTTTCCCCCCTTCGATTATGTTTTCGCAAAGTGTAGCCTCATCAGTCCATCTTCGAAAGTGAAACTTTACGCCAATTAGTATCGAAATGTATAGTGCGATTTCAACACGGTCATTCTTTCGAGTTTCGGCTGGTTTTTTATCGTTGTCATAAACAATCCCGTTGACCTCTTTACCACTGATAAACGCTTCCCCTTAAAGCTCGACGTTCGTATCATCGAATCGATAAGAGCTATGTATATTTTACGACCATATCCACGCATCCGTTACCATCGTACCTCTCACGTCCGCAATGTCGATAATTATACCATTTTTGTAATCCCAGTGAAAATACCTCAATTATCGTATTATTCAAATCGCAACCCGGTAGGAATATTAGATTAGTCGTATTTAACGGTAATTACCACGTTCGCGCCGTTTCCACCTTAATTACCAGAATTCTTAATTACGACACGTAAAGTCGCCTGGCGTCGTAATCATTAGTAAATAATTTCCCATCAAATTTCATATCACTTTCGTTACGACGTTGAAAATTTACGACCGATAAATTAAATACGTCGATTTACAATGAAAATTAATCGACGAGTACGCAATAATCTATAACAATTAACGTTTAGTACGAACGTATGCAGTAAATTTAAACCACATTTTTATACACATCGTACTCTCAACTTGCATAGGGCGAGTATTTTTTTTTTTTCACGTAAAATCGAAACGTATATAGATACAATGATTCCGTACTATATTCATATTCAAGGTCTCTAATTGTTACCTGTGTGTAATAAAAATAAATACAAGCTGTCGAAAAACGAAAATACAATAATACACCTATCATTAGGGTTTCGATAACATAGGCACCATACATGTTATAAGGATTCTCGGATCATTCATAAACAACTCACACATACAATGTTCCATTCAACTGATCAAACACTTAATAATAAATTAATTTCCAATATTGGAACTAAAAAACTCACCGAGTCGGTGGAAATTTTCGTTTAAATCACAACTCTTCTTCGGATACAAATTAGGCGCGAATTTACGCGAAGCTTTTCGCAACACATATTAAACCATTAAAGTATCGCCGAAATGAACACAAACACGAACAATGAACCTTAATGAGCACTAATTCCATACCATTTAAAAAATTATGTGTCGTATTTTCGTGGCGCAAAATTTATCCGCGAATGTAAACACGCCGGATACCATCGAACACAACTCGACCAAACATACACCGAATAAAACTGTCGAAGAAAACAACGCATGCTTGCACCTGATCGATTTCGTTGGTCTATGAGTCATACATCACCTGTAAACTGGATAGCGCAATACTTATTGGTTAGTTCTGAAATTATGATAGTAGAGAGCGCTTTATGGAAAAATCACAAATAAATCCTTGAGAATTTTTTTCGTAATTACCGGGTAACGCACGGTGAATTTTTTTCTCGCTTTTTTCCTCGTTGACGGAAATTTAAATTAAAAATTTTGCAATCCGCAACTCTTGCAGCTTCGGATACATGCAAATTGAAGGTCAAGGACTTGTTTCAAAGGGATTTCAATTTAAATGAACCCTTGATTACGAGAGAGTGTAATTTGATCACGCTAAAATTAGATATTCAGTTATACGTTTCTTATGAATGCGATAATGATGATGTAATCTGTCTCCTTTATCGTAGTTTTTGCGATAACACTATATTCGAGCAGACTGTGAAAGAGATAAATCTCGTGTTATCTTTCTAATTGCTGACTAATAAAGTAATAAAAGACTACAAATCGAAAAGTATTTCACTACGAATGATTGAAAAAGGAAAGAATTCTTGTTTCCCCATTCCTTATCATTTTCGGTATACCTCGAGTCCACATAAAATCGATATTCTGAAATACAAATACAACCGTAGATCATTAGATTAGATTAATAGGGTTGAAAAATAATGAAAAATCCGAACACAATGATTTTTTTTATTAGTTGAATGATAAATTCTGTGACTCTATGGAATGTAAACAATAAACCAAAATATATGTACAGATTCTAAGAGTGAGCATGCTTCTAGTACTACTGTTCGGCTAGAATTTAAATTAAAAATCCAAACAGGCATCAGGCGAAATAACAGATATCGAATACTGAATATGGTTCACAAAACTTCATTTTTAATCAACAAGTACAATGTGAAAATGAACAGTCGACTGAAAAATGCATTACGGTGTAGAAATAAATTAATAGTTATACATTTCTGAGATAATATTAATCACTTTCGCGGAGCGATGTCGATATTGAATACCTAATATGAAATCTAATGACATCACAAAGATCATTATTCGAATATAGGTATAACGCAAAGGAACGTAAAATTAACTATTTGAGAGAAAAAAAAAACAACGGGTATTCAAATCAAGTGTTAGACACGTAACACATTTTAAACATCGTTGGTAAAACGCTTCGGGACAGCATTACTTACTAATGAATTATTCGGTTTTGCCCTCTTTGGCTAATTTTTCTCTGAGCGATGCTGGCATTTCGGGTGGCGGTGGGCGCGGAAGTGCCAACGCGACTTTTACGAAATCGTAGATAAACCATTGTAAGGCGGTTAATGTACCGATCATAACTATCCTAGGTGTAAGTCCTTTCCATAGCCCAACGAAACCGATACGTTTTGTGAGCTCGATGGCGGAAACACCTTTTTCTTGGTTCAATTTCGATACTACCGTATCAGCGGGATGAGATACAATGGCGCAGAATACACCGGCGATGTAACCGGCGGCGAATGTAACGATTAATTGTTCGCCTTTGCTGCAATCGGCTCGTGGTTTGGGTACTACATGTTTGTATAGTAATTCAACTGTTCTTTCGAAGCACGCGAATTTCATCATGGTGTAAGGAATCTGTCGCATCCACAAGGGACCGACACTTTTGAAGAACGCGTTCATTCCTTCTTCTTTGAACATTTTAGGGGCCGCTTCTCTTAATGTATTCGCGAAACCCGGAGTAGTTTGGATTTTAACTTTGATAGATTCCATCGGGCTGAGAGCGATGTCAGCGAAGAATTCGGCTGAAGCTGAGGCCGCCAGATATAACGATGTCCTCCATAAGTAGGTGTTTTCTTCTCCTAAAACGTCGGAGTACAAACATTTGAAATATTCATACAGACCGAATTTACATAAACCTTGGGCCGAGTATCCGAAGAAGGTAGGGGCCCAACCACGGGCTAATCCACGGACTCCTTCATCGGCTAGCGTTACTTTGAATCCGTTAAGCACATTTTTGTATTTGGCAGGATTTACTTGGAGACGACATTTCACAAGGTCAAGCGGTGTGACCATTGTGTGAGTAATACCGCATGATAAAATACCGCCGAGACCGCATAAAGCGAAGTATTTACCCGATCCATAGGCGCAGCTTTCTGCCGGAGCAACTGCAGTAGACGCTGCGGCGATTACTCGTCCACTTGGCAATAGCAGACCAGCATCAGTCTTATCATTAGGTCCAAAAGTACTCGGGTACATCGATTTGTATGGAGTGCTTTTGACGTTTTCTAATGCTGGTAATAGCATGATGACTGTGTTACTTGTTTTTCAGTACTTCACAACTCCAAATGCACGAACAACTGCAATTAACCAAATTTTTTAACTAACCGAGCGAACTTCGAACACTACCCAAATCCGAGCGAATTGTTAAAGACCTTCCACAGATCAAATAAATCCTAAAGAAAAGAAATTTCAATAGTACAGCAGTGAGGTAAAATTTCAATGAAGCCATAAAAATATTTGAAATTTGTTTTTAAAGTTTTCCATTTTACCGGAATTCACATTGGAAAATTTTAAAACTACAGTTCTTATTTATTTATGCATTAATGAAAATTGCTAATTATGCTCCATAAAAATATAAAACTTGAAAATTTATTGATTTCCAAGCTTCCAAGTAATATTTCGATCATTTGTCGACCTATATTAGAAATAGGTACCTATTTACTATATCGCTAGCAATGTTGACAAAAACTTGACAGATTCAAAATTTCTTTGCTCTTTCTGACAATTTTTGTATATTCCCAAAATTGAAAGTACAATAGGAATTTATACCTCAAAAACGATATTCTCTTGTTGAAAATATTCCATTAAAATATTGACAATTCACAAAATTAAATCACCCGTATTTCCAACAGAAAAATATAACTTCCAGCCTCCACTTAGCTTGTAACACTGTTGCGGAGATAATCAAAACATTATGCTATTCGCGGGTTAGGCCACGTACATTTTGATGTAACACTTGACTGATCAAGTTTAAATTCGTACAAATGTGATTCATCTCTAAATAATAAGTTTTCAAGTGACTACAGAATGGACCGACGATTAAAGTTCCTCATCTGCACAGGCGGCATCTTCATCATCTATTTCTACTACGGAATAATCCAAGAAAAAATCACCAGGGGTAAATACGGAGATGAAAAGTTTACTTGTATGTTATCACTAGTATTCGTACAATGCATAGCGAATTATTTCTACGCAATATTCACATCAGCAACGATAATGAAGCAAGGAGAAGACACCACCAAGACTTCCTACTACGTGTACTGTTCTCTAACCTATGTACTAGCTATGTTAAGCAGCAATATGGCTCTAAAATGGGTCAATTATCCGACTCAGGTAATCGGCAAATCAGCCAAACCTATACCGGTAATGATTCTCAGCGTTTTATTGGGTAGAAAAACCTACCCATTTAAAAAATACTGCTTCGTTTTACTCGTAGTTATCGGCGTTGCTTTGTTCATGTACAAAGACAACAAATCAAACGCTTCCGACTCGACTTTCGGAATCGGCGAATTACTCATCATATCTTCTTTAGTGATGGATGGATTAACCGCAGCCATACAAGAACGAATGCGCACCGAATCGAAAACTAAATCTGGACATCTAATGATCAATATGAATAAATGGTCCATCTTATTCGTTGGCCTCGGCGTACTCATTACTGGTGAAATTTTCACTTTTATAGATTTCGTTAAACGTCATCCAGCGGTGCTTTGGGAAGTGGTATCATTCTCCGCAGCCAGTGCATTCGGCCAGTTTTTCATTTTCATGACAGTCAGCGACTTTGGCCCTTTGCCCTGCTCTATAATTACAACCACTCGTAAATTCTTTACCGTTTTAGCATCTGTCATTATATTCGGTAATATAATGCTACCGCGACAATGGTTAGCCACAGTTTTCGTATTCACCGGACTATTTCTTGATAGTTTTTTCGCTAAGGCAGGTAAACCAATCGAAAAAACATGAATGGAGAGAATCAAGCGTCTGATCGAATTACATACCATGATAACAGTTCTTTTTCGATTACGTCGATTACAGAACGAAAACCTAGATTATCGTTCCGATAACATTTTTTCTTCGCTCCTAATGGAATGCATTTATTACGAATAAGACCTAAAGTGCAATTCTGCAATGCGCTACAAATCAATGTGATGTTATTCCTAAGTTAATTTTTCATTTGTTCGTTGTATCAGTGATTAATAAAATTTTATACGTTGTAATATTTCATTTTTTTAGGAACTAATGATTTGAAGAGAGGCCGCGGAAGGGCGACGTCTTAAATCTCAGCTTTTCAGGCTACTTTTAATCTTATGGCAAATGTCCAACTTTTTGGTGTATATTTTTCTCCGCTCATAGAGTTGCCGGTTATGAATGAAAATCTCTCAATATTTAATGAAAGACTCTTTACGTAAAAACGCATAATTGTTTCTTTTGGATTTTAGATACATCTCAAGATGACCATTCAGTTAAGTTTTGAGGGAGGCTGATGGAACTCATACAGTCTCTAAATTTCTGATTTTCTTCACCACATTTAAAATAAATTCAAGAAACTACGTTCATAGGGGTTCTGATCCCTCTCCCCAACTTCGTTACGGGCCCTAGTTTAACAACATGATCGACAAATTTGAACAATCTTCCATTAAAAATTCAGCTCCAGTAATGCGGCGTGTCTGCTTAATTTTTTTAACTTATCGATAAAGAGATTACCTGTATTCGTCCTTCGATGAACTTCAAATAAACGATATCGCGTACACATAGAAAAGCACTTTAATTTTACCAATCGTGTTCCATTATCGCCTATGAAGAAATAAAAAGTAAATTTACAACTTATAAAACAGCGGATATAAAAATAGTCTAGGAAAAAAATGTAAAAAGATATATACATCATACAAATATAATTTTTTTTTTTGGAAATCTATGGATTTCTTCACACATAATAAATATCGCTTCTATAACCGATATAAAACATACATGTAATTAAAAATGTATAATTTCGCATACATAACTTAAGATTGCTTTCATTATTGACATCACCTTCGATATCCGTAACTTTTTGGTAAGTGTCAAGTGTACACATCGAAGGACCACTAGTACATAATGGGCAGTAATAAGATACTTCAAATCTTGTTTAAAACTCTTAAATCATTATCTCCAGAATATATTTATTCTGAATCAAGATTTCATAATAATAGATTTAATCAGCTGAAATACCACAGTCAGAATCCAACCAAAATTATCAACGTTTTGGATGGCAAACGTCAGCATACTTACCATTAATTTATGCCATACCCAATGTATATAGGAAATGCACAAAGAAAGAAAAACAAAATATTTTGGCATCTTAGAAATATAAAATACAGTTGATATTTTAAAAAGTATCGGTATACAATGAATATATTGAGAGAAATAATGTTTCGAGGATTTAAAGCAAGATTTGAAAAATACATTATGCTTGCTCCATTATTTACTACCTCTGCTACATATACTTTGGTAAAATTTAAGTACTGAAAAACACAGTAGCTACGTTTTCGACATGAACTACTAAGTAATACCGTAATAACAGTAACACATAAAACATTCAACAAAGTTAATAAGCATTTTTTTGTATTTCGAAAAAAAAAATTGAGAAATTATTATTTAAAAAATACTTTTAAATTATCACATTGCAATGAAGGAATTTTCTTGGTTTATTCAAGGAGTACTATTTTTCTCCATTTCCAATCGTTGATTAATACGATCCTCTTTCACTTTAACAGCGTGAAGTTGCTGCGGACAAGAATATTTGTTTTATTAAAATGTAAAATAAATCAACCGTTGTAAACCTTGATGATGAGCATTCAAAAAATAAAATTTTAATTATTCCATCCTAATTAATTTTATCAACTATTCAAAAGCATGAAAAAAATCACGAAGTGTATTAAATGCATAATCGATCTTCCAACACTGAACTACCTAATTGCGTAATTTAAGTGTCTGAATCATCAATTTCACTTCTAATCGATCATAAATCGATTCAATGTACACTTACCATTCTGAGAGCTTTATATTGCGATAGAAACTGCTCTAATGGCATTTCTCCATCTAGAAACTTCTCAGCTACCGCTTCACTCTGAGAATCTAACGCAGTCGCTGTTTGCTTTAATCGTTTCTGCAAGTAATGAAAAATTCGTATTCGTCACCAGGCCAAAAGTTTCATCACATTAAAATGTACACTAACCTTAACATTAACAGGAGCTCTAATTTCAGCCAATTTTTTATAATTATCGTACAAAACTTTACATCCGGATTTATGTTCTTCAAATTCGGCCTTTTTTTCATCATTTTCCGCTTTTAATTCGTCGATTCTTTGTTCTAGTTTGATATTATTTTCTGCGACCGAACACAACGTGAGTATCGTTGAAATGATGAAACACAAACGAATATTAGAAACGTACTTTCCAATTCTTCGGTTCCATTTATTAAGTCTACGACAGTTTGTTTTAGGGACTGGACGTGGGGTAAAGTGTTGACGAATTTTTCTAGTGCTTCGTCATCTTCGTCTAAAGTCTTTAATTCTTCATCTGACATTTTATGTAATCTACCGATAACGCTACTCTGTGAATGATAATGAATCGTGTTAATTATAATCGCTACGACGACAGCCACGAGCTATCAACAGGCTTACCATAACTTCGAAACTTTGTTCGAATTCATCGTTAGAGGAACTACCTTCGAATAATTCTGAAATTATAATCGAGATGAGTTTTGCGAATACAAGCCGTATAAAATTATCGAATAATTACCCAAAGTTTTCGATCTGCATGATGCAGTAATCGGTGACTCCTTTTGCTTTAATGGCGGCGGATTACGTTGCAATTCTCGAATTATCACTTGCACCAGTCTACCCAGATCCGAATATTCAGAAAACTAAGGCAAACAGCGAGTTAATCTACTAACAATTTTCCAAGGAGTGATCGTATTTAAAATACTAACACTTAAATATCCGGGAGCGCTAACAATCTCGCTGTTTTCGTTCACCCACTGGTGCGATATAGGTGGAGTGATTTTCAACAAAGGCTTTTCCATTGGGAAATCCGGACTCAATAAGATTAACATAGCTAGTTTGTTTTCACCAGCGACGAATTCTATCGAGTACTCGGAATTCGGGGTGATCTCTGAAACACTGCGGGATGAACGATGATTAAAAGTGGTTATGAGTTTGGAGTGGTAATAGATCTATGATTGGGAGTTGCTTACTTGTCATTGAACACCTTTAAGGTATTAATTTGTCTCAATCTGTTATCATTATAATCTGTAAGACGAGTGCAGAAAGCACTTGGAATCATTGAAAGTTATTTGTTTGAAGGAATTTGCTTCCCCTTTCTTTCGGTGTTTTAGAAAAACATCAACAACGAAGTTAACAAGAAACCAACAAAAAATTACATCTAACGATGAAGCATGTAACTTCATTTAAAATCGAGAAATAATTTGGTTACGTGACTATTCAAAGATTATTCTTATGAAGCGATTAATTAAAATAAATATACGCGAGAATCGAAGAAGTTCGAACTTTCAATAATGCGAATTATTTTATCAGTTGTTTTATCATTATGAAAAAAAAAATTGGAACTATCACGGACCCTGGAGGCGATTTTTCGTACTGATATATAGATTATCGGTACATTTGTGCTAACGTCAAATCGTCGAAACTTGAAATATCCGCGAAAAAAATGCGCATTAACGTTCCTTTTAAACTTTCCGATTGTAACCTATACGACTAAGATACGCTAAATTGTGAATCATTTGAATAAACCGAGCAATTCATTCAGTACTTCTACATCACAATGCTTCCCAAAATAATATTGTCATCTTGAAAATACCTAAAATTCATCTTCGACGGATTTTTCCACTTCCATGATTCACTCTATTAAAATTTTTATTCATGAAACTTTCTCAATTTTTCACATTTGCTAAGTTTAATAGATCTAATGAGTTATTATTTATAAAAAGTATGTACTATGTAATGCTAAGTTGACTAATAAACTTCACATGTAACTTTTTATCACTATTAATCAAATGCGCGAAAACCGGGAAGTGTATGTTTTCCATTCTCATGAGATTCGTTAAACTCATTTCCATTACTTTCATTCGTCAGTGTTCTATTGTGCCGAATTTCTCGTCAACTCGATAATTATTTTTTTCGGCTCATTAACAATACTCTTCCCCGTCATTATTGACTCGTCCAACCTTATTCATCCTCATACTAGCAAACCTTTTTTCCATTCTTTTTTCAAAGCAGTTGCATTCCTAAACTTTGACACGTACTAACTCTTGAAACCTTCTCAATCTACCGATTATATGCTCCGAATCTATCATCCCCAACATGAATAAAAATCCAAGCGCTCGCAGTTTTTTGATCAGTTCATTGATCCTCTGTAATTAATCACTGTACTTATTACAGGTTAGAGAATCTATTGCAAAAATGCCAGAAAATAAATTAAGGATAGCCATCACTTGTTCCAGTAACATGAATCGAAGTATGGAGGCTCATTCAGTTCTAAGGTGATGAAAAGGCTTCAAAAGATGACTCCTTTTTCCCAAACAACTTTCTTTAATGTTTAATGTTTCTGTTTTTCAGCAAAAAAGGATATTCAGTGAAATCTTTTGGAACCGGTGATAAAGTCAAATTACCCGGTACCGCCATCGATAAACCCAATATCTACGATTTTAATTGTACTTATGACGAAATATACAACGATTTGTCTAAAAAAGATAGAGCATTGTATCCTTTTAATTTGTTCCGTTCCTTCAAAATCGTATCTTTTTCATCTGTATCTTTATTTTTCTTGACTACGTTTCATTACAGTTATACACAAAATGGTCTATTACACATGTTAGACAGAAACCGAAGAATAAAATCGAAGCCCGAAAAATTCCAACATTCGCAAGAACAATTCGACCTAATTATCACGTGCGAAGAACGAGTATACGATCAAGTTATCGATTGTTAGTGAAACAAATGAACTCAAAAGCACCGCCTCGAGAATACAAATTAATGTGTTATTTTTTTGCAGATTTTAACTCCAAAACCCCCACAGATAATACCCCTGTGCACATCATTAATGTCGATATTCAAGATAATCAAGAAGAAGCAACAATCGGTGCTTTTTTCATTTGGGAATTAGTGCAATTGGTAAAGATAACAGTTCTAATCGATGGTTTTTCTGAGTTTTCAGGACATTCGATCAGTACCTGATGGAGGTGGTAATATCGACGAGCTCAAATTTTCAGACTGTGTTGAAATAATCGGCGAATCGTTATCCTCGTGCAGTAGGGCGCCTGGCCTGATATGGCCAAGATTACGAAAAAAATGCTCCAATATTTATTATTGAATAAATGGATATATGTTGTGTATAAATTACAAATTCATTACAATTCTGAATTTGTAAGAAAAAAAAAAAAAAAAAAAACGAAATAATTCACGACATTTTTGTCAATACGATAAAAATAAATTCAAAATTCACCAATTTGGAAAACATTACAAAGTGTATCAGTTGTCAGCAACATTAACAAAATTTGCATATTTCTATGGTATGATTATTCACACCGAAGAATATTGCTTTTTAGGTACATTTCGAAAGCATTTCTTCGTAAAATTTTAGGCTCATTATGCGATTTCGTAAATGCTCAAGAACGAAATCAGCATTGAAGGTTATTTAGGGCAAACTTGTTTCTACTTTTACGTGTGTTACAGATATTACAGATTAATTCCTCTGATTTTATATGCTACGAATCTACATTCCTTATGCATCACATCATAATGATTTACGGAAAGAATTGAATTTCGTAAATCATCGCTTAATTTTTTTCAATTAACAATCATCATTTGTCTGAGTTGTTTAGTACCAATATCTCATTTAATTTAACGCAATTCTCAATGCATCACCTTCGAACTTATCGATAAGAAATGAAGGACGTTGAACGTATTTTTTGCTTTATAACGTCTTCTAATCAGCTAAAATCCGCAAAACTTTTCGTTTATAATTTACGAAAATATATGTAGGAGATTGTCGTGTTACTCGAGTTTAATATGGAATCCGATTGTGAAAAACGAATGAGTATTCGAGATTTTGAAGGTTATGGAAAGAATTCCCAAATTGATGAATTTACATCCCCACTCCCCTCCGCGTTAGAATGAACTTCAATACAAAATATTGCGAACAAGTTCATTATGGTATTTTCGTAGGTTCGTCATCAATTAAAATACGTTGTCTCCAAAACAAAACGTTAAAGCTATTCCTATACAACGATCTATCGCAGTTGTTACTTACTTTGCGTCCTTTTCTATCGCTCATTATGCTCTTCTAAACAACGTACAGTTTTCGTAAATACTACCACCTCCAATTACGAGTGTTGAAAATTTATGTAAATTTATATCGAGTTTTTTTTACAGGTATCGAAGTGCGAAGATCTCGACAACGATTTAGTGAGACTGCTACCAGAATACGAGAAAAAATGTAATCGCTCGTTACTGCATTGTATGCTCTTTTACTAACAGATCGAAAGATCTGCACATTCGTGATAAATTCTCTAATATTGTGACTTTTGACCGGCTTAATAATTTTTACGACTGAAAGTGAAAACTCAGTGGAGATAATTTCTTCCTTGAACGGTAAACGTTTTTGAAACTATTTACCAGATGTATGTGTTATTCTGATATAATTATTTATTTATTTTTGTATGAATAAGTTTTTTTTCCCTTTTATGCGACGAATCGGTTGGTAAAATAAAGAAATAATTTGTACCTTCGTATTTCTCAATATCTCGTTTGTCTTCCGTAAAAGTTAGTCCAGTCAAATAAGCTCGAAATGAGGTCAACTCGAAGAATTATCGTTAGCGAAATGATTTCTGTATTATTTGCAGGTAATAACTTCTAAAATTTCCATCTGCCAAATATGTGCCAACTTTAATCATCGTATATTCATAGAGGAGTAGTGTCATCATTACAGTACTTTTTTAATTTATTTTTCATTTCGTTGATAAATCGTACAAAATGCATGATGAACCTATTAATTATTTCGATGCAATCAATATTTCATCGAACAACTAAGCCTCAAGATTTCAAATTCATTGAATAGGTACGCAGAGGTTGGGAGATAGGAATTATTTGTTGCTCACTTTCATTATGTATTATAAATAAGAGCAATATTTTCCTTCATTGAATAAGTCTATTAATAAATAATAATTGATTAAAAATTAATTTTATAGATATTTTTTATTCTATTATTTCAACTTGTTTTCGGGAGGGAGAGAGGATTGAATACATTAGAAGAATTTTCTTGAGAAAAATTGCATCATTCATTAGAAGTTTTTTTTAGCTGAGTTTTTAACAAAACGATAGCTATTACAGCCTACCTGATTTGAGAAGGGAAGGTCGGGGTAGGGTGGGGTCTTCAAATCTTTGCGTTTCAGACCATTTGTAATCATCTGGCAAATGTCCAACTTTTTGGTATATATATATTTTTTTTCCCCCCACGCGTAGCGCCGGCGAGTATTCATAAAATTCGCTCAAAATGTGGTAAGGGACTCTTCTTGAAAATGCGCAGAAGTTTTTCTTTGTTTTTTCAAAAAATTTCAAAATGGCAGATTACTCAAATTTTGAGGGGGCTGGAGAAGAGGCAAATAGCTCAAATTTTTCGTTTTTGATCTCATATGAAAGAGTGAGTCACGGACACCAACATATTTAAATTTCAGCTTCCTAAGTGCATTTTGAGAGAGTTAGCAAAAACCTGTTTTTGAGGAAATTGCGTTTTTTGTGTCACTCACCTTGCGCAGGCGGTGTGGATAAAATTCGCTCAAAATTCGGTGAGGAACTCTTCTTGCAAATACGCAAAAATAGTTTTTTTGTTTTTTCGATAAATTTCAAAATGGCGGATCACTCAAATTTTGAGGGGGCTGGAGAAGGGGCAAATAGCTCAAATTTTTCGTTTTTGATTTCATATGAAAGAGTGAGTCACGGATACTAACATATCCAAATTTCAGCTTCTTGAGTGCATATTGAGAGGAGTTAGATCAAAAAACGGCTTTTTGAGGAAGTTTTGAGTCATGAAATTTCTTGAATCTTTCATATCTCCCCACCAAATCAAGTTAAAGAGGTCAAATTTCGTGTGTGAGGTTAGATGGTGACCGCAATATGACCTCTTGAATTTGGATCAAAATGGATTCAAAATGGCGGATTATCAAAATTTTGAGTAGAGCTTGAGGAGCCTCAAGTTGGTAAAAATGTAATTAATATGAATTCATATGGTTATTGGGATAAGTTGTATACTATATCCCGAATTCACTTCCATACATGATGTTGGAGGGGGGAAGGCGGGGTTACCAACCTAAAATAGTGGTGGGGGTACAGGAGGGGTCGAAAATTGTGTCATGTGATAAAATGAACCCAAGTGACAAACGTTAGCTTCCTCGGTGCTTTTGGAGGGGAGTTAGAGCAAAAAACGGCTTTTGGAGGGGAAATTGCTGCAGGAAATTTCACGAATCTTCCAAATCTCATCACCAAATCGGCCTAGAATGGTCAAACTTTGTATGTAGGATTAGTTTGTGACCAGAACATAACCACTTAAATTTGAGTCAAAATGGATCCAAAATGGCGGATTTACAAAATTTGAAGATAATTTGAGGACCCTCAAATAGTTATAATTTGAGAAATATGTGTTCGCATGATTATTTCATGGCAAGAAATACTACATTTGTGCCAAATTGAATTTCTTAAGTGTTTTTGGAAAGGATAGGGTAGGGGTTTTCAGACTTGGTATTGGGTGTGGCCTGTAGTGATGAACGGTTAAGCAAGGTTATTACTAAATTAAAACAAGCCCCAGTTAAAAACTCAGCTCCAGTAATGCGGCATGGCTGCTTACGTTTTTTTTTTTTTTTTTTAACGTTCCCCAAAAAGAAATAATTTTTTTAATGCATTATTCCCTAGATTTCACTTTGTAGGTTCTTAAAAAATAGATCATGGATGGGGGAATTCATCGCATTCAAATCGAAGACCAGTATTTCACGAGTATTCAAAACTATGGATCCTTTTTCATTCACAATTCCCAAGATATGTATACAAGGAAATTCAATTGAAAACAAAATAAGCTCCTTCTATTGCTTGAGAACCTCTGAATGACAATACAAAAATTGTAAGAAAACTTCGGCAACAATTTAGACGTCACGAGGGATGAGTTTTTCTTTCACTGGTATCGAAATTTCGATATCGTCAAAATAAGCGAATTTTAGGCGATTTCAAAGTTTAGAAAAAACTCGTTAATTTTACGTATAAAATAGAATTTAACAAATTGTGAAACAGGTCATTTTGAGCTACACCATTTTGCATTTGGAGTAGATTTTTAGGTCTCAATCGATAGTTCATTCAGTTGAAAATTCACAACAGAATAATTTTTACTGCTTCATTTTTTCGACCGGAAGCTTTCTGGGTAGAGGTGAAGGGGGGGTTAAAAGTTGAACAGCTCCACACCCACGTTATAATTCAGCTAATCAACACTGGCGACTATTCGCGTATCAAATGCTCATCCGACTGTACTAACCAAGAGACTCCGACAACCGAAATAAAATGGAAATCTCGTTCGTTTAACAAACAGGAATAAACATACCTGATAATCCTGCAAATAGAACAAAGAGAAAGAAAACAAAATATAATAACTTCGAAAACAACTATATATTTCCATGCAACAACATCGTTCGCGTACGAAAAGCTTCATAACTTTGGAACACAAGTAAAATTTAAAAAGAAGAAAAAAATTAATAGAATGGAGAACAAAATGCTACTAAACTAACTGAACATTTTCGTAACAGGGTATTCTTTATATCCGGTCGCGTAATCGTCGACCCTAGTCAGCATTTAGAAAATTCTAAATTCGGATATCAAATTGTGTAAAATTACCCACGATCGAAGCTACACGGCGACGACCTACGGGTGGAAAACTAATGCGAACAATCACCTCGAGCGCGGCTAGCTTTTCGGCGACATTGTACCAATTTCCGGACGTTTGAGCTTCGTTACATCGAAAGTGATTGACTTAGATTCCTTCCTTTCTTGTTCGCTTTGCCATTCCACCTGCGAAAATTAACTCGACGATATTACGAAGACGAAAATGCGCGAAAGTGCGCGACGAGTAGAAAATATACGAAATTATACCTTCTGTCTGTGTTGTTTAACGGCGTCTAAACATCTATCCATGACCATTTTCTCGGTTAATACGCCGTCTTCGGAGGCGTACGCTGCTGCCTGCCAGGCTACTCCTAATTTAGCTATTTCACGACCGGACATACCTTCGGTTAGTTTGGCCATCTCGGTGCATAATGCGCTGTAGTCGAACTGCGCCACTTTCAGGCGTCTGAAAATATGAACATGAAGAGGTGATTCAGAAAAAACATACGCAAGGAGTTTCGTTTCGATCGCACCACCGGCGTATGGTAAGTAGGACAACTCGAGTTACACATGTGTACGATGGGCTGTATACTCGAATATCTGAAGGCGCCATGATACGGAAACTTGGAGAAATGTTTACTCGCGGTGTTCGTGAACTTCGAACATGTTCATTTCAAAAACGGAGAATGATGATAATAGAGATAGAGAAAGAAGGGGGGGGGGGGAGGAAAGGAGATTATGCCAATATATGAAATTTCAACGATAAAAAATTGCTAGTTGAGAGGAGTCAAATGAGTCGAAAAACACATTTCTCGGATTTTTTGCAAATAATTTCCAACATTGCCTAATCAAAGCCCCTTTTCAAAAATTACATAAAGGTAAGAAATGATGTTCCTACAAAATATAATAGGTGGGTGGGTGGTTGGACGCCTTGCCTCAATACAAAAAAAGGGGGTGGGGTGGGGGGTAAATAAGGGCATTTTTGGGTCCCCCTATTTTGGAATCTTATGGCCCAGAAATCGTAATATACGATGTCCCAATAAAGAAGGGACGCTCGTTTCGCATGAAAATCAGTACTTGTGGGTAAGGGGACATCAAAGTTACAATCCGAAAATATTTTTGGAAGCACTGTTCAAAAATTGATTTATTTTTTTCACATAGATTAAATTAATTAGGTAAAACTTAGGTTTTGTGTAAATAGAATTTTATTAATAATGGACTCATTCTGCATGAGAGGGTGGGGGAAGGGACTTCACATAAAGCAGCTAAGTCGCTAATATCAATTTAAAATCTCAAGTCATCTTAGAATACGGTTCGAAACTCGGTAATTTAGGGAGAAAATTTTTCTGAAAATTGGCTAAATTTTGATAAATAATGCAGCAAGGGGGAGGGGAATTTAATTTTTGAAAATTTTTTCTCATCATCACATTCCACATGCTTTTCTTGATTAAAAGCAAATTTACGAATATATAATGCATGCGAATTTCTGTCAAATAAAAAAGTGCTTTGATATGGAAAAAAAAAATTTTCAATTATTTTGACGTCTACACTTCTTTGTTCCAGCGGAAAATTTTTGTTTTTATGTGTCCATTACATAAGTTATTAAAGAAGTTACTAAATTCCATACAGAAATTGTGTAGGCTCATCTTCATTTAAAAAGGTATAACTCAGTGAACTCCTGAGCTAGTGTGAAATTCCGTACGATGGAATACTTAGGACTAATTTCCTCGATAAATTATCGACTTTTCAACAACTTTCCAAGACTAAAAGCCATTTCGAATTGTTTTAAGAACAAATATAACTGCTTCATCTGAACTCCTCCACCTCACCTCAAATGGGTCCAATAACAACAAAATTCTCCTTACAAAATACTTCAAGTCATAATCAATCAATTTAGTTCATTTAAAAAAAATTAATTTTTGAACAATGGTTCCAAAAATGTTTTTAAAAGCAGATTTGACCTTCTTCCCTCCCCCAAAAAGTAGGAGTTTCCATGCGGAACGAAGGTCACTCCTTCTTATATATGTATTATGTTATAACTTCTGAGCCATAAGATTCAAAAGTGGGAAATATCAAAAACTGACCTCATTTACACGCTCTCGAAAGATAAGAACTTTTTTTGGCATTTCAAAAAATTAATTTTGTCAATTTTTATTTCAGGAATTATTCATGATAAATTATGGAGGTCGGTGCCTCAAATGGTGAAATTTTACTGATGAAAAATGCGCGGGGGGGGGGTAGAGGAGACACATTAAAATATAAAAAGAAATTAACGCTGAAAAATACGTGAATAAAAAGGTCAAATTTTCAGTTGTTTGCAATTAGCTCTCAAGGTTGCCTAATCAACAGTGCCAGATTGAAAGCCCAAATTCCCGGTGGGTCACCTTGCGATGAGACCCCAACAAAGTATAATCACACAAGATTAAAATTTACAAAAAATTAGAAAGTATACAGGAAAACTCAATCACATTTTGTATTTTATTTATGAGATTCACTATCAGAAAAAATTGGATGGAGGTGGAATTTGAAGAATTTTGGAAACCCCTCTTATTCAATTTATCGGTTGAAATTTCCCGTCAATCTGGCACTGCTAATGAAGGCCTTTTTTTCAGTGATAAAGAATGTGTCCCCTATAGTTAAGGGTAGGTGGGCGGCGGGGCGCCCTCGATGGCTTCAATATCAAAATAATTTATTTTATTCTTTTGTTTCGAACCGTGAATGGAAAAAAATTCAAGAGTTCAGATTTTTGTATCCTAATACAAAGGCTATGGGAGAGGTGGGGAAAGGGAGATCCATCTATCACCTTTTTTAAAGGACACATTTCTAATGACTGAGGAAAGTCATTTACAAAACACTAAAAAAATTATCTGTAATGTGTTTTTCGGTATTAATTTTCTCATATCTTTTCAATCAACTCCCCTATACTGCCTCCCTCCCATTTTTTTCTGTCAGTGAAATTTCATCATATTATGTTTTACTAAAAGATGCTTGGTAACCGGTAATTCATTATTTGGAAAATGAATAGCAACTTACCAGAAATTTACAATAATTTACTCAAATTACCGGAAATTTACTTTTTCTCATTCTTTGTTCATAAGATAATAATTTTTAAAAATTCATTATCATCAAGATTAATTATTTTAATTTTCAAATTAGCACACATTTCGAGCACTCCGGTTTTTCGATTAGGCACACAATCACCGAGTTGCTCTCATATACGCAACTGGTGCCATTGAAATGGAGCACCATGCACAAAATCAAATAAACACTAAAACCACTTTTACTCACCTTTTACCGGATGTTGCTGGCTCTAAGATGAATTTATCGAAGTATAAGCGTACCAGACGTTCACGTTCTTCCAAGCCGGGTAATAAAAATTCAACCATTTCATCCAGACGGTCGTTAACAGCCCAATCGAATTGTTCGGGGGTGTTACTAGCTAATACTAACATGAATCTGCGAATATAATTTAAATTTTTCCACTTCGCTTCGAAACGTTTTCAAAATTTTTGAGAGAATTCCGAACTTACTTATCTGATTGTTCACCAGTTCTGTATAAGAATGCATTCAAAGTAGCTCTCAGGCTTTCGCTAATATATTCGGAGCTTCTTTTACGCAGAAAAGCGTCGGCTTCGTCGATAAACAATAATAAACCTTTGCGCGAACTCGATGCCCAATCGAACACCTTATGGATAGCGGTAACACCTTCTTTACCCATTGGAGCTACATCACCGCCAGTTAAAATGGCGTAATCCATGCCAGAATGTGCAGCTAGTTTCTAATTGCAAAAACAATTAATTCAAGTTCCTCCAATAAGGACATGCTAATGGAGAACTTACCTTGGCGAACATAGTCTTTCCAGTACCGGGGGGCCCATGCATCAATATATTTCGGTACATGCCTCGATTTCTTTTGGTATTTTTTGTAGCAATGGCAATATCTCTGAGAACAAAAAAGAATGCAAAATAAATAATTTAAATACTCAAAATAATTTTTTGTTTATCTCATTCATCTCTAACAGTCCTAAAGAAGAGTAATTACCTCAATCTTTCTTCTAAAGTGGGTGCTAAAATAACTCCGGATAAAGTATCGCCGGATTTCAATCTTAATTTTTTCGCAGTAAGAATGGGATGCTTTAAGGTATCTAAAAATGAGAACCTCGACGTTTCTCGAACAAGTGAGGGCTTGCCTGTGAAAAATGAAATATTATTATTTCGTCCAACACAGCAAATAACTTCAAGTCTCAGTTGATCATATATTCAGAAACCTAGACGAGCCTCGACGTATCTAGCGGTTACATTGGTAGCTCCTTTGGCAGTGTAAACTCCTAAGGCGAGTAAAGATAATCCACCGACGGCGGTCAACATTTTATCCCAATCGTGCAACAGAGCTTGAGTACCTGCGCCTATTACCGAACCCGCGGTTCTGAAATAATTTGAAAATTAACAGATTTCTAAAAAAGGTGGAAAATATGGGCACGTTGGACTCACGTAATAGATTCAAGAACAGTCTTTCGATTTTCTTCAGCTTTTACTCGTATTTGTTCCATTATCAAATCGTGGTTTTCGCGTTCGAATTTAGCTCTAGCAGCCATCTTAGCTTGAGCTTTTTGCATTTCTGCTTTCGATCGCAGTTCCATCTCATGTTCGATGGTAGCTAAAGTGGAAAAATTTCTGTATATTTCGACGAATCATAAAACACGATCGCAGTTCAAAAGCAACTGTACCTTTCCTGAGAGCTTCTTGTTTCGCCACAGACTCCTCTTGTCGACGCAGGTTTTCGTCATTGATTCTTTGTTGCTGAAGAAGTTGGTCTTCATATCTACGTGACAGATTCAAATGAAAACCATACCTATCGAGACACTAAAGTAACCTAGACGGTGATTACCGTTTACGCGCCAATTGGTCTTGATACTGCGCTCTAGCTTGATGCTGTTTAGTCTCTTCTGCAATAGTTTTACGCCGTTCTTCAGCCTCCACTCGTTTCTGTTCGATTCTACTTTGCTCGATATGAGCTTCATATTCCTTAATTTTAGACTGGTACTCTTGCTGTTTAGTTACTTCTTGTAATTTGGATAATTCTAAGGCGTCTTTTGAATGCTCTGAAAACCGTATCCGGAATTACATCATATTCATTTTCACCTAAACACTATCAAATGAAAAACACTTACTCGATCGTTCCAACTCTCTGGCTGCTTGTGCGGCTCGTTCAAGGGCTGAGGAATCGAAAGAATAAGGTTCCATGGATTTTGATTTACGCTTATCATCCCCAGAACCACCGGAACCACCCGATGCACCGCCGGTGTTATCAGAATCTGAAGGTGGCGGCAAACCTTCCGTTGGGATTCCGGGCGTATCTCTGCGTATACCGAATAACCACGACATTATCGAGAATTTTTGGATACTACGATGAGTCTAAATTTCGTATCAACCGCATGGATTCGGATAAAATCGATATCAAAAAGGTAGAAAACACCTTCAAACTCCAATGCTCATTCTCACGCGGTATGGTGGTTTCATCACGTTTCCAGCAAATCACCGGTTTCAAGGTTGCCAAGTTTCGTCAATGGTACCAACTTTAAACTAAAAAGCTCAAATTTGCTGTGGTGGTAACACTGTTTGGTGATTAGTACGACGGAGGTCTTAAACAACACCTCCTATAATAAAAGGCCTGGGCGCAGGCAAGGCTCAGGTGTTGTGACGTCACGCTTAGGAGGCTGAAGTTGCGCGTTTTACATTGTTTCTTATGTAACTTTGCGAATTTTTTACGGCGCTCCAGGCGACGCTAGCGATTTGGAAAAAATTTTACCGTAAAAAGGAGATGATGCGGAGTATGTGAAAAAAAATTCAGACTTATAAATGAATAAATACAGATTTTTGAAAAAAATAACAAAATCGCTATTTTGATAGGTAGAAGTCTGATTTTTTTTTTATATACTCTCCATAACGTCCTCTATGAGGTAAAATTTTTTCCGAAGCGCTAGCGCCACCCGGAACGCCGTAAAAAATTTGCAAAGTTACATAAGAAACAATGTAAAAACGCGCAACTTCAGCCTCCTAGTGATGACGTCATAACTCTGCGCCCAGGCCTTTTATTATAGGAGGTGTTGGTCTTAAACGTCTTTCAATTGAAACTACCACTTTTAATCATGTTTGAAATCACTTTTTAATCGTTCAGGATATCCATTATTTAGAACAATCGATTATTTTAATCAATTAGTTTCTTCGTTTTAACTTAATTGAAATCATTCTTGAGAATGTAAAAACCATATTAGAGGAATAAAATAGAATTTCAGTCCGATTATACACTTAATGGAGCTTTTGTGCGTATGACGCTTCGAGCCGAACTCCAAGACACTATCCATGATCTTTCCATCTTCTTATCCGTCGTCCAGGAAAACTTTTTTATCCATGTAAGTTTTCTCCCAATGTTTGGATAGGAATTTTGATAAAAGTAAATGTATCGAACTTCTCTGACAAACGTATCTCTCAAATTCATCTTGTAGATTTATCAACGCAACTACATTCAAATACTGGTAATTATTTCACCAACTATACCGTTGGTAGTACATCGTGACGTGTTTCTCAACAATTATAACATATTCGAATAAATTTCAGATTCTTTATGAAAATGACCAATTTGGACGGTGAAAATTCATCAGATGTTACCAATAACGACGTTAAAGAGAAAGTCGAAGAAGAAACTCCAATAATCGAACCAATTATTAATCTTCTACAACAACTAGAAGATTACTCACCCACCGTAAGTAATCATCTAGTGCATTATTCCCGCCCATCCATAAAATCATATCATTTACGAATTACCATTACAGATCCCCGATGCTGTAATGAATTCATATCTTCAACAAGCCGGATTTGATGCTTCCGATCCAAGAATGTGAGTACATACATTTCAGAACAAACACCATTTAAATAACTTGTATTAACATTCCTTTTCCTTTTCAGAACTCGAATAATTGCGTTAGCAGCACAGAAATTCATTTCCGATATTGCCAACGATGCTTTACAACAGTGTAAAATCAGGACATCTAATCAAGCCAGTAAAGGGAAAACCAAAGATCGTCGCTACCACTTGACACTCGAAGATCTCGCTCCATCTTTGGCCGAATACGGCATCGTTGTACGAAAACCACCTTATTTCGTTTGAACTATCATTTCTATTTATAAGTTGATTATCACCGAAGTTGAAAGTTTTTTGTATACATTCAAAGTAGATTAGTTGGAATTATATGTACCATTTATGTAAATAATCGTGAAATTGTGTTTCAAATTATTCATACCATTCTTTCAAATGTTTTATATGCGGAAATAGACTTCTTCTAATGTTTCATTTGGCAATATACCTTTTCATCGAAGTCTTCATTTTTAAATTTTATTTTACGTAGCTTTTATTTTAAAAAAAAATATCACTACACGCTACAAAAATAAAAATGAGTTACTTAAAGCCAGGATACTTGAAAATGTACAATTTATTCATCTAAACATCTATACTTTTTCCTTAATTTTTCATGTTTGTTGCGTTTTTCTTTGTGATTTTTCCACGGTTTCGCAGTCGCTGTTTTGCTCGTGTCACAGCTGAAACACAATTTCAACAATGTAATGAATTTTCTGGTGCGTTCGTATAAAATATAACTTCACTTACACTCCGAGTTTCTGAATTTCGTGGCTGTCGAATTTCTGTAAACCTTTGCTATGCACGTTTGCTGTCGATTGCTCTTTGAAAAGTGAATATTCGAGATCTCTAGTCGCAACTTTAAACGGCTATAAAAATTATCATCGTAAATACACAACACATAGGATTGAAATAAAGTTGAAATCGCTCGCAGAATTACTTTGATTGCTTTCAATGTCCGTAGAGGTATACTTTCTTCGCTTTTTTCTGGCGCTTTTTCAAAGGTATGAAATTCATTTTGATCTGTATTCGGTGGCGCGTAACAATACAGTAATTTACCGTTGACAAAATCTTTTAAAATGTAACGAGCTGCTCTAGGATTATCAGGTTGTCCGTTTGCGGTCATGAATCCACGATTATCTGTACATTTTATACGTTATTAAATCAATCCATTCCATACCATTATGGGTAAGTAGTGAGCATGTTACTTACAAGCATAAGCATTTAGTAATTCTTCTGAATGAGGTGGTCGCTTTGGATCCTCTCCTTCTTCAGGCTTCGGTATCATGATTCCATATTTTGATTCTAATGTATACCTGGGAATTAACGTGCATATTAAGTTCACTGGAGGTACATGATCTCTCATTTGGTCTATTGGTAAAATGCCATTTATTATCATATCAGCTTTAGTTAATACAAAACTTGGCATCACTAATCCAGGACAATCACATAACAAAATATCTTTGTCGAGGTATACAGTCTGAAATTGAAAAATGAACCGAATAAAAATTGTATCATAATTATTAATAAAGACAACGCGAATATTACCTGAAAATGTTTCGTTTTGCCTGGGGTAGCTGATACAGAAACTTTTTTGTAAGTAAGGAGGGCATTAATAGTTGAACTTTTACCCACATTAGGATACCCTACGAGACCAATGGTAACAATATCTTTATTTAAATTGGCACCTTGTTGTTCTGGAAATCTTCTAAAAAAATCTATAAGTTTGCACCTGCTTAACAATTGAGCAGAGTTGTGAGTTCTATGGTAACGAGCTGAAAATACGTTAAAATTAGCTCAAATAAATTCGATAAAAATATAAAATCGAAATTGTCATTTACTTTCGCATTCTGTCTCTTCTCCAACGATTTCCTCTTCTTCATCTGTTTCAAAATCTTCATCTGCGCCTTCATCTAGAGGTTCTGAATTTTCCTCTTCGCTATTTTCATCTTCTGGTATTTGATTCTAAAAATGAAAAAGGTACTACAAAAAACTCTATAAAAAATGATAAATGAAAAAAATTGGCTACGCATACTTCATTTTCTATTTCATCATCGTGATCTGTGGACTTCAAAGCGCTGAAAAATACCACAGAGACATTGATCGAATCGAAATATTTAGCCCAGGTGCGTCTTTGTTGATAAGTTAAAAAATCAGCTTTATTGCATAATATCAAGTTCAATTTCTTCTTATCGACTTCTTTGACATAACGTTCTAAATCCTCGCACCGAAACAACAACGGATTACGAGCGTCCACGATTTGCACTAGTACATCACTAAATTCCATTCTCAACGTTAGATTATTCCACGAAAAAGTTACAGGAACTATTGTATATTAAACATTTTGCAAACCTTCGTTCCACAACACGCCATAACTGTCTCCAAAAATCTAAATTTTTCTCATACGGCGTTAAAAGTAATCCACTTTCTTCTTGAAATATCGCTAAATTCCTCCTCCAGATTAAAAATTCTTCTTTTTCTTTACTTTGAAGTTCTTCAGCTGTCATAGAGGTGTCCCATTTTGGTCTACGAGACAAATAAAAGATTTAAAATCGATACCGATGCGAATGAAGTTTCCTCAGGTGATACTTGCCTTCTGGGAATTTTGAGTAAATCTTTATTCTTGTTTTGAGTTTCTTGTACTTTTCTCGTTTCTTCCGAAGATAATAGACCAACTCCGCTTTTAGGATTGACAAAGGTGATGTTCAATTTCTCCGCCTACACGAGATTATTGAAGAATTAAAATATATATCACAAATGGATGAAAGAATACTACGTTCTTGTATGTACCGCGAATTCTGTTCCTGCTAATTCAGCGGTCGACAAAAATTCCTTGAATGAATCTTCTTCAGTGACAGATTGTAAGTTGAGTTTACTCCAGTCATAACCATCTTTCAGTTCGGAAGTATGAAGCTGAAATGAGAATGAATATTGCAAACGGATGTTTATTGGAGTGTTTTTGTAGAAAAGTACGACTTACGAAAGAATCACTGTTCAGTTTTCCTGTTTTGTTGCTGAATCTGTTTTTGATGAGTGATCTACCGAGATTACTGTTTTTATTTTTACCCATGTTGATTTATTATTTTACGATTTCATTCTAAATTCGACGATAAAAGCGTAAATATCATGTTGTGATGTTTTATCAAAAAATTTTCAAATTTTCACCGATTCGGAATTGCCAACCGTTGTAATCAAATATTAGCAGTCTTCTTTTCAAAATCTCAAACTTAGCTGAAAAATATCCTAGTAAATTAAGGTAAATTACCATTACCACAAATTACTCTCGAATTTGGATCTTTTTATTAAAAAATAAACATTTAATTATGTGTACTTTATTATTTTCTCATTTTTCGCTAAGTGGAGTAGAGTAATAGACTTTAATACTTATATGAATGACGATATTCATCCTACAGATGATCAGAAATCTTGACTATTAAAATAATTTCCTTACAGCTCCAATTTGTTTGAAAACGATAACTACTCAAACTTTGAAGTGGCTGTAAAAAAATGCTTTATGATAAATTGTTGTTTTATTACAAAGGGAAAAATTATTTCTTAAAAATTTTTCACTCTACTTTAGCCTGTTTAAGGCATCCAGAATGTATGCGGTAGGGAATGATAGGTAGAATTGATAAATAGGTTACATCAAAATTCTTAAAATTAACTCTTCATGATCAGAGACAAAATCGGAATGAATTTTGAAAATTCTCATTGGAAATGCGGAATGTGCTTCATTGAATAGAAAGAAAATTCTTACACAGAAATGTTCATATATTTTTTTTTAAATTGTGAATAGTTACATCAGTTCACGTGAATGAAAGATATTCAGGGAATATCTCAATTTTCTATATTCAAGTTATCCGGTATCACTTATGAAAAGATCATACAATTTTCTTGATGCATAAAAAGTAATTTGCCCCGGAGAGATGTTATGAAAACTTCAAGAATGTATTTACTATATAGAGACATAAACAAATTGAAAGCAATAGATAAACATACGACATGATGAAAAAATTAACAAAATTTTTATCTAGCTTAAGTTTTTTATTGTTTTAGACATAGGTAATGAAAATAAAATTACTAACACATAACTTGTTGCATAGAATTGCACAAAATAGACACGAATGGGCAAGACTGAGGGAGGCCTTTGCCCTGCTTTAAGGGCCAGATTTAAAAACTATTTTAAGTTTATCTTTCTTATATTTAATTTTGTAAACACACTTTCACAGGCTGTAAATAAATAAATAAATGAAAATTGAAAAATAATAAAAAGTTTGCAAAATACAGTATTCCTTTTAAAATAAAAACCATTTCTCATACTTATCACTTTTGCATTGCCAGATGAAAACACATCCGGAAATTTGATTATAAATATCGGAACTTAATTCTTCAGAACTTGGAAGTCTTGGTTCCTCCCTTATGAAGAGATAGGACATTTTCATATACGAGTAGCACCATTTTTGCTACTTTTGATAAGAATTTATTTCTTTCACATAAAATTTTCTAGTGAAATTTACACATAAAGGATATGTTGTATTTTGAGTATGATCTATCAATGTAAGATAATGTATGCTACAACGCATATAGATCCACATATAACGTCCAACATTAATGGAAAAACATTCATTATGAATTAGTTGTTGGTTGAATACTCCAAATAAACATATCAATTCGATAATTTTTCTATAGGTAAAATGTCTTGTAAATCTTATGAGATCTAGTAAATGTCTCACCAATGTCTTGGGTTCAGCCAACACCTATGCAAATTCTCATCCTTAGACGATTAATGTATGGTTTGTCAACTCATACTTATGTACGTATGTTGATGGATATTCATCAATCAATTACAAAATGATATAAAACGTAAAAAAATGAAATACACCACTCACCGATCTCCTTCTCAAACGAGATACGCTGTAAAAGCTCAGTTTTGAATTCAAAACTCAGCTAAAAAATGATTAAGAAAGAAAGAAGAATGAAGAAAAGATGGAAACACTAGGTAAAAATATAATTTTATTTAAAATTTCAATTTTTCTTTACTTTTTTTACATCAAAGTAACTAATGTCACAACGCATTTAATAATTTCATACGTACTTATGTTACCATTATGAACACCTTCACATTATTGTTCGTATTTTTTACTTTCTTGCCTACTAATTTTAGTTTCTGTTTGACTGATTGACTTTATTGGCAGTTCGATATTTACATTCGACTTATCAAAATCAACTTCGTAATGAAGATCTTTATCATCTAGTTGTGACTGATTTCTTTGCTCGTCCATATCCTCTGCTGTAATGTATCTTTTTCCGATGTTAAGCGAATAATTTTCCTTTTGTTTTTCCTCTTCTAACCCATCTTCATATTCTAGTGCGTCTTCTTCATTGCTTAAAAGATCGGGGTATCGTTTGCCAAGGCCAAATGAATATACTTTGTCTCTTTTACCAAGACCGAATGAATATTTATCTAAAAGATACAGATTATTAAACACAACGTAATAAATAATTATTACTCAAATCTAAAAGTAAATTGTAAAATATAACTTGGATGAGCTACTCGATTATTTTTAGTCCTGAAAGTCTACGTTATCAAGAAACACTCGCCAAATGCAATAATGAAAAATCTACATATTCGTAAAATGAAAAGATAAAAAAATTATAAATGGCACTGCCTAACTCTACTCAAACTGCTAGATCGTTTAACATATCACTCCAAACATTAATGCATGAATTCCATCATTACTAACTTTGTCTCTTTCCAAGACCAAAATTGTAGTAACCAAGTCGTTTTCCCAAACCAAAAGAGTATTGAGGTTTTGCCTTTTTATCAAGCCCAATATCGTAATCTGCGGAAGAGAGCCTTTTTCCAAGACCGAAGTTGTAATTCTTTCCACGTTTATTCTCTATCGAAGGGTATAATATTCTGTTCTCCGGTTCTTCGTTTTCATTTCTTTTTCCTAACCCAAACGAATATATATTTTTGCCTTCGAATCTTTTCCCAAGGCCGAAACTGTAAACTGGTAATCTTTTATATTCGGATACATAGCTGTAGGCTCGTTTCCCTAAACCAAAATTATAAAGTCTTTTTTCTTCATCTCCCAACATTGGCTCGCTGATGCTTATTGCTATGTTTGTGAGCATCAAGAACATGAATTCACACTGCATTCTGTAACATAAAAAATCCTCCATTAATAAATCTCGAATAGCTAGAGTTAAAAATAAATAAAAATAGAGATATTTTAGGAAGAAAGTAAGTGAGATAAAAAAAAGTAGGCATAAGAAATCACCATTTTATACTATTTTAAATCAAATTGAAATTATAATTAGGAAGAATAAATGAGCTACCATACTGATTTCACTTTCTCCGTAACGTTACTCTGTTTCATTTAACTTATTTGTGCAGTAATTTTGTATAAAATTTTTCACAACAGTCTCATTCAAATGACGAGTTATCAAAATTTATATTTAAGAAAATTTTTTTCAAATATCTCAAAATTTCAATTTTTCAACTAATTTTGTGAAAACATGTATATTTCATTGTTTTCCATCAAGATGGTCGAGAATTTCTCACGGAAGTTGTTCTCTCCAATCCCCACCATTTCTTTTGAATTGTATTCTCTGTGAATATCATCTTTATCCAAGTCTCTACTGTTAGCATTCAATCGCAATTTTTTTTTCACATTTTCTGCAAAATTTTTCCTGAGTTTTGTTAAAATTTTTAGAACTATTTTCATTTTTTATTTTTTTCCAAAAAAATGAAAAAATTTGATTTTCACAAATTTCCAAATTCTCAAACACAATATCATCCAAAATAAAAAAAATAAGTTGAAAAACGTAAGCAGCCATGCCGCATTACTGGAGCTGAGTTTTTAACTGGGGCTTGTTTTGATTTAGTAATAACCTTGCTTAACCGTTCATCACTACAGGCCACACCCAATACCAAGTCTGAAAACCACTACCCTATCCTTTCCAAAAACACTTACGAAATTCAATTTGGCACAAATGTAGTATTTCTTGCCATGAAATAATCATGCGAACACTTATTTCTCAAATTATAACTATTTGAGGGTCCTCAAATTATCTTCAAATTTTGTAAATCCGCCATTTTGGATCCATTTTGACTCAAATTTAAGTGGTTATGTTCTGGTCACAAACTAATCCTTCACACAAAGTTTGACCATTCTAGGCCGATTTGGTGATGAGATATGGAAGATTCATGAAATTTCCTGCAGCAATTTCCCCTCCAAAAGCCGTTTTTTGCTCTAACTCCCCTCCAAAATCACTGAGGAAGCTAAAATCAAAATACGTTTGTCACTTGGGCTCATTTTATCATATGACACAGCAATAAAAAATTTTCGACCCCTCCTGTACCCCCACCACTATTTTAGGTTGGTAACCCCGCCTTCCCCCTCCAACATCATGTATGGAAGTGAATTCGGGATATAGTATACAACTTATCCCCAATAACCATATGAATTCATATTAATTACATTTTTACCAACTTGAGGCTCCTCAAGCTCTACTCAAAATTTTGATAATCCGCCATTTTGAATCCATTTTGATCCAAATTCAAGAGGTCATATTGTGGTCACCAACTAACCTCACACACAAAATTTGACCTCTTTAACTTGATTTGGTGGGGAGATATGGAAGATTCAAGAAATTTCATGACTCAAAACTTCCTCAAAAAGCCGTTTTTTGATCTAACTCCTCTCAATATGCACTCAAGAAGCTGAAATTTGGATATGTTAGTATCCGTGACTCACTCTTTCATATGAAGTCAAAAACGAAAAATTTGAGCTATTTGCCCCTTCTCCAGCCCCCCTCAAAATTTGAGTGATCCGCCATTTTGAAATTTATCGAAAAAACAAAAAAACTATTTTTGCGCATTTTCAAGAAGAGTCTCTCACCAAATTTTGAGCGAATTTTATGAATACTCGCCGGCGCTACGCGTGGGGAAAAAAAAAATATATATATATATACCAAAAAGTTAGACATTTGCCAGATGATTACAAATAGTCTGAAATGCAAAGATTTGAAGACCCCACCCTCCCCCGACCTTCCCTTCCCAAATCAGGTAGGCTGTAATAGCTATCGTTTTGTTAAAAACTCAGCTAAAAATGATAATTTAAATGCTACATACTTAATATCTATTTCACTCTTCATTAAAAACCGGGAAAAATTTTCCAAAGATTTTTGCTCGACTCTGATAGAGTTAATTATGTATCTTGTAAACAGGACGAATACATCATTCATTCAACGACAGCGCGAGGCGTAAAAAAACACGATATTTTTACCGCAAAAAGAAATGATTCTGTAGAACTCAGTAGTATGGTTTTTTCTATTCGCGCTCACTTCCAACATTATAAATTAAAAATAAATCAATAACAATAAGAAAACCCTAAAACGCTGCCACCATTGAAACTCTCAAATTTCAAAACGCATAGGTAAGCGAAGCTAGAATTCAATGAAAAGAAAATGAGAAATCTTAAAAAAAAAAATTTCAACGTAATCAACGCATTATTAGGTTATCGCAACCTACGGTATGTTTTTCCTAATTTTTTTCATCATTAGACGCCCTCACTATGTATTTTAGGATAGATTACCAACATGATACTAAATGCTTACGATCTTTTATCGATACTGAACGAGAATAATTTCCTTTGGACTTTGAAAAACCGAACTTTCCAGAATTAATAACTATTCACGTATACGAATTAATTCCATATTTTTCTCAGAACAAAAATTATGTCTCAAGGAGACGCCTTGAACTTGAAAAATTACGCCAATAAAATAAACATAGTAACCCACGTCATAGCACCTTTGTACAACCGAACACCGAGTACAATATTCAAATCCTCTTAGTCACCTTCGGGACCGATACATTACCCTTATATTATACTCGATAGAAATAAAAGTATATCTCGCGAATTTTTCTTGAAAATAGTCCTCGTCTACATCCCTGCTGAAAATCACTCCAGCGCTTTTGAAAATTACTTCTATACTTCGTATATCTACTTTAAAATCGAATGACTTCACGCACGTTGAAGTTCATAGTTGTTTAGCCAGCTCCGGCAGTTGGTAAAGTATCAAGTATAATCTACGAACGTATAAATGTACGATAACGCTGTAGCCTTCGGCCAAGGAACTTTGCCAATTTTTCATAGTAAATTCAAAAAGTATACGAAACACTCGATACCACTCATAGCAGTATTTCTAAACTACACATCAACGTGGATAAATTTACATCGAAGAAAAATGGAAAAAAATCATTTCGTAATCAATCTTCAACCGTTTCTTTGCTTCGTGTTTTTAACCATACTTACCAGCCAAAAATAAATCGTCAGTTGCGTCTTAAAGCTTTAATTCATCACACCCTTACTCCATATCGATACAGTATTTACATAACGGAAAAAGGAAAAGACTCCGGATTTGTACGCGTTCATCGAACGATATTAGATGACAATTATATACTCGCAGCGATCATTTTAATTGGAGGCGCTTATTATATACAAATTTAATTAATATTCACCCATAAACAGAGGCAAAGCGAATTCTCCGAAATGAGGAAAAGTGTTTGTGGTGTATAAGTCTTTGATTAATTCGCCAATGTAGAGGGTAACGTGTGCTATTCGTGTTCCAAGTTAAAGGCCATGCGTATAGCTGTAAAATATCAGGTGACAATGGTGGTAGGTACCGACCTTTTGGGTAACGTAAGAGGTATGTATAATTATCTAAATTTATCTTTCTACGAGTTATTATTGTTTATCATAAAATTATCGATCATACCATTTATTCACGTTGGGATGTTACTACAATGATAAAATGTAGCCATATAAATACATTTTTTGCTTCTGTTTCGCAATTTAAGTTTGGAGAAAATAACTTGATTGAAAAAAAAAATCAACAATTCTGCATCAAAATAAGATCATCTTGATATTTTACAACGAAATGAAATAATACTCATACCTTATAACCGTTCAATTTTTTAATAAAAAAAAAAAATGTTGTACTTGATTATCCACATCAACATATAATTATGTATATTTTTTTTTGCTAAATCTTGCCACTTAAAATTTTTAGGTTAGCAGATCATCACATATGACCTATATATATATGTATGTCACATATCAAACAGACGTTCCCAGACCCGGCCTCATTTAAAGAGCTAGAGATGCCCGCGTGAGCTTTTCGGAAACCACTTGAACATAGCATATTAGGAACGTTCAGAGGGATAAGAAAAATTCAAAATTCATGTATACAAATGATATGCAAGGATTCTTATGAGATACACTTCAGATTTACTACTATCCTTGTCAGGCCCACGTGGGTCTACCCAAGATACCACCATATCCACGGCTTCCCAACGTTTGTATAAAACTGAAAGCTATATACGCTCAAATATACACACAAAACGTTGCGAGACCCAAAAGGGGTTTCGCAACGTAGGACCGGTTCTCGGAACGATAGTAGCATTTCCAAGATCGGGCCTGACTTTACCGTACCATACCTATTAAAACTTTAAGGAAGGTCAACGCCGGCTTTACGATCGCTGGTTGTGGGGAGGGGTGCAGTTCCATAAAAGTCAAGTGGGAAAGATAGTGAATTGTTAAAATTACCAAAATTTGATTTAAACACCTAAAAAAAAGAAAAAAAGAAGCTCTTTCAAACCCCCCCCCCCCCTTAAAACTGGCTATGTGCAGGGTGTTTGTCTCAATATGATCTTCATACTACATATAGGGCTACTTCTGGGACTCATATGTATGACAGTTTGCCTACCCTAATTGCTGAAGGACCAAAATACTAAGGTATGAAAAATAATAATTTTAAAATTTTTACTCACAAAAAACTGAAATCATCGAAAGTAGGTGGGTGATAAAATTCAAATAGCGTAAAAAGGTACTAGAGAAATTGATCATTTTTAGCCAAGTTTTTAATGCAAACAATAGCTATTACAGCTTACCTGATTTAGGAAGGGAAGGTTGGGGAGGGTTTCCATTTAGGACCATTTGTAATGATTTGGCAAATGTCCGACTTTTTGGTACATATATAATTACATCCCTTATCAGAAAAAGAAACATCTCACAAAGTAACTTTGTTTTTAATGGGTGTAAATGGTCAATACGAGATCCGATTCTGAGTTATATACATAAAATAGTACCTAAGCGGAAAATGAGATCCGCCTATAGTTTGTACGATAGAGATCTGTGTGGCATATACTATCCAACATAATGGTTCGGACCAACCAAGATCCGGAGTTCAGATCTCATGATGCTGGATTCCGCATCAATGATGTGAAACGGATCTCGGATTGTGCAGTTAGTAATCTATATACATATAAAATTATAAATAGATGAGGGTATTCATGAAATTCGCTCTAATTTTGGTGAGAGACTCTACTTGGAAATTTAAAGAACTACTTTTTTGGTTTTTTCGAAAAAATTCAAAATGGCGGATCACTCAAATTTTGAGGGGTGCTGGAGAAGGGGCCAATATCTCAAATTTTTTGTTTTTCGTCTCATTTGAAAAATTGAGTCATGGACACCAACATACCACAATTTCAACTTTCCACGTGCATTTGGAGAGGAGTTGGAACACAAAACGGTTTTTTGAGGAAGTTTGGAGTCATGACATTTTTTTTGAATCTTCTATATATTCTCACCAAATCAACCTACACAGGTCAAACTTTGTACGTAAGGTTAGTTGGTGAGCACAATACGATATTTTGAATTTGAGTCAAACTGAATCCAAAATGGCAGATTATCAAAATTTGAGTGAAACTTGAGGAGCCTTAAATTAGTAAAAATGTAATTGAAATTAGCTCATATGATTATTGGAAGTAACAAGTATAATATATGCTAAATTGATCTTCATACATGATGTTGGGTGGGAGGAGGAGGAGGAGGAGGGGTGATAGATCTTGAAATGTGGGGGAGTACGGAGTACATGAAAAAATTTTTTATTGCGTCATATGATAGAGTGAGACTAAGTGACTGCTAATTTTAGCTTCTTAAGAAAATTTGGAGAACTGGGGGGGGCAAAAACGACTTTTGTAACTGCTATACAGGAAATTTCATCAGAATCTTCCATATTTCCTCATCAAATCGTCCTACAGAGGTCAAAATTTGTATATTGAGTCAAGTGATGATCAGGATACGGTCTTTTAATGTTGACTCAAAATGGATCCAAAATGGCGAATCGTAAAAATTTGAGAATAATTTGAGGAGCCTGAAGTAGGGGTATTTTGAAAAATATATGTTCACATGATTATTGCATGGCAAGAAATATTATACATTTGTTTTAAATGTGACTTCTTAAGCGTTTTTTTTAGGGGGGGAAGGGGGAGATAGGGCAGAGGTTTTCCCACTAGGTACTGGGTGTGGCCTATAGAAATAAAAGGGTTTGCAACGTTATTTACAAACCTAAAAAAGTCCTAATTAAAAACTCGGCCATAGTAATGTGGCACTGGCTGCTTACCTCTTTTTTTTTAATCGAAGATTAGTATATAAAATTCATTTTTTCTCCATGGCTGTTTACGTTTTTACTATATTTTCCCATTTAACTTTGAAAAATTGATGGCGATAACGAATAATTCAGCAACGATGTTACACAACCTTTCGAGTGAAAATATAGTAATTTAATTAATTTTAACATTTCCCTACACAATTTATTTCGACGAATATATTGATTGCTTTTTCGGAGAATTCGTTTAATTTAATTTCAGTTTATTTTGCGATTTTATTTAACGGGTAAGCTTCGTGGTATCGTATTATTGATACAGTAGAGAGCCTCCTACATTGACTACATAATAATGTATACGCTATACATATATATAATTCATGTATCCAATACAAAAGTAAACCTTTTCCTATTTAAAATACAAAATAGCCATATAACTATGAATAGGTAGCTAGGCACCATATCAGGTCTATCAACTAGGTATTATTCGAATTATGATTATTTTATTACTATCATCATGACATTCCTTTGAATCAAATCTTAAAGCTTTATGAATTTCATTACTTAAATATTCACTCAGAATCAAAGATGAGGAACAGGTACCTTCTCCGTTAGCACATCTACATACCATTTGTAGAGTCACTTCTGCGGTTAGTTTTGGAAAAAATTAAATTTGTAATTAATTATATTTTTTTTCTCCTTTTAAACTTCTTAACGTTACCCGAGACACTAATTAAATACTTCGTATAATGTTACCAAATTTCGCATTTGCCACAAGTTCGAAACAAAAAATAAAAAGAATTGCTCTTAGGTGTTTATTCAATTAAAAATGAAAATTAATGTAGTCGATTAAACGTTACACGATACTTAATATTTATCGTTGTCGCAGACCCTCATTTTTGCGTCGGAAAATCGATTAAATACATATCTGAAACCAAAAATTTACCTAAACGAAACGATGGCGAGAAATTAAGCAAATTTTCCAACATACTGTGGAACGAAAACAGAACACAAAATGCTGCTTACGCTTTGGTAGGTACAGAATAATTTAATTGATGATATTTACACATTTATTCCGATAACAATTATTTTTATTTTTCCTTCAATGAAAATATAAAAAATAATAAAATTTATATCGTTAATTGTACAACACGTTTACGCGACAACCATACGTTTTCACTCAAGAATCAAGGAAGAACGAGCATCAAATACCTACAGGGCAGCGAAAAAAAGTAATAAACGTCGAAGCAAAATTATAGTAAACATATCTTCATTTAGAATGAAAAACATAATCAAAGCTGGCGTGAGAATATAAATTTCTTTACTTGCAACTCGATATTAAAACCAATAAATTATTCGCCCAACGAGTTTAACATTTTGTCCTTTTTCATCCTAAACTGAAACACGAATCCAACTAGATCGTTTTCTCACATTTCACGTCACTATAGGCAGAAACGTTCTACACGTAATAAAAAATTCAAGTGGGTAGAAAGCATTCTTTCTACTGCCTCGTCAAATTCTGTCAATTAAAAAAAAAATTCATTATATACTTCAATCTTAAACCATAACTCATCAACCATCGATACCTTGGATAAGCTACCCACGTATAGGATTTTCGGAAAATTAATTCATCTTTATAATTTTTCATTCAAGTTTTTTCTATAAAAAAAATATCTGAGTTAATTAATCCTTTCACACCCACATCCAGTACCCAGACGTAAACCTTTTCTCAACTCCTCAATACTTGGAAGAGTGGACTTGAAATTTAGTATACCCCTTTGCTCTAGTATTCATCATTTCACACTTTCCTCAAATTCTCTAAAAACCCCATTTTACATCCACTTTGATCCAAATTGAACGGGTTATATTGTGGTCACTAACTAACTCTGTCTATTTGAAGAAGAGATATGGGCAATTAGAGAAATTTCATAACTCAAAACTTCCTCGAAAAGCTAAATTTACTTTGACTCCCTTTCAAATTCATTTAGGAAGCTGAAATTTAGATACGTTACCATCTACATTATACTTCATCATATGACAAGACCAAAAATTTTGAGTCTTCGAGGTTTCATTCAGACTCCCTCAAAATTTGAGTAAACAGCTTTCAGAGATCGCTGTGAATATTTTCTCAATAAATTTTCAAGCGTTTTTCATGCATATTATCTATCGTATATAATTTGTACATAATATGTACGATGTACCTAGCTGTAGCTACTTACATCAACATGAGGGTGGCTCGAATTTCGCTTTTTTGTTGAAGAGTTTCGAGTTTCAGGGCACCTAACATAACGGCAGCTGAATTACTAGGATTATTTTTAGTTAATTATAAAAATATTTTTTCCATGAAATAAATTTGAAATTTGAAATTTGAATTTAAATCTAGCTAGAGCATCTTTCAAAATAGAGGGAAATCTTCAAAAATTAAAAAAAATTGATTTTGGGCCATTTGAATTTTTTTTCTCATCCATAAGTTCTTTATTGTTGTCCAAAGGCTAAGAAAAATTTATTCATTATTTTAAAATTTATTGGATTTTAATTTTTTTTTTTAAAAGAACGCCACTTTTGGGTGTTTCAAAAATGAATAATAAATGCGCAATTTATAGATCGCGTGCATGCTAAAAACGCGTTCCCAGTTCTTTATAACTCATGAGAGAAAAGATGCCCGATTTTCACCTTGCAGAGATGGACAAAGTTCAGGGGTACTTGGCAGAAAAACACTAAAAATGTGTAATTTTTAAGCTTTGGGAGCCCCTACAAAGTAAAATTTGAGCGTATTTGTCTCCGAAATTCTGAATAGCAGTAATTAAGCCCGTATCACGCATGCAAATTATAAACTACCCATGAATCATTTTTTTTTTAATACCAAAAAACGTTGCTTTTTTAAAAAAATTGAAAAAAATTAAATCTTTCAAATTTTGAAGAAAATAAAAATTAAGACTAATATTTTTTTTGGAATGTTAGTACCTAACATTATCTTGTATATTAATAATTTTTTTTTTTTTTTTTTTTTTTTAAGGTTAATTTAAGTGGCGTCTGTAACTGCTATTGGTTTTTTACGCCACTATCCGGTAGGAATGTTAGATTCTGTGGAAGAGATGGGAGCGCTTGAGGAATTGAAGGACATTGTGGATTAAGTTTGGGTCGTCTATTATAGGAACAAAAGTATTACTTATGTTTGAGCATTGGCGGTTAATTTTACCTTATTGCAAAAAATATAATTATTCAATTATTAATTCAATTTAAAAAAATTTTTTTGAATTTAATTTTTTTTTTTTCATTAGTTCTTATTTCAATTTTAGGTGCAAAAATCGAAGGGTTTATTTTTAATAATTAATAAATTTCCTGAATGATTAATAAGATTATTTTATATTAATAAAGTCTATGTTTCCTTTTATTAAAAAAAAATAACAATAATTCGAAATAATAAAAAATTCAATTTTTTTTTTGGAATTAACGTGCCATTTACAGAAATTTGGCTAGAGGCACGAGATCGCTTGAGGTTAGAGTGGTGGAAAGAGGCCAGCTTCTAGAGAAAAAGTATATTTTTTTAAATTTTATTTTATTAGTTATTATTTCAATTTTAGGCACGAAAATCATTTAATATGTTTATGAAGTAAAGTGTTTGGACCTAAAGAAGTTTCAAAAAAACCAAAAATTCATTTTCTGACATTGTATTTCAATTTTTAAAAATTTTACTTCATTTGCAGTAATGTTTTGGGTAAATTTGAGGGTTGAAATTTTTTGCGTATATTTTTTTTGTCATTTGGCCATTGTCACTCTATTCGTTCAATTACGAATAGTCTGGAACGTGAAAATATAACACCTTTCCTCTCCAACTCTTTTTTGTAAATGAAGGACGGGGGGTAGGGACGTATAGGATAGTTTTCAATAAAACTTGACCATTGACCAATGCAAAATGAAATAATACTCTGAATTTAACACAGGGGCGTACCGAGGACATTCTTCAGGGGGGGGGGGGGAGAAAACCAAAAATTGCCAACTTATACCATGTATACCATGAAATTTTACAAACTGTTGACCTTTTTTTTTTTTTTTGCTCCGCGAAAATGAGATGTGAAACAAGATGTCACAGTTTTCTTGTTCTTGTTAGTCTTCAAAAAATGTAAAAATAGCTGTAATAATACTGCGCAGATGGTCAAATTTACCAACTTTACGCTAAAACTCCAAATTTACCAACTTTCCAAAAGCCAAGGGTGGAAGCTCCTCCCCCCTTTTGGTACGTCCCTGATTTAACATGAAAAGTTTTTTTTTTTTTTTTTTTTTTTTAAATAAATAAAGCTTAAGCTCTTAGGTTGATATCAACACCTTCCATAAATTGAATCAAAGTTTGAAAACTTTAGAATTTTTTCAAAAATCCCCAATTTTCACCTAATTTGAAAATTTTCCACGTCGACGATTTACATTACCTTATCCACAGACCTGAGAAAAGTAGAAGTCAATTTTTCCAAAATTCAGGACCTCTGAAAATATTTCGAATTCGTTGAAAAAACGATATTTCACGTATTTCTACAAAATAAAATCACTACCAAAACAATAACTGAGGAATATCACATTTTACATCATCTTGCAACCCGTAGACAGATTTTACCGAATTTCTACGTCTCAGGGATTCTCAAAATTTCGCTTGTTTGGCACTAAATCACCTACATTACGTAATACGTGATGCTTTTTCATTCGCCTATACAGTTCGACGTCGAGCTACGATAGACTCTAATTAAAATAGAGATCGTCTGTTACAACGCCGGTTTAATAAGAACGCTGCTCCGGGTTTTAGCGAATGACGCGTCACAAATTCATGAGGGAAATTAAGAATTATGGTTAAGTCGTAAAAAAAAAAGAAACTTCTTTTACAAACCGAACGTGATAATGGTCAAGTCTCGGGATGATTTTTTTCTACTCCACGTCCTCATTTCATAATATCTCACGATTCGTAACTGAGATGGTTTTTTTTTATATGCTAGACTGATTAATGTTCTGATATAACGAACGACTTGTATCGAAAACCAAGGCAGCGCAAGTTATATTGAATACGAATTTTATTAATAAAAAAATACTTTCCTAATTTTATTTCAATATTGCTCTCAAATTTTTAATGATTTAAAAAATGTTTTGATGAGCTTTCAAAATCGTCACAAAATTTTTAGCATTTTATTTCACTAGCTTACATATTTGAGTTTATACCTATACGATAAGATTTCAATAGGAAGCTCCAAACACTACAAGATTTCAAATATCTCCTTAGGTTATTAGACGACTTGGAGCCCGGTGATATCAAATTTCGAAAAAAAAAATATTTCCATCCACTCTCGTGTACATTGTAACTAATGTAATCCAATATTTCTGCTTTAATAATATTAAATGCATTAGGCATTGCTTCATATTCTTTGTATGCTTTTGACATAAAATTGAAACATTTTATTTTTGCTACTGTCAAAAATCGAGACGTGAGCTAACTTTCATGCAGTACACGAGTACATATCCATTCGATAAACATGAGCCACATTCTACCCCTTTATATGAAAATGACATCATATCGAAAGCATTCTAGTCGCCATGACGAAAAAAATTATACGTGGTTACTTGACTGCTCGACCCATGCATTACAACTCAATTATCAAAAAGCTAGTCACAATAACATCGTACGACAGGTAACAATTTCTGAGTAGGTATTTTGAAAAATGGAAAATACACGATACACTACCCCACAAGCAAGTACACTGAATTAATTCGAGTAGGTAGAATAGGTAAGTATATTGGTATACTAACAACTACCTATATATGCTTATTAAGCTACACTGACGAGATTAACAAAAAGCCTTTCCAGTTTTCCACAAAATCATCGTAAGATACTTACGTACATAGCTATGGCCGTTTTACGTATAAATAATGAAATGATAAACGACCAGAAAAACGAACGAGAAAAACCTTTAAACCTATTTTAATCTAAGTACGATGTTTTTCGACAACAGCTCAAGAATAATATTTAATATTTATTCATCGCGTTTGAAGATAAATAGATAGCGGATGTTTAGACTCGAATATACGAATAGCGCAGCCTTTTTGCAAAGAATATTTTTCCAGCCAAACACAAAACACCGACATAAAAGCTCGGCTATTAATAAGAATTACTCACGAATCATTACATTTTTCAGTGAACAGATATAAAACCCTTATTGTTCGGTTTTCGAATTAACAATTCGACCAGCATTGTTTTCATTCATGTATAAGCACAAACACGTGTACGTGAATATGAACACGAGTTCGAGTGCTTCGGATGAGCACCAACAATCCCACATACGTGTATTTCCAAAAAAAAAAAAGTATTTACGTAACATTTCATCCTATGGACTCGAGTACTTATATTTTTACCTTCATCTCATATTATAGGTAGCATGCAGTACCTATCTGTGATCCTAAGTCAACAAAAAACATACAGATACAGGCGCACATTCATTAGGGTGGATGTAAAGTGAGATTTTTCTTCGAAAACTGAAAAACATAGAGTCCTAATAGTGAACAATCGTGCTGTATAACTGATGCTTATTTTGTAGTAAGTGCTTGCTCAGACTGGAAGACAATGCTGTTAATGGCTTTATGTTTCCTATTTCACTATCTCTAGAATACATCTGGAGGTCACTAAAGCTCTTCCCAAATTTTGGATCATTAGTCATTTCGGGTACACTATTCCATGTGAGATGCAAACTACCCTCGTAAGTTGAGCTTTGGATACACAACTAAGTCCTGATAATGATATGACAATATATTCCTCAAATTCGAACCAACAAGAACTTCTCAAAATTCACTCATAGTTTTAAACGTTTATAATCTGAGGAACACGTTTTATCTAAAAACTAATATAAGTATCATATTGTGTTTTTCCAAATAATCTTATACATAATATTCCAGGTTTTTAGATCTAATTGATGAAGCGATAATTTTTTTAAAATTCTTTTAGGAGGATGAAATTAACGACTCAATGTCGCATTCATTGAAAATGAGCCCAAAATCGAATGTTTTTAATAATTAGAATACCCTTCGACTATGCTTGAAAAATCAAAAAGAGAACAAGGAAAGCATTATAAGCACTCAAAAAATGCGAAAAATACTTTGCAATCGTCACTCAATATTAGATTGCTGAATTATGGGGGAGAGAGGGAAAGAATGAAAGAAAGAAAGAAAGAAAGAGAGGAAGAAAGGAAAAAAACATAAGCACAAAGAAGTGGTGTTGGGAATAATCGATTATTTGAATAATCGATTAATCGAATTTCGATTATTCTCATACTCGATTAATAGGATCCACATTATTGAAATAATCGATTTTTTTTTATATTGTCTATAGTCTGTAGTTACAACGTTTACGGAACACGAGTGAATAAAAGATAAAATGAAAATTTACACTAATTCAAATATTTTCAATCGATTTTTTCAATCCAAAAATTTTTTATAACATTTTTATTTTTATTTTGAGTTTTTTTTTATCGATTTTTCAGCATTAGAAATTTTTCGCACCCAAAATTTCTTCAGACGTTTTACAATTTCTAATTTTTTTCAACCTAGAAATTTTTTCTTCAGTTTTTTGCCAACTTTGAAATTTTTTTCAATAAAATTGTGACTTTAAAAAAAGTTTCAAAATTCAAATCAATATTGCCTTTTTGAAAAAATAAATATAATTGAAAATAATTTTGAAAAAGTATTCAAATTTGAAACAAAACTAAAGATTTTTGGTTGAAAAAATACTGAGGAAAATTTTTGGCTCGAAATGAATTTTGAGAAAAAATTAAATAGAAAAAATTTTGAGAAAATTAGAAGAAAGATTTGAGTTGAAAAAAATCTTGGAGATTTAAAAAGATTCGGAGAAAATTTGGAGTTGGAAAAAATATTCAGACTTTGAAAAATCCCAAATTTCATATTTTTATGCTGTGTTCAATTATAATAAAAAAAAACCTTTAATCGAATTAATTACAAAAATAAAATAATTTATTCGAATTAACTACAAAAACAAAATCATTCATTCAAAAATGACAGTATTTATACCAAGTCGCAATTCTTATATAAAAAAATAAACATATTTAAGGTATGCGATGAGAGACTATTTCATCGTATTTTTGAAATGTCTTCACAAAATGATTATTTTTTAATTTTTTTTTTCAGAAATATCGAAGCATTACTGAAAAAAAAAACTTGAAAACTGGCAGATTAATCGATTATTTCGTAAAATAATCGATTATTTTTACCGATTAATCGACATTTTCGATTAATCGATTATTAATCGCACAACATTATTAAGAAGCCATGCTACATCAATAGAGCTGAGTTTTTAATTAAGACTTGGTCGTATTTCTTGTCATCAATAATCATATGAAATTATATTTTAAGTTATCCTCAAATTTTGAAAATCAACCATTTTGGATCCACTTGAACTTATATTCAAAAGGTCATATTCTGGTCTATCAACTAATCCTACATACGAAGTTTGATCTTTTTAGGTTGATGTGGTGAGAAAAAATGGAAAATTCATGAAATTTCCTGAAGTAATTTTCCCTTCAAAAGTCGTTTTTTGCTCCAACTTCCCCCCTTCCAATGTACCTGGAAAGTTTAAATCAGAATACGTTAGCCACTTGGGCTCATTTTATCATATGACAATACAGTGAAAAATTCGCGACTACTTGTGCACCCCCACCACATTATGAGTTCGATAACCCCTCCTTCTCCCCTCCAACATCATGTGTGGTGAATTCGAGATATAGTATACTTATACTTCTGATCATCAATAATCATATGAATTCTTAATAATCACATTTCTAGTTATCTGAGGCTCCTCAAGCTCTACTCAAATTTTGATAATACGCCATTTTGTATCCATTTTGTTTCAAACTCAAGAGGTCATATTCTGGTCACCAACTAACCTCACACACAAAGTTTGACCTCTTTAATTTGATTTGGTGGGGAGGAGATGTGAAAAATTCAAAATATTTCATAACTCGAAACTTCCTCAAAGAGTTATTTTCGCTCTAAATCCCCTGTAAATGCACTTAGGAAACTGAAATTTAGATATGTTGGTGCCCGTGACTCACTCTTTCGTAAGAGATCAAAAATGAAAATTTCGAGCGATTTGCCTCCCCTCCGGGTTCCACCAAAATTTGACTGATCCATCATTTTAAGGAAAATCCCAAGAAAGTACTTTTGCGTATTCACGTGAAGAGTCTTTTAACAAATTTTGAGCAATTTTCATTCGTACCCGGCGGCGCTTTGCGTGAGGGGGAAATGGTATGATATTTACTAATATGTACGACATTTGCCGAATGATTACAAATTATCTGAAACGCAAAGATTTGAAGATCCTATCCCTTCCCCCCTTCTTAACACAGGTGGACAGTCAAAGCTATCGTTTTCATTAAAAACTCAACTAAATGTAGAGAGAAAGAGAACGAGAGAGTGAGAGTGATAAAGATAGAGTGAGGGAGGGGGTGGAAAATAAATAAACCAAATCTGAAATCAAAACACAAATAAAAATAATTCTCCATTCTATCCTTGTCTTACGCCCATTGATGCTTTATATTACGCATGTAAATAATTTTAAACTAAGTAAAAATTATATTTTACGAATATCTTTAAGAAAAAAAAAAAAAAAAACTTTAACCTTGATCCATTTTTTTTTGGATACCAACCATTCTGAACGCAATACCAAAACCATAAACTATATTTCATCAAAGAACCAAACCATAAATTCACACCAGTTCACCAGAAAATCTAAAAAACTCACTGGTATGTTTTTTCTATCCAATCTCTGTTGTAATTAAATTTTTGGAATATTTGAAATGCTCATCTACTCGAAAACAAGTTAGGAAAAATGTTTACATACATGAATTACAAAATGCACATCATACAAAAAGCTGGAATTTGGTTCAAAATTGTTTTTTCATATTCTGAATTGATATGCATAATAATAAATTCAATTTTTAGGGTTTAAGGAAGTACTCAAAATTTAAAGAAAATCATAGTGTAATTTTTTTGAAGAATCTGTAATTAAAATTTACTCTAGACTACAGAGAGTTAAAAATCTATTTTTTTTTTTTACTTTCAGAATATGCTCAAGAGGCAAATTATGAAATTTTATAATTATAGTAAAATATTTTCCTGTAGTTTTATCGTTTAAACAAAGGAACAAAAAAAAAATGAATGAAAAAAAAACGGATTTTCTAACCTATAAATTCTTTGGGAAACAAATTAATACGCCTTCAGACGCACAAAACACAATTATTATCCTTTAATTACTTGAAAATACGACAAAAGGTTTTTTCGTTTCAAATTTTTCCGGCTATTACTCTCTGACCGAAATTTGTATCGAATCGCTCAACCCCCCCCCCCTTCCTTATCCATAAAAAAATCGAATATAATAACGCAAGTAGTAAAAACTTGACAAGAAAGAAGACATAGATAAAAACCATAAGCAGCCATATCGAATCACTAGAGGTGAGTTTTTAATAAATTGTCTTTATGTTTGTTAACCTCTTTCATCTACATCCAATATCGAGACTGAAAACTTTACCTATCCCCTTCAAAACCAAGCTCAAGGTATAATTTATTAAATAATTACATTGTATGTCTGGCCCACAAGATTCATACTAGCCCATATTATTAAATTTGAGCTATCTGAAGCTCCTCGAGGTTTCCTAAAATCTTCACCATTCTCCCTTTCGGATTCAATTTGACCCTCACTCTCCATATGAAGCTTGAGCTTTTTGAGTCAGTTTTGCGAGTAGATATGGAAGTTTCAAGATATTTCAGGAATTAAAACTATCTCAAAAATACATTTTTTACTCTCATCACCCCCCCACCCTCAAATTCACTTGAGAAGCTGAAATTTGAATATGTGTGGGTCACAATGTTACTTAATTATACTTACGACGACTATAATATTAATATTGGAAAAATTTTGAAGATTTGGCGTCCTTGTTGCCCCTCTCAAAATCTGAGTGTACCACAATTTTGAGTCGCATAAAAAATACAAAAATGTACACTTAGATATTCAAAACAGCTATGACAAATATGACCACGAAGTGGAAGGGAATTCGTATACAAAAAAAATAAGTCCCAAAATATAAAAATTCCACGCCATGTTCTAATACTACACGAGCACTTATTCATTTTTGAATTTTTCTTGGCGCTTCGCATTAGCATTCCATCACCTTTTTCAAATTAGATTTTCGCGTATAGCTTCTCCCACAGTATATTTCACTTTTCTCTTTTTCTGCATAGAAACTGGAAATGACACAAAAACTACCCTATGTTTAAAATTAAGTCCTTTGTCACAAACGTAAATAAGTATCTAATTACAAAAATAGTACGACATTACGACGTACAGGTGAAGCGAATACGTTATCAGTATCAAACAATACAGGTAAATGTTGGTAACGTGACAGCGTGATGAAACGTACGTTCTTCTCGTCGTTGAAATATACTCCACACGCAGAAGACCGAAGTTTACGCGTGTGCATAGATGGAAAGCGTAACGCGTTGGTATGCAAAATATTTCACGAAATTTACGTTTATTAAATTACAAATATACCTGAGGTTACTGTTCATTTCCTCTTTCCTTCTCTCCTTAACAAATTAATGAACGCTCGCAGAACCGTGGCTGCAAAAATTATTGATATCGTATGCTCCCACAAAAACCATACTTCTTGCAACTACTATAACGAAATGAGCACCGGAGGAAAGATACGCACAAACGTGCGTTAATGATTTTATCCAATAAATTGTTGCGAAATCATTTTTTCTCTCTTTATGGCTATTTGGATTTAAAATTCACAAAAAAAGAGTAAAAATTTCACGAAAATCATATTGTGAACTGGAAAAGTCTTTACACTCGATACACACCGGGTATCGTACACGATACTGTACGCTTGAAGTAATTTCATTTCATGCATAAGATCGTGCAAAAATGCTAAGAAAATCATGTACAATCCATACACCATGAGACGTACATATATAGGGTATCCCACTTCAATATGAGCTCCTTCAAACCATCTATAGGGCTACTCGTGCGACACTCGTGTATGATATTTTGCCTACCCTGAAAAATTAGTGCGAATGGAAGGAGTAGATGGGAAAAATGAAAGAGTATAAAAATTAATTTTTTTCATTTTTTTTTTTTTTTGCAATTGACTAAAAGTTTTATTGATACTGCATTAGAAAAATGTTTATTGACCCCATCGCATGAGCTAGGAGGGCGGAGACGCAACGTATCATTTATTTGATCACATAGTCAAACACTATTACGTGAAGAAGCAACATATTGCCTACTCCTTTATTCCCAGGAGCATCAATTCATTATTTTAAAATTTATCGTTTTTCAATTTTTTTTTTTTCATAACATCATTTTTAAAGAATAATAATCAAGATAGCATCTGCAAAGTGACCTAAGTGCAAAATTATAATTTCTGAGATAACGATAACATCTGGCGATGTAGCTGCCATGTAATGGTGTAGGACATGTACTACAATACAGGTGAGTGAAGGTTGATCCTCTCGATTCCTCAAGGCAAATTTCGAAAATCTTACTTTATTTCCATAGGCAGCTTTCTCTCATTTTTCTCGGAATCAAAATATTGCACTTGAGTCACTTTGCAGGTGCTATCCTTTATCGAAGTAAAAAATTTTTAATCTCATTCTCTTCAAGTAGAAAAATAACGAAGATTGAAAGGATTTTTTTGATATTTGCAAAACGTACATAATGATTTTAAATCGATGAATGATGCAAATCATATAATAAATTATTTTAGTCATAAAATTACTTTGAACCTTTTCAATTTTTTCATTTCTTTTTCCATGGCAGAGACTGCGGTGATTCGTGTTCCTGTGCTCCATTAGCTCAGGTAGCGAGCCATAAATACCTTGGTGTTTGTGTTGATGCATGTCTGTCATGGGAATATCACTGTTTAGCTCTACGTGAAAAATTACGAAAAATTGTGTACCTTATTCGGTACTTAACTGGTTTGGTTTCGAAAGCTCATTTACGTAGGTTTTACGTTGCTGTATTTGAAGGCACTCTGAGGTATGGTATTTCGATCTGGGGAGGCGCTGATGCATGCTGGATTCGGCCCTTGCTGATGCTTCAGAAAAGAGCCGCTCGGCTGGTGGTTGGTGAACGCTGGGATGCGCCATCTCGGCCAGTGTTCCATTCCCTGGGTGTTCTTAAGGTGAAGCAACTACACTTGGCTACTGTGCTCATCTTTATGCACAAGTATAGAGATACTTTTGGCTTCGTGGTGGGGGGTGGGTGCACTAGACGTGCTGCGTCTGGTGTTGTTCACCTTCCTAACTGGCGGAGATCAAGATCGCGCTCCCAGTTTCACTATCTCGCAGCTCACGCTTATAATAGTCTGCCAGTAGAGATGAAGAATGCGGGTAGTGTTGCGTTCAGGCACATGGTGGGTGAGTATGTGGCGGCTATTCTTGATGGATAGGATGTTGATGGCATTTTCTGGTTCCCTCTCCCCTTCCCCTCCATTCGCTCTTTTTGTAGTGTATATTGTGTTTTACTTAGTTTATTTGCTTTGTTTTGTTCTGTTTTTTAATTTAGAGTTTTGAGAGCCGGCGCACCGCTCACCCAAATTTGGGTACTTGTGGCCGTATAATACTATTGTGGAATTTTATATGTAGTATTTTGTCAAATATATATTGTCTATTGTCTATTATCAAGTCATGCATATAAATAAGCACCTATGGTATCATCGTAATATGAATGATGGTCATTTTTTTGAAAAATAGGTGTGGTTTTCTAAGGATATGAGTCAATATTTTTCAAACTTTAGCAATCTGAGGCTTCTCAAGTTATCCACAAATTTTGCCTATTCGCTATTTTAGATCCATTTCCACTCAAATTTAAGAGATCATATTTTAGTCACCAGCTAACACTGCATACAAAGTTTGAACTCTCTAAGTTGATTTGGAGAGGAGATATGAAAGATTCATGAACTTTCCTCGAGTCCCATTTTGAGGTCGATAATTCTTCCTTCTCCCCTCCAAGATAAGTATGAAGATGAATTGGAATATGCTATACTTCTTGTCTCCAATAATCATATGAATTCATATTAATTACACTTTGACTAATTTGAGGCTTCTCAAGCTCTACTCAAATTTCGATAATCCGCCATTTTGGATTTATTTTAGCTCAAATTTAACATATCATATTCTAATTCGAAACTAAACGCCGACACAAAGTTTCACCTTTCTAAGTTGATTTAATGTGGAGATATGGAGAATTGAAGGAATTTCATAACTCATAACTTTCTCAAAAAGCTGTTTTTTGCCTTACATCCCTTTTAAATATACTTAGGAAGTTGAAATTTAGATATGTTTGTGTCCGTGATTCACTCTTTCATTAGAGATCAAAAACAAACATTTTGAGCGATTTGACTCTCCTCTGGCCCCCCTCAAAATTTGAGTGATTCGCCATTTTGAGGTGTATCGATAATCCCAAAAAAGTACTCTTGCATATTTACATGAAGACTCTTTCAACAAATTTTGAGTAATTTTCATTCACACCCAGCGGCGCTTTACGTGAGGGGTAAAAACATATGCTTATCTAAAAGTCGGACAGTGCTCATATGATTACAAATGGTCTAAAACGCGAAACTTCGAAGACCACATCCCCCTTCAAAGCTAACCATATGGCTTCTACGCAGAGTATGTGGTTGTGGATAAGGAGAGGACTCATAAAACACTTTCAAAGCATAGCATCAATAGAGCATTTCTCAAAGTCAACTGCTAAAATATAACATCACTTTTTTCATCATTATTTTTTACACTTTTTATTATTTTCCCCCACCTACCTACTCCAATGTTTTTTTTTTTTTTTTTTTTGATACTACATCACTCACTCTAAATTTTGAAGTCAACGTGATATTTTCATTTGATTTAGATGATGGAATAAAAATTCGTAATCACTGATAATTTTTAGATCATGGCATTTCGGTTCCTTGAGGAATAAGGATAAGTCAACTATCATACACGAGTAGTGTCACATAAGTAGCCCTGTACGTGTTATGAAGGAACTCATATCGAGGTGATTAACCTAACACGTGACCAACTTACCAGTTATTAGCAAATAAGGTTATAATCAACGTTGAAGGAACGAACATATATCTGTTCTTGTTCCTGTTCTCATTCCTGCTAGTTACTTGATTCTGTTCCTGACTCGTTCTTACGTTCTTGTTCCATTCTTTGTTCTTTCATTTCTTTACAATATCGTTCTCGTTCCATTCTTTGTTCTTTCATTTCTTCATGGTTTCGTTCTTGTTCGTTCTGTTCTTGTTCTTCATCTTTTTTTTTTTGATAACGTGTTCACTATTTATGTTGTTGAAATTGAAAATTAATTTAGTAATTGAAGGTAATTTTTTTTTAAAAATGACTTATATGGGTATACGTAGCATATGCGCGCTTTTTTAAGTTTTTTATTTTCTCTTTCCCCTCGTGATTTCTATTAATTTTATGATGAATCACGAACTTTCGAAAGAACGAAGGACAACCAAAAATTACATCGTTCTTGTTCTTGTTCTCATGCCTTAACATTGTATTTTACATGGTTCTCGTTTCGTTTATCAGTCTTTCAGTTTGAAATATTCTGTTATCGTTCTGTTCTTTGTTCTTCAAACATATCAGTTTCATGTTCTCGTTTTTGATCTTGTTCCTCAGAACAATAAAAATTCTCCGTTCTTGTTATTCGTTCTCGTTCTAGGGTTTGTTCCTACAACACTGGCAATAATCAACGTAACCCTTTAATTGACCAGTAATGTCAAAAATTCACCCATTTGATATTCTTCAAGTTAATTTTATGATCTGATTGATTTCAAATTTGAGTAACGGATTTCACATCGCAACCAACAACATAGAGCATCGAAACGAATAAAACATCACTAGTGAATGGCGCATAAAAAAATACTACGAACAAGGATCATTCAACACTCAGCAACCCACGTATCAACGAACACCTCCGATACGTTACACGTAAGTAGGTATTCTCCCATTTCACTGCTAGACAGTGGTATCATATTATTACCATTTGGTACCTAGTACCTACCTACTATACGATACGAGTACGACGACAGTGTCGATATAGTGATACCAATAACCACGTATAGGCTAATATTACAATTTATTCGTATCCCAAGAATAAGGCTCTTGTATTTATATCTTTTTTCCATAATCTTTCAAAATAGATTTATACAGGGCGTATATGAGAAAAAATAAGGAAAAGAAAAAACGAACGAATGAAATAAAGCGTATACTCGTATATCGAGAATAGATATTGGATATTTCCCTTTCGCATTTTTTGTACCTAATGCAAAGTAAGTATTATTTTCGATAGGTAGCATGAATAGTTTACATACAATAATAAGTTATTATATACACCAGTATGATCTGAATGGTGAGATATATATCGTATTCCAAAAAGGAGGACGAGTAGGAGAGATAATCACCTATCTAACAAAAATACTCTAGGGAAAAAAGTCCACGTTCAAATCACTACCTCCACAAGAAAAAAATATAAGCAGCAATGTTACATTAACGGAGCTGAGTTTCAATTTATGCGAGTGCACAAGCCTACAGTTAAAAATCAATCTCATTTTATCATGCAAGAGCATAAACGAAATTTATGCTTAGAGCTTTTTCACCCTTCCTCGAATTTGCTTGAACAGCCATTTTGAACCGAATAAAAAATTTAAAGAAAAAAAAATCCTTTTAATTGTCCACACAAACACGTTATTAGTACCAAATTTCGGCTGAATTTTACCGCAATAGCTCCCCTACCCCAACAAAGGAACAGTTGGTGTGACCACTTTATAATAAAAATATCAGCATCAGGTACATCGGCTTATCGGCTGCGCTGCATAAATCATAAAAAACCCTACGTAGCTCCTTATACACATCGCATACGGTTGAATGGAAGTCTATCGAGTGCGTTTTCCATTCAATAAACTTCCTATTAAATTACCCGAGTCGACTGCACCCAATAACCGTCGTATGAAAGTGAAACGATATTTTGATAATTTAATATGAACGACGAAGGTGCCCAACAATAATATTTTTTAAGGTAAAGATCTCGAACAAATGGCGCATATTTTTGTAACTTCGATTTCATTTGAATTTATCGTTATTATGAGTTTATGCATACGTATATCTAGTCATGGCTTGCGCTGATAGTTTAGTTATGAGTGCAGCGAAGGGGATTGGTAAAGGCATCCATAAATGTTGATATAGATACCTAACCATACGGTCAACTACATCGACTACACCCTCGCAGAAAAACACTACTTGGTAACTATTAGCGAAACTTCACTTATAGTTTTTTCATCCAATAGTTTACTTTTAGTTCTGTGTACTACAAGTGATACTGATAATGTATTAGTAGTATTACACGTATAAATATCACTCGAAGTACTCGAATAGTGAACAACCACAAAACTAAAAGTAAACTATTGGACGAAAAAACTATTAGTGAAGTTTCACTAATACTTACCAGTAGTGCTTTTCTACGAGAGTGTTATTTTCATATATCATAGAGTTGTTATGGACTTCTTTATATATTATCTAGCGCGTCACTTTATCAGCGAGAAGCGTTGGAAAACTTAATCCGAGTAAAAATTAATTAAAAATAGGGTTAAACAAAGTAGAAAAGGGCTTAAAATGTGCATGGAAACTTCAGCTACAAATTTTGTATAATTCGGTGCCCCAAAATAAAACTATATTACATTAATTTCTTTTAAAATGCCGAAACTATTCGACATAGTTTGAAAATCGACTAGATCGGGATATTAGTAGTGTTTTATGACCACTACGAATGGTGCCACTACTACTATCAACACTTTTAGTGATACTATTAGGGATATTAGTGGTGTTTTATGATAACTACTAATAGTGCCACTACTACTTTCAATACTTTTAGTACTACTATTAGTGATACTGATAGTGTTTCATTGTTACTACTACAGGGCTATTTGTAAAGTTTCATCATCACTTCTAGTCACACTATTCATTCATGAATTGTACTATTAGTTCAGTAGTAATACGAATAGTAAAACTATTAGTTTTTCCAAAAACCAATAGTGTTTTTCTGCGAGGGCAATATGATGAAGACAGCTTGAGAGCCAATCAAGTCGATATTTTCAGAATGAATTGAAACTTAGCAACATAGGACAGTTGTTTTTTCTTTTTTTTCAACATATCGTGTGAGTTGGAAAAAAAATTTATGATAGCTCAAGTTGCGACTTTCAAAAGCTATGAAAGCTTAAAGTACTAAATTAATAAAAAAAAATATTTGAAATAACTGATGGTCAGTGGCGTATCCAGGATTTTGTTTTGATAGCACCAATCGTGGACTCGAAAAATACTCATTATGAACTCATATATGATTATTGGTGAAAGGAAATATATTATATCTTAAATTAACCTCCACACATGATGATGGAGGGGAGAAATAGGGGTTATCGAGCTCGAAATGTGGTGAGGGTACACGACAAGTCAAAAATTTTTTATTATGGCGTCATGTGATAAAGTGAGCCCAAGTGTCTAACCTATTTTGGAGAGAGGGGGGAGGGGAGGAGAAGTAAGAGTATTTATCATTGTTTGCTTTTTTTACCTTTTGAATTTCGTCAAAATTCAGAGCCATTTTCCCTTTTACACTTTCCTCAATATTCTTCAATTCTCAAGGGATGTTTTTTCAGATGATTGGATGAGCCATGATTTTAAATTATTATAAAGATAATTTTATAATAAATTTTAAGTTTTTTTTTTTCTATAAAAAATAATTTATAATTAAATATAATTAAAAATTTTCATTCATAATTTTATTAATTTTAATTAATTTTAGCGAATGGTCAAAAAATTGGAGGAGTTTGGCTCAGCTGATGGCTCGAAGTGAGCTCAGTAAATTTCAATATACTGCTCTAGTACTCCAAACCTTTCAAAATTTGGGAAAATTGGTTTAATGTCATTTAAAACTGAATTTTGTTAGTTAAATTTTTGTACCAGTTCCATACAAGCGGAAAGTATTTCTATGTTAATACTTACATAAGCGATACAGTTTAAGAAAATCACTCCACATTATCTATCGCTTAGAAGTCGAGTTAAACTAAAAAAAAATCATTTTTGAGAAACATAATTATGTTCATTAATTTTTGAAAACATCCATCAGTTGATTCGAAAATGATTCATCAATTTTTGAAATTTAAAATCCCTCAATTTTTAAAAGCAGCAATTCTGATATGTTGAACCCAACCAATGCCTATTTTTAAATGAGTTTTTAATACAACCTGCCTAATTTGTGAAGGGGGTAGGGGAGGGAATCTTCAAATCTTTACGTTTCAGACCGTTTGTTGTCATGTGTATATACACTTTCCTTCGCGCAGTGCTGGCGGGTATGCGTCAAAATTACTCAAAATTTGGTGAGAAACCCTTCTTGGGAATGCAAAGAAGGTACTTTTTTGCTTTTTCGATACGCCTCAAAATGGCTGATCACTCAAATTTCGAGGGGGCCTTGAGGAGAGGCAATAAACTCAAAATTTTCATTTTTAATTTCATATAAAAGGATGAGTCACGGACATCAACATACCCAAATTTCAGCTTCCCAAGTGCATTTGAAAGGGAGTTGACGCAAGAAGCGGCTTTTCGAGGAAATTTTGAGTTACGAATTTTTTGCACATACGTAGCACTGGTGGGTATGGGTGAAAATCGCTAAAAATTTGATGAGATGCTCTTCTTGAAAATGCAAACAATTAATTTTTTTCTTTTTTCGATACACCTCAAAATGGCGGTTTACTCAAATTTTGAGGGGGGTCGGAGGAGAGGGAAATAGCTCAAAATGATTGTTTTCAATCTCACATGAAAGAGTAAGTCAGAGACACCAACATTTCCGAATTTCAACTTGACAGGTTCATTTGGAGGGGAGGTGGAGCTAAAAAACGCTTTTTGAGGAAATTTTGAGTCATGACATTTCTTAAATTTTCCACATCTCTTTACTAAATCAACCTAGAAAAGTGAAACTTTGAGTGTAGGGTTAGTTTGAGACCAGAATATAACACGTTGAATCTTGGTGAAAACCGGATCCAAAATGATGGATTGTCAATATTTGAGTAGAGCTGGAGGAGCCTCAAATAACTAAAAATAAACTAAGAACTCATATGATTATTGGTGATAAGAAGTATACTATATCTCAAATTCAATTTCACACATGATATTGAAGGTGAAGAGAAGAGCTTATAGACCTCAAAATGTGAAGGTACTCAATTTTTGTGTCTTGACCTCATATGGTAAAATAAGCCCAAGTGACTAATCTATTCTAATTTTAGCTTAAAGTGATTTCTGAGGGAAGTTAAAAAAAGGTATTTTTTCAGGAAGTTTTGAGTTATAATTGACTTCTCCCACGCGTATTTTGAATTAAAATGCGCAGAAGAAAACTCAATCTCAACTTTCATTCCAAGAGATATTTTTACTCCTAGTTGTTCTACGCTAACATTTCCAGCAGCTGGTAAAATGTGAAGATAACATCAACGCAGGCATATAAAAGCTCATCTAATCAATTCACTATGTTTACACCGTCTAAATTTCCAATTAATTATTTTCAGGAAGCAAAAAATTTCTCATTAGAGAAAAAAGCAAATTTCACAAAAAAATCAATAAAATTAACATCAACAAGGACAGATTTAAAATTACATCAGTTACCCTTCCAGATAAACAGATATTGCATATTACGTCGACTACCCCATACATAATACATCCATCGACTGCTATGATTGATTAACTTTCACGCGTGTAAGATTACCATTCGAAATGAGTAAAAGTTCATAATAATTTCATAAAATTAAAATCTGACGTAGAAGGAAAATATTCGAACACGAACGCAAATACAAAGGGTGTGGTGGCTTAAGAAGTGATAAGGTAGCCTACAGTTTTTATTTAAATCTTGAGGGAAATTGAATTTCTCAAAGGCAAGTTATTCATACCATTTGGAACAGAGAGCATAAAATTTTAAAAACGCATCGCCGCCGTTTTATAGTAACAAATAAAAATAACAGTCCGTGGGGCAAAACTGTACCCTGCGTAATTTCTCGTAAAAATAATAGGATCCCACCTCCGTGGCAACATTAAGCTACATTGCGCGATACGACTTCGGAGTCTGGCCAGACCGGCCATGCCACGTCGCGCTACCGTATTCAACTATCACGCGCGTAAACTTGAAAAAATATGATGAAACGAGGGTCACTCCGCATTATTTACTGTTACATTACGTTAGGGGAGTGTAATATCCATCTTATTATAATTTATTTTTATATTTTATTTTTCTTATAACTCATCTCTTTGGGATACGGTCTAATGTTTGTGTAAAACATAATACGAGAGTATCATTTCTTCGCGATAAAAATACGTCACACTGTATATCACCTCATACTCGTGCAGATAACAATAATATAATATTATACCAACTAAACGTAATGGCTTCAGTATTACTTACTAAATATCAAGCGAAGACTACAGAACATTGGGGTACTTGACTTATGCACCAACTTGTGAACTCAAACAGTCTTTATCAGGATTTCACCAATTTTCAATTCCATTAATTTTCACTCGAGAGATCATAGTACAAGAAAAACATTACCTCACGTCTAATCACACCATGTCATGCAATCTAATTAATTCTGAACGTCTACCATTCCTATCCATCTTCATTAATTCCATCCAACGAGAACTAGTCATATGTTTGGAAGGCAATCTGGGAGCCTGGCAGAAGCCCTTAGAACATAAAAAATCCCCTTATATACAGCAAAATGGGTATCCAATATCCTTAATTCCTCAGTGTATTGAAAAGAACTTGTTATCCTGTGGAAGGTAATTTGGCAACATACGACAAAAGTTCTCACAATTAAAAAAGTCTTCACATCTACAGCAAGATATGTATTCAACGCCCTCAGAACACATTAAATGGGAAACCAATAAAACTGAGTTATTTGGGTCTCATCAAATTTTCTTCAAAATTGAACACATTTCCCATTAAACTCGAGAGATGATAATGTAGTTCCACCTTCCAAGTTCAGTTACCATAAATAAGTTTAAGATTCATAGATGCATTTGAGGATGAAATTTGAAAGATTTAGGAAAATTCACATCATCCCCCCCCCCCCTTCAAAAAAACTATTTATAATTTTACTTTCCTTCATACTCCTACATTAAAAACCTACCAATTTCCTTTCTACTCAATACAAGGTCGGGGAGAGGGGGTAGATAAATGAAATTTAGATTTTAAAACTTTCAAAGATAAATTTTTTTTGTTCAGTTTTCATTATTTTATTTGTTCAAATTTTCAATGAATTGAAAAAAATAATTTAAAAAGGCCACAAAGTATTTTTACCCAGCGGCCAATTTTGGCTCTCCCAACCCATACCAGTACATTTCGTGTTTGCCATAAAAAAGAAATCCCAAGTGCAAACCTAAAAAAAAAAAAGTAAGCAGTCATGCCGCATTACTGGAGCTGAGTTTTTAATTGGGGCACGTATTCTATCCCTTCCAAAAAAAAATTTTAATTAAAAAAAATTATTATAATATTAAATTTATTATTTTGAATTAAATTATTTTTTTTTAATAAAAGGAAAAATTAAAATTAAAAATCTTAAGAAGTTGAATTTGGAACAAACGGTAGCATTTCTTGCCATGAAATAATCATCTGAATACATATTTCTCAAATTAGAACAATTCAAATCCTTATGATCCGCCATTTTGGAACCAATTTTGACCCAAATTGAAGAGGTCATACTCTGGTCACCAACTAACCCTACCCTCGAAGTTTGACCTTTCTAACTTGATTTGGTGAGGAGATATGGAAGATTCGAGAAATTTCATAACTCAAAACTTTCTGAAAAATCCGTTTTTTGCTCTAACTCCCGTCCAAATGCACTTTGGAAGCTGAAATTTGGATATGTTGATGTCTATGACTCACTTTTTTATATGAGATCAAAAACAAAAAATTTTCGGTATTTGCCCCTTCTCCAGCACCCCTCAAAATTTGAGTGATCCGCCATTTTGAATTTTTTCGAAAAAATAAAAAATATCGTTTCGTTAGATTTTTAAGTAGATTCTCTCATCAAGTTTTGAGTAAATTTCGTAAATTCCCGCCTGCGCTACTCGTGGAGGAAAAATATATATACCAAAAAGTTGGACTCTGAAATGCAAAGATTTGAAGACCCTACCCTCCGCCGACCACCCCTTCCCAAATCAGGTAGGCTGTAACAGCTATGGTTTTTAAGTTAAAAACTCAGCTGAAAAAAAAATAAAAACATCGAGATTCGCTCAAATCTGAGCATAATGTTGTTAAGCTCTTATTGCCTACACTCAATATTTGAATTAAAAACTCCAACCCATCTTCTCCAAAACCTCATCCAAAGCTGAATTCAGTATATAGTACTTCTAGTTCGAAGATTCATAAGAACTCATACTCATTAAATTCGAACCATTTGAAATACCTCAAGGTTTCCTCAAATTTCCATCGTCTACCATTTGGCATCCATTTTGATTCAAATTCAAAACGCAATATTTCACTCTTCAACTAATATTACATACAGGGTCAAAGCTTTCTAGATCCATTCGGTGAAGAGGTATGGAAAATAATAGAAACCTCGTGACTCAAAATATGGTTTAACTTTGCTCTAAACTCATTAGTAAGCTGAAATTTGGATATATTTTCATCTTCGACTCATTCTTTCATACGAGATCATAAAGGAAAATTTGACGGTACCTATTCTAGTTCTCTCCAGCTTCTCTTAAAATTTAAGTGAATCTCCATTTTGAGGTGAGTAATAAAAAAAGTAATTTTCCATCCTTACATGGAAAGTCCATCATCAAATTTTGAACAATTTCTATCCTTAACCTCCCCTCCCCTCCCCCCACTGAACACTATACGAGTAACAAAAAATACACACAATAAAGTCAGATACATGCCATGGACTGAAACGCAAACATACGAAGGCTTAGAGAGCCGCCTGCGCCTCTTTTCCAAATTAAACTGAAAACCGTTTAAAAAATAAAACAAAGAAAAATAAAACAGAATCTCATTTAATAACGTAAAATGAAAATTGACTAGGATTTAAAAAAAAAAAATAAAATAACAAAAATTACACCACTTTCAAGAAGAAATCGACTTTTGAAAGAGGAAAAAGTACATTAATCACCAAATAAATTATATGTAAATCATAAATATACAATCATACATATAGGAAAAAATCACCTTACGAAACTAAATTCTTATGAAATTAATGGTAAAAAATGTGAAACCTTACATAACCCTGGTTTGAACCAGAATTAGTAATCAACATAGAAATATAACTAAACATTAAATTAATAAGGGATTGGAAGTTACAATATTATATTGGTGGTCATCAACATTTTTTCCAAACTCAACGTTCAAGAAGAAAATATTGGTTTAATCATCAACAATTGAATAACGAACAGTTGTATCCACACATTGTTTTTTTTTTCGGTTTTTGTATATTATTGATTTACTGCGAGACCATTCATTATTTTTTCATTTTAAATTTTAAATTTATTTATTCTTATAATTTCTAATTTGTTTTACTCACTTTTTATTCGTCCACGTTTCACATTTACGCAATCCTCAATATTTTTACGAATCAAAAGAAAACATTAAAAAAAAGGAAAACGAAGTGCTAAAAATAAAAAATCGTGAATCCAATAATCAAATATTTAAAGACGACAAACCTTCTTCCAATAACCGATATCAGATAGAAACTAAGCAACGTAACAAAAGAACTATACGAAATACGAATTAAATCACGACTAATTACCATCGAAAAAGTTCAATTTGTGAAACCAATGACACGAAGGAAAAAAAATTATTTTACAAAAACGAATGCCCGCCATCGTAACCACGACTACATATATCGCTTTGAAATGAAAATAAAAATAAAAAAAAGACCAACTTCCTTTGGCTTCTTTGATCACAATAAATAACTAAAACACCGAACAAATACCCAACAAAAATACCACGATAATTTCAAGATGAATCGATTGAAAAAGTAATACGTTTCAAAAGATAGTGAAAAAAAAAAATTCCTTCTCCTTTTGACAGCAGTGTCCGGTTCTGAATCTTTGAATTTGTACAACTACCTAAAATGGCTGCATGTGTTTTTCTATAACTTACATTGGTGCTTCAAAAATATTTTTATTGCATTATGTAATTTTTTTTTCATTTTTTTTTCTACTCCGTTCTTTAGGTTTTTTTTCTTTTATTTACCTACATAGTAAAATATCAATAGAAACGGGCACACATCTTTTCTTTCATGTATTCATCTTTCTTAGACGAGTTTCATTTCAAAAACGAATATTATTACAATTTTAACAAATGTCCACTTCGTACAATAAGGTATAAGCGAACGATTCTAATTCGATACCTATCTCCAGAATAATGCCTGTTTACACGTGCAGAACTATTAGAATAAAAAGCCATAATTTACATCGTGTCTTACAAACATACCGAGAAGCCAGGAGGGAATTATTTTACCACGCCTATTCACAATTTCACAACATTAAGAAGTGATCAAACATATCCTACGGGATAGCGAGTAATTGCAACTATTGAAAAAAAATGAAAACTACGGGTAATATTTCAAAATGAAAATGAATTCTTAGGAGAGCTCGTACTCGGCCAAAGTACGCTGCAATAATAGGCTAGAATCTGTCGCCTAAGTTACCAAACTAAGAAACGCCTTAATTCCGTACAATAAGTAGTTGTTTCTATTTTCGTTTAATTAAAACTTATTTCGTTTTCAACTTTTCAAATTTTCAAAACCACCTTGTACAGCGTGACTGGCGCACTATAAGATATCAATGCGGCACAAATATTAAACGCAAAATTAGAAATATTATCTACCCATCAACGAAGACTTTTACCATGTTGATGAAGCTATTTCTTATACATATTCGTGAGGAGAATTCGCTGCGAGAGATTTTCTTCGCGATACCTCCTACGTGGATCGGATTTACAGCACCATTATCGCGTATTTCGACAAGACACGTTTAGAAAATTTTCATCGGGGGTAAATTTATTCACTTCGATTGAATCTTAAATCTTGATTGATTCGAACGTTCAGCGACACATATAATTTAAGATCATAATCGAAAATTTATAACACCTCATATACTACAGGTGAATCGAATAAACTCAATAGCAAGAAGCATAAATGTGAGTACGAGAGTTTACCTGCCCACCTTTTCTCAGTACATACGTATCAAAAAAATCATCGAGATTTGGCGCAAAAAAAAAAAACGTAAGCAGCGATACCGTATTACTTGAGTGGAGTTCTTAATTGGGATTTGTTCAGGTTTACAAATAACGTTGCTAACCCCTTCATGCCTACAGACAACCGCTCAAGAAGTTAAATTTATAATAAAATGTAGTATTTCTAGCCACGCAATAATCATATATTGAACACAAATTGTCAAATTATCTGTGAAAGGGTCTCTCCTGATAAGATAGTGAAAACGGCCCTTGACCCAAATTCGGTCACAAGTGATCCTAAATGTTGCCCTCGATGAAAAAACTCTCCAAAAAAATTTTTGACCCGCCACCCCAACCCCTTCCTGAGAAATCGACTCCCATATGTCGAAAATTCAATAGTTTGTAAAATTCACAATCAGAAGTTTGCCACAATAGTCGAAAAGTAACTCGCCTTTATTCCAAAATGTTCATTTTCTACTTTTTTTTTCACTTTTTTTTTCTTGTTTAGTCCTTACAGATTTTGCGATAGTGTAATACATAATAATTATTAGTATTAGGAGCAAGTTTGTAGTGCCCTATCTCTTCCCCTAATGGGTATACGAAAAAAATTATAAGACCCTTTCTTGTAGAGAATTTAATGAGAAACATTTTATTACTATACTACTTTTTCTCTGGAACGCGTTGTTCGCAAAAAAAAATGCAAAAAAGTGAATTTAGGAGAGGTTCTTGTTACACATTTCATTTTTGTTGACCAACTTCCATCTCCCTTCGAGGGGGGGGGGTGAAAATATTATCATGTTGTACCTTAAATTACGAGCTAATTATGGAAAAAAATTCAGCCATGTACCCCCCTCAAAAAAAATTTTTACAATTTTTTGAAAACTTCAAAGCCTAAAAAACTCGAGAAAATATGAATCGAAAAATTTGAAAAAATTTCCACAAATGTACTTATATAATGCCTATCAATGGTGAAATTTTCAAAATTTTTCATCCATCCCATCCAGAGTTAAAAAATATTGAATTTTCGACATATGGGAGTCGATTTCTCAGGAAGGGGTGGGGGTCAAAAATTTTTTTGGGGAGTTTTTTCATCGAGGGCAACATTTAGGACCACTTGTGACCGAATTTGGGTCAAGGGCCGTTTTCACTATCTTATCAGGAGAGACCCTTTCCTTTAGCAGTTTCCCCTCCGCGAGTCATTTTTGCTCTAACTCTCCTCCAAATTCACCTAAGAAGTTGAAATCAGAATAGATGAATTTTGACAAAATTTAAAAGATAAAAAAACTAACAACGATAAATACTCTTGACCCCGCCCCCCTCAAGAATAGGTTTATCACTTGGGCTTACTTTATCACATGACACCGACCTCTCGTATACCCCCACCACATCCTCCACCCTGGGCTGCAAAACCAAAAAAATATTGGTTCTGGTTCCAAATATTGGTTTCGGTTTTGGTTTCGGTTCTATGACTTCAGTTTTGATTCTGGTTCTGGTTCTACGATATCGTTCCGGTTCCAGTTTCGGTTCTTATCGGTTCCAAAAACAAACATGTGTGACCTATCAAAATACTCCATTTTCCAAACATAATCAGGAGGAAGTATTAAAACCAAAATTTGTAAAGTAATATTATTGAAAAATGGTCATGTAAATTCTAATGAAAAATCAAAATACTCCGTGTACTATTAGTATCCTTTATTTTTAATTTTTTATTCATTTTTATTATTTTATACCAAGGTAATTATAATAACACGAACAATCATGGTAGGTATTGTCGCTTGCATGTGTCTTACATAACTAGCTATGCATTGTTGGATGAAAAAATTAAGAAAATACCAAAATTTCTTATTTTTTCAACTATGAACATACTCTACAGTGTTGTCTCTATCAAAAAATCATAAATTCTCAAAATTATCAATTTTGTCGGTTGGACGTCTTTTACTTAACGCTATCCAAATGACAATTGACAATCAAAAAGTGTAAACAAGAGGGAATGGAAACGATTCAATTTTTTTTTGCTATATCCTCACTGCTCCAAGCTGGTTCTAAATACATCCCAAGGTCAAGCTATCACGATATTTTACCAACATTTTCGATTTTTTGTGGGATACCGTTTTCCCTTGCAAATAATTCACGAACTTAAATTGTAATAATTAAACATTTTATTTATTCAAATTATATAAAAAAAAAAAACAGTGCGGCAATATTTAGATATGATTTATATAATGATTTTTACTTTATATTTTTTTATTAATTTTAATTTATTTAATTTAATTTTTTATTTATTGTTAGTTTTTTTTATATTATTTTTTTTATTTATTCGTGGATTTATAATTCGATTTCGAATTGATACAATATTTGAAATATTATGAAAATAAATTTTTCCTTTTATATTTAATTATTTAATTTAATTTTAATTAAAAATTTTTTAATAATTTTAATTTTTTGTATTTTGACTATATTATTTCACGTTTATCTTCGTTGTCTTACCTAGGTGTTCATTACAAATTACAAAATTTCATATTTTACTTGAAAGTTGAATAAAAATCGAAACAATGGATAGAAACGGAACGATAATCGTCTTCTAGAACTGGAACCACTACATTTTCATATTGGTTCAGGTTCTGCAGTAAAAATTTTTGGTTCTGGTTTCGGTTACAGCGTTAGTATCAATTTCTAGATATTGGTTCTGGTTCCGGTTCCAAAATTTTATCGGTTTTACCGATGTACGGAGGCGAATTGGGGATACAGCATAATTCTTATCGCCAATAATCATTTGAGTTGAGGCTCCTCAAGCTCTACTCAAATTAAGATAATCCGCCATTTTGGCTCCATTTCGATCAAAATTCAAAAAGTGTTATTCCGGTCACCATACTAATTCCACACACAAAGTTTAACCTCTCTAAATTGATTTGGTGAGGAGATATTGAAGATTACAAAAAATTTTATGACTCGAAACTTCCTCAAAAAGCTATTTTTCGTTCTAACTCCCTTCAAAATGCAGTTAGGAAGCTGAAATACGGATATGTTGGTGTCTGTTACACGCTCTTCCATACGAGAGCAAAAACGAAAATTTTGAGCAATTAGCCCTTCCTCCAGCTTCTCTCGAAATTTCAGTGATCCGCCATTTTGAAGCGTATCGAAAAAACAACACACTATTCTTTTAGCATTTTCAAGAAGAGTCTAAAAATATATGCATACACCCAAAAGTTAGACATTTGCCAAATGACAATAAATGATCTGAATGCAAAGATTTGTAGACCCCATCTTCCATCTAGCCCCCCTTTCCAAATCAGGTAGGCTGTAATAGTTATCGTTTTTATCAAACACTCAGCTACATATAGTTTAATCATATCATATACATCTGATATTAATGAAAATGATATAACATCACAATTATAATGAAGACGAGGAAAATGATATTGCATCAAAAGATGATAAATTTAGGACAACTTACAGATGATGAAACATGTTTACTCTCGAATTAAGTAAGATATTTATTTTTGCTCCTGGTGAAAATAACACCTTTGTATAAATTTCACAAGACACTTATGCTCACTCTTCAACATTTACTAAAATATAATTATGCTGGTACAATTAGACGAATTCCAAAACATTTCAGTTATCAAAAAGTAATGCAAGGTAAAATATGTAGATATGATCGCAGATGTTGCGAGCCTTACCATATGTTTTACGTTGCTTCAAAATTACGTATTCTCAAAATGTTGAATCACGTTCATTGTTTATGTAAAAAACACCGTGAATTTCGGGGGGGGGGGGAGGAAGAGGAAATAAAACGTACAGCTGATCAATTATGAAATGATGGATTTACCAATAATTTATTATTGAGAGACTATGCCTCATCTTTCCAAATGCGCAAATTGCACAAGTGTACTTTGCTGATGAACGGAATGGATAGCTACATAGCAACACAAAGACAGTGGAACTGCAATCGGAACTTAAGAACGAAATTGAACATGCAGAGCATTATTTCATTATCTATCTGAAAATGCTAATTTCGAAATAGAATTAAAAAAAAATTTAAGAAAGCTACGAAATTAAGCTTCAATGCAAACATACGATTTATGTTAGGTTACGGTGCGTTTTAATGTATTTATCTATTTTCAGCCAACTCCGGTATCTTCGACAAAATTGAAAAAGAAGAGCAAATCTTCAATCAGCCTGCTTGTGAGTATTTCAATTTTTCATTTTCAATTGTAATTGATTACATTAATTTCAAGTCATGTACTCATATAGTCAACACCATAATACCTCAAATTCCCAGCCGATGCTTTAAGCTCAAACAAAAAGATGGTCGTGGAATCGCGAACGTACCCATACTACTACATGAAGTTTTAATGCAACAAGCATCAGGCCACGAAGAATAAAAATATTCCACGAAAATAACCACCATCACGAAACTAAATAAAAAGGAATTACAGCAAACGAAAATGTGAGCTAAACAATCGCATATTTAATGATACAACATTTTCCTACGCTGGAAACCAAGCAAATCAAATTTCAGGGTGCGTAATGCGTAGGTTATGCCATATTAATGAATCTTGAATACACAATACATTAATTACTCCACACAGCTGCACGTTTTTCCATTCATTCGTTAGTGGTGAGTTAATAGGCACAGATAAATAAATAGCTAGGTAGGTAGTTTTTCCACATACACATAAGTACTAAGTAAGAAGTAAGGGCACACGAGCACCACCATCTAAGTGCTATTGCTATCAATTGATATTTTAATCTATTTAATAGCAGCAATACTATAGGTGCGTAACATAAAATAAATGTAAGTTTCGGGTTTGTCGCTGTTTACCAATTAACAAATAGGTATACAGTTAACGCAGACAATCGTTTGTCTTTACGTTTGAGGCTCTATAATCAATTACTTCGACTCGTATATTCAAACATTAATATTAGACGATGAACAGCTCAGTAGCTCTTGGTATTGGGGGTCGAATACCTCCCTATCACTATTTTTTATTAGTGATTTAGGTGCTGCGTTCGAATAAATCTGAGAATTCGATTGAATCGAAGCAATTTTACGACTTCAATTTTTCGTTCTAACTAATCTAAACTCCACCTTCAAATTCGTCAAGAAGACTTTAATTTCTAAGTTAATATAAAAAATATTAATAATATCAAACCGACGAGATTCAAGTCAACACCCGAGATTCAACTTAGCTACTTGAAGAAGAAGCTACACGTGTTAGAAGTAGAACGAGAATCAAATAACAGTGGCCAATAATTCAGGCAATGACATTTTGAAGCCTCAAGGGTGATATTATGTCCTTTGCTCTCCAAACATAGAATACAAAAGGTTGAAAGCGTAACTAAATGCATCGAAAACATTTACATACATATAAAGCTCAACGATATTTTTATTCCAATAAGTCTATTACAAAAAAAAAAATTATATTTAAAATATTTGAATATTTTTAAAGATCTAGATAAGAAATAAATTTTTTTTTCATTTCGTCAAACCTTCTCAACTTTGGTAAACCAATAGAAAATACGTAACTTGTCTGAACTTCGACCAGGAAACACTCATATGGTGATAGAATGTACCTAATACTAGAGGAGAACAATACACAATTCTATGTACCCACACAGCATACTTCCAATAATGAAGAGGCTGTGATTCGTTGAAGCTGATGCAATTATAATTTCTTGTTTAAATTTTATTTGAAAAAAAAAATCATCTTATGGCCTTAGCCGAACACCTTGGCCAAACTGTAGAACTTGAGAGACCTAAGTAATATATAACTTTATATTGGTTGAAACATGAAATGAAGCAGTCGCCATTATTAATAAAATTTTTAGATCAGGTAATAGGCCTACGAACTTATTATCAATCATGTTTCATGTTATACAAACTATCCAAGTTTTTTGACAGGGATAAATGAAAATTCTTTCTTTATGTGGGGACAAGTGCCAATTACATTTTCTTTAACATCATCGAAAGGAGGAGTGAGGTTTATAATTGACAATTTTTCAAGTTTTAATTTAACATTAAATCAAATAAAAATAGGCGATTGAAAGTGCCTCCTTCGTAACTGATCCATGAGGGCTGTGTGAGGGGCACTCAAATGTGTAAATAAATCAATAAAAATTTTTCCTTTTCATGCAAGGCCTCCGAACATGAACCAGAAAATCGTTATATGGTAGTAAGTAATACATGTCACAATACTGAGAGCACGCCATATGTGTGCAATAAGTTCTCAAATATTATTCTCATCAACGATTTTCTAGTCAAAGAAAATACTGTACGGAAATGAAGAAATTAGTATGATTACAGGGGGAAAAAATTACGCCTTCAAGTGATATAGAATAAATTGGAAAAAAAAAACGTGTAAAAGCCCCCCTAATTTAGAAAAATTTCCACACACCTTGACTTAAGTGAATTCTGCAGAAATTAGTGTTTCACGTGAAAATTTTTCTTTGAAATGAAAAGCACACGGAAACTATAAGAAAATTAATTTTGGTACTTTTGAATACAACTGGGGATTTTTTTTTAAAATACATTATTTTTAAATAAAATTTAAATACCAATTTAATCATAACAAAATTTCTACAGTCTTCAGACACGACGAGATATTAATTTTAATCAAATAAGATAATTATTATCCAGCAAAAACCAACGCCCAAAAAACATTTGAATTAGCTTAAAAATTCCAATGCCTCATGATAAACTCCACCAGTACCAAAACCTACGTACTCTTAAATCGTAAATAAATAATAAATGATACTAAATGATGAAAACTAAAATCAATCGTCAAAAGCTGCAAAAATAAATGTACAAAAAATTATTTCCAGTCACACCCACCCCGGTGACTTCACCTGCTCTCGTCTCATAAGCGTACGGACCTAAAAACACCTCACCTTAGGTAATTTCAACGTAATTTCGCACAGATAAAATAACAATAATTAACTATCCATTTTATTATTTTTCAATTATTTTGCCTATTACAGCGAGCAAAGAATAATGGAAAAGTACCGCGTAAGGTTTCCCTTATAAAAAAGTCAATTAGAGGAGGAGTGAAGCCAAAGAGCTCCAAATAATCATAAAATTTTTTTTCATACAAATTTACAGCTGCAACAACAACGATGAAACGCAAATTTTCGAGTTAGACCAGAATAGCGAGATGGAAGAAATGATAATGCATAATTTTATTACATTGTTTTCTTATATAGGATAAAATGGAAAATTAAAAAAAAAAGTTGCACGACATGGCAGATGTAATACTTTTCTGGTCATGATTTCCTCGAGGAGGATCAAGAGTGTAATATTTTTTTTTCTCGCTATATTTCCTTTTTTCTTTTTTTAATATAAAAACAAATTTTTCCAAAATATGGAGACAATATACACATTTAATTAATTATTCAAATAATTGAAAACTGAAAGAATTCAAAATTGTAAAAAAACAACCAATTACCCCTACTGGTGGCAGTTAATTAAATTAAAAAAAAAAATGGAGAATAAGATGATAAAAATAGCCCCTTCATTCTTGAATTATTATTAAAAAAAATTAAATAAAATGAAAATGAGAAACTTCTATTAATTTCAAGAGTATAACTCAACTCGTAAAATTTGGACATGAAATTTTTTAAATTAATCCTTCTTCATTTACTGTAGTTACCTATACCATATCGAGAGTACTTCCATAAATATGGTTGCAATTTATAAACCAAAACAATCACGAAATTTTCTTCCAAGACGAGATTCGAATTCATTCGTATTTCGACCAGACTCTCCATAAAGTTGCTAAAAATCATATCCAATTTTTTTTTCGCGATAGGTATCCTATATAACAAATACCTACTAACTAGGTGCTTCTTGCTATTTAATTTTTCAATTAAAAATGAAAATATTCGACGAATTTTACGGAATGGTCTTTTTCGAAAATATATAAAAAATGAAGAATTTTTCACAAATTCCAAAAAATTATATCGTTTAATTTTTCAAAAATTTTCCCAAATCTTTCGAAAACTCTAAATAATTTAACAAACAAGAGGATAAGTGAGAAAAAAAATACAAATAAGCAGATCTCGGCTTACCTCATGATCAGGTGTTCTCAGCGGTCGCAAAATACAAAATAAATAACGAACCCTTTGCGGGTGTTATGTACGTATAGTGAGACTCAAACGTAACGCACATGTTGCATTTATACTATAATTTCTCCTTGCGTTCACGTTCACCACTATTTAGTGACGTCACGTTACACTCGACCAATCAATTTTTTCGCACTTAAGTACTGTTGCATTATTCCAGATAATTCCTCATAAATTAACAGAATGTAACATAAAATTTCTTTTTATTTTAGTACGCTCGTAGGCTTCGAATACATGGACGTATTCACATAGTTCGAAGTTACAACTAAAGATTAAGTATGTAAGTTGAATCTCGCTTGAAAAACATCTCGTATGTTTCAATGTCTAGAAATCAATGATTCTGATATTATGAATAAGTAGGCAAAAAACCACTTCTCAGCATTAGGTAGTATTTGGAGCTAAAAAAAAAGTTGGTGAAAAACTAGCCTGAGAAAAAACATTAGCGTTACCTGTAGTTATAACTATTTCTATTTTATAATTGATTCAAAATTTGTTCAATATTATGTCAAGTTCATGAGAAATTTTTTGTTTAAAAACTATTTCATTACAAAATATTCGTCTTCTTTTTGCGTGAATCTGTCGTTATTCGCATTACACGCTAAATAGGTATTACCTACCGACAATCAGTATTTTTGGTTCTTTTTAGTCAAGCATAACGTCAGCTAGAAAAATAACCGCCATGGTCATTTAAACTCTCAAAAGGGTTTTACACTCTTTCATCTCAAACTCTTCGTCTCTGCGTGGCGAGGGGGCTAATTTGGTGACTAAGACCACACCAATGATGGTCAACTCAACAATATGGTTTGTGAAAGTCAGCTCCATAATGGTAGGCACTTTCACATAGAGCCAACTCATAACTGCTTTTATATATGGCGGCAGCTAACTTCTACACGCGACCATACATTTAATATTATTGCGGTGAGTCATATAAGAAAAAAAAAACGTAAGCAGCCATGCCGCATTACTGGAGCTGAGTTTTTAACTGGAGCTTGTTTTGATTTGGTAATAGCCTTGCTTAACCGTTCATGACTACAGGCCACACCCAATACCAAGTCTGAAAACCTCTACCCTATCCCTTCCAAAACCACATGAGAAGTTGAATTTGGAACAAACGTAGTATTTATCGTCACGAAATAATCATATGAACACATACTTCTCAAATTTTAACTTTTGAGGATCCTCAAATTATCTTCAAATCTTGATGATTCATCATTATAGATCCATTTTAACTGAAATTGAAAAGGTCATATTCTGGTCATTAACAAATCTTACATACGAAGTTTGACCTTTTTAGGCCGATTTGGTGATGAGATATGGATGATTCATGAACTTTCCTGCCCTAATTTCCCCTCCAAAAGCTGTTTTTTGCTTTAACTCCCCTCCAAATTCACTTAGGAAGCTAAAATCAGAATAAGTTAGTCACTTAGACTCATTTTATCATGTGACATAGAAATAAAAAATGTTCGACCTCTCGTACACCCCTCCCTCACCCCTCCTACCATCATTTATGGAGTCGAATTGGGGATATAGTATATTTCATATCTTCAATATTCACATGAGTAGATATTAATTACATTTTTATCAACTTAGGGCTCCTTAAGCTCTACTCAAATTTTGATAATCAGCCATTTTGTATCCATTTTGATCCAAATTCAAGATGCCATATTCTGGTCACCAACTAACCTCACACACAAAATTTGACCTCTTTAACTTGATTTGGTGGGGAGATATGGAAGATTCAAGAAATTTCATGACTCAAAAACTTCCTCAAAAAGCCGTTTTTTGATTTAACTCCTCTCAATATGCACTTAGAAAGCTGAAATTTGGATATGTTAGTATCCGTGACTCACTTTTTCATATGAAATCAAAAACGAAAAATTTGAGCTATTTGCCCTTTCTCCAGCCCCACTCAAAATTTCAGTGATCCGCCATTTTGAAATTTATCGAAAAAACAAAAAAACCATTTTTGCCTATTTTCAAGAAGAGTTCCTCACCGAATTTTGAGCGAATTTTATCCATACCCGCCTGCGCAAGGCGAGTGACACAAAAAACGAAATTTCCTCAAAAACAGGTTTTTGCTTTAACTCTCCTCAAAATGCGCTCAAAAAGCTGAAATTTGGATATGTTAGTGTCTGTGGCTCACTTTTCCATATGAGGTCAAAAACGAAAAATTTGAGCAATTTTCTCCTTCTCCATCCCCCCTCGAAGTTCGAGTGATCCGCCATTTTGAAAATTATCGAAAAAACAAAAAAGATTGTTCTGCGCATTTTCAAGAAGAGTCCCTCACTAAATTTTGAGCATATTTTATAAATAGCCCCCGGCGCTACGTTTGGGTGGAAAAAAAAAAATATATACCAAAAAGTTGGACATTTGCCAAATGATTACAAATGGTCTGAAACGCAAAGATTTGAAAACCCCACCCTCCCCTGACCTTCCCTTCCCAAATCAGGAAGGCTGTAATACCTGTTGTTTGTTAGTTAAAAGCTCAGCTAAAAAAAAAAAATCACAAAGAAATTTCACGAGGATAAGGACAACTATTTCAAATATTTCTACTCGAATTCTTTCGTCTATCTGGAATGGTAGCTTGATCATGTAATCTTGTGCGTGCTGACTATGTACATTATGCACTTAAAAGTTGTGTCGCTGAATAGGATAATTGCTTTGGAATTTAATTAAGAAAATAATGTAAGAATTCATTCAATTTTTCTCCGCAGCGCAGGGGCGTACCGAGGACATTCTTCAGAGGGGGGGGGGGAGAAAACCAAAAATTGCCAACTAATACCATGAAATTTTACCAACTGTTGACCTTTTTTTTTTTTTAGTCTTCAAAAAATTTAAAAATAGCTGTTGTAATAATAATGCACAAGTGATCAAGTTTACCAACTTTACGCTAAAACTCCAAATTTACCAACTTTCCAAAAGCCAAAGAGGCTACGTCCCTGGTTGTGCGCTATATATGATATGAGTTGGCATCAGTTCGAATTTATTCGAGTTCTTATTTTCCCAAAAAAAATTCAACAATTATAAATTTCCCAACTTTTCAAAACACCTGGGGGGGAAGCTCCCCCCATCCCCCCCTTAGTTACGCCCCTGCCGCAGCGAGTAAATCGGGAACCAGATTAATTTTTCTCAATTTGCTTCTTCACTCTTTGTAGTGTTTGTAATCAACAGTAACTTCATGAAATGAAAATTATTAGTTGAGTTATTTACTGAAGGTATTTTTGATTTTGTAAATCAATAGGTTATGTATACATTTTTTTTGTGTATTTTTTTGCTGTGGAATATTTTCGTATTTATTAATGTCGTAAAAAAAAATGAGTGAAAATAATACAGCTGACTTTCAACCTACTACGCCAGCACTAATGGATTAAGATGACGATTTTGGCGAAAAATCATTGGATGGTGGGATACCATCAAATTCTATTGCTCAGTTCTTTAATGATAACCGAAAAGACCTAAATATGTTAAAAGTAACACTTTTATATAAGTAAAGTGTTTAGAAAAACCAATAAACCCTTACCATACTCCGCACCTTTTGAACGACTGTTTAGTACGTATAATTTACCTAAAAGCAATGGTACCAATGACGTTATTTTAAAAACAACAATGGAAAAATTAGAGAAAGTATTGAAAAAACTTGCATTATAAATGAATACCTTTTTCGAATTGATTAATATGATCATCTCTGATACTTATAATATACGTATAAAATCTAATACGTATCTTGAATTCAATATACAAAAAAAAAATATTTCTATATTCTCCAATGTGCAGCGCGTACCCATAACAAATAAAAGAAAATAAAAGTATACAGGCGCGTGCGCCTGACAAAGAGGAAAAGTACGAGTGAGAAAAATTCACGCTATATCCGCTGTGATTAATTAAATTTCTAAACTTCGCGATATTACGAGATTTCGGAATAATTTTACTTCAATTTAGAACTCCAAAGCCTTCTACCGCTGGGCAAATAAAAACTGTACAACCGCTTTTAATCTATGACAGAGCTAAGAAGGCGTGAAGCTGTGTCTTTTTTAATGAAATATATTTCCTGGCAACTAAATAAATTCAAGACATCCGACATTTCCAACTGAAATTTTATTTCCACCACAACGCGACGTGGTGGAAACTGCTACATCAAATAAATATGTTTACCTACAGGGCAGCGTTTTTCACTCGTATTTCAAAACTCTTGATGCACGTTGAAGTCATTTTACCAAACTTAACCTAACAACGAAATTTTAATGTCTGCCATACCTCCCCCCACCATCACCAATTCAGCTTCAATTACGTACTATAAAATTGACCATCATTATCGCAAATTCGCAATTTTCACTCGAGCAAGTTTCTTATTAAGTGTTTATTTCAATTAAATGTAGAATTTTAATTTAAATTAAAATTAACGGCAATTATCGAAAAACAACGATTTCAATAAACAGGCAGAGGATGAAGAAATTGTCGAAAATCTTATTTAGCGGTAATGTATGTAAAACTATTTTGTATACACGACTCGAGCAGTAGAACCAACAAAACCCCTTAATTTTCAGGCAAAGACACGAGTTCGAAACCGAATAAAGAAACTTAAGAGGAGAATTATGTGTAGGCGGTAATTAAGTAAGATACAAGAAAAGGATCATCCACCATTATATTTCCACATCGTTTCATATTTTCATAGTACGTTAAATTTATACACTTATAAGTTTACTCTTTGAAATTATTAGCTGAGTTTTTAACAAAACGATAGCTATTACAGCCTACCTGATTTGGGAAGGGAAGGTCGGGGGAGGGTGGGGTCTTCAAATCTTTGCGTTTCAGACCATTTGTAATCATCTGGCAAATGTCCAACTTTTTGGTATATATATATATTTTTTCCCCCCCACGCGTAGCGCCGGCGAGTATTCATAAAATTCGCTCAAAATTTGGTGAGAGACTCTTCTTGAAAATGCGCAAAAATAGTTTTTTTGTTTTTTCGATAAATTTCAAAATGGTGGATCACTCAAATTTTGAGGGGGGATGGAGAAGGGGCAAATAGCTCAAATTTTTCGTTTTTGATTTCATATGAAAGAGTGAGTCACGGATACTAACATATCCAAATTTCAGCTTCTTGAGTGCATATTGAGAGGAGTTAGATCAAAAAACGGCTTTTTGAGGAAGTTTTGAGTCATGAAATTTCTTGAATCTTCCATATCTCCCCACCAAATCAAGTTAAAGAGGTCAAATTTTGTGTGTGAGGTTAGTTGGTGACCACAATATGACCTCTTGAATTTGGATCAAAATGGATTCAAAATGGCGGATTATCAAAATTTTGAGTAGAGCTTGAGGAGCCTCAAGTTGGTAAAAATGTAATTAATATGAATTCATATGGTTATTGGGGATAAGTTGTATACTATATCCCGAATTCACTTCCATACATGATGTTGGAGGGGGAAGGCGGGGTTATCAACCTAAAATAGTGGTGGGGTACAGGAGGGGTCGAAAATTTTTTATTGCTGTGTCATATGATAAAATGAGCCCAAGTGACAAACGTATTTTGATTTTAGCTTCCTCAGTGATTTTGGAGGGGAGTTAGAGCAAAAAACGGCTTTTGGAGGGGAAATTGCTGCAGGAAATTTCATGAATCTTCCATATCTCATCACCAAATCGGCCTAGAATGGTCAAACTTTGTGTGTAAGATTGGTTTGTGACCAGAACATAACCACTTAAATTTGAGTCAAAATGGATCCAAAATGGCGGATTTACAAAATTTGAAGATAATTTGAGGACCCTCAAATAGTTATAATTTGAGAAATATGTGTTCGCATGATTATTTCATGGCAAGAAATACTACATTTGTGCCAAATTGAATTTCTTAAGTGTTTTTGGAAAGGATAGGGTAGGGGTTTTCAGACTTGGTATTGGGTGTGGCCTGTAGTGATGAACGGTTAAGCAAGGTTATTACTAAATCAAAACAAGCCCCAGTTAAAAACTCAGCTCCAGTAATGCGGCATGGCTGCTTACGTTTTTTTTTATATATCTTAAATTTATCAACACATTTATATGATTCAAATCGCATCCTTCTAGGTTTCTTATGGTAAAGATGAATTGATTAATGTACGCTTCCATAAACTTCGTTCAAGTGTCCCCTTTCTTCCCCTTGATGCAAAAGCGACCTGGTAGGTTTTTTAGATTATTCGTTCTTAGTTAGATAGTCCGCAAAGCAAATTAACGTTCCCTTCATTTGATTGTTACCTACGTAATTCTAATTGATTCGAGTATTTAATTTTGAAATGGAGTATTCTTGTATTCCGCCTGAATTGCGCACTGAAGCACGCTGAAAAAAAAGAGGTGAATTGTTGAGGAATGGTTTCTAAAAATTAAGTAAAATTACGTTGTTACTTAATTTTTTAGAACTGTTTTCAAACAAATATGAATGATTGCTAATGTGTTGAGCAACAGTAACGAAAGTGAAAAGCAAATTATTTAAAAAGAGTGATCACCTAATTTTCAGTAATGAGTTATTAAAAAAAGTAACCATAACTACGTTGCATTGTACATCCACTCCTCAACGGAGTGCAGTATAAACGCTACGGCGTAGTGTTCGAAGGCGCCAGCCAGTCGCGCGGATAAGGAACTGTTACTGCGCATTAGCGAATCCTTACCCAACATGTTGAATCGCTATTCAACAAAGGATCAACACGTAATGTAATGATTTTAGTTTTTTACTTAATTCAGGCATTGTGGTACGACGTGATGATGTTTTAACTGATTTTCACATACTGTTATATTAAAAATGAGCGAAACAATACGCAGCATTGGTAAGTAAAATTTGATATTATTCAAGACTTCAAATCCTATCATTAACATCTTGAATATTTAATTTTTTCTCATCATTCTTAGACTCATTAAATAACTCCGACGATCAAAATGCATCATTTACCTTTAACTTGGACGAAGTTGTCTTCCATAAAAAAGCTAGTTATTGCACGCTGAAGGTATTTTGGTTTATACTAATCTTTTACCTTATGTACTTTTGCTTCATTACTAAAAACTAAGCTTTATTAACTATTAATGGGTGTAGGAACATCTTAAACAAACGACAGAGGGGTCGACGTTGCTCGCCGCTTATGAAAAAAATAAAAAATTAGATCCTTTGCTTCGTCAATCTGTAGTTCATTTGACTATAAAAAAAAGAATATCAAGCCGCTTTAGATAAAAATTCTAGCCAAGAACTAAATGAGTTCAAGTGAGAAAATATACCCATATTTAGTATTTGTTTACCTAGTGTTTTCTAGCATTTTATATAATACAAAGTATGTATTGTGTTTGTGTACGCAGAATCGATTCCGCAAAATTTATTTCTCTCGCAGCCGAAATTTGTAAAATATTTCCGAATGAGGATTCTGGAACATACTACGTGCCCTACCAAAAATTCAGCTTTGGGAAAAAAGTATACGCTCATGGAAAATTACTCGATCATTACAATTTCTTTAAAAAGAAACTTAGAGTGGCTGGATTACTCAAAAAATCTCGTGTTCGCGATCCCGATCTCAACGATAATGCATACGATTTACCGATGGAAATAGAGCAAAACGACGATGGTATACTACATATCTTTCCCAAGATTTGTAAAGTAATGGAAGGTAGATATTATATTGGTTAATTAAGATATCACATTATATACTTATGTATTATCATACGTAATAACTTTTTTTTTCTTCTCAGAAGCTCTGCTCACAATTAAAGGATTAAATTTGTCAATTATGCACTCTAGATTCAGAAAAAAACTAAATCAATTCTTTGATTATGTTAGAAAGTTTAAGACAAAGCAATTTGATGATTTTAAAAAACAATATACCGAATTTATTAATCCGAAAATTAGAGTGGGTTGACGTAAAATACCTGAATTACACAATATAAAAAATACCCAGTGCAAGAAATCGAAGGATTCAAATACGGATGATAGAAGAAGTAAAAATAAGACACCTAGTAAAAAGATGCCAAAGAAGAGCCATAGAAGTAGGAGTAGAACGCCTCGTAAAAGTAGGTCTTGAACTAGTTTTAATTTTTTCAATATTTTACGTTATATTTTTAAAAATCGTTACCTATTTTGTGATCATAATTTTAATTTTTTCAATATTTTACGTTATATTTTTAAAAATTGTTACCTATTTTGTGATCATAATTTTAATTTTTTCAATATTCTACGATATATTTTTAAAAATCGTTATCTATTTTGTGATCATAATTTTAAACCGTTTTTATAAGGTTGAGTATTAAACGAGTAATACAATAACTTGACTTCTCATTCATTTCCCTATTTTAAGAACCCCTGTCCTGCCACCACGAAAAACACGCGCAATCCTATCGTTTATTAATGATCACCGTTCCTCTTTTGTTATTTGACAAGTGAGCGCAATGGCCCTATAAATTTGGGGAAGGAAAACCAAAAACGAGCGCAATCGATTTTTCACCGCGCAGAATAGAAATTATCATCTGCTCAGCATGTTATTGTATGCTGTCAATACAACCGGTGGTAACATCAAGGTGATCAACATGAAATACCTTGAGTCAGGGCACACATATTTAGAATGCGACTCTATGCATGCTCTAATTGAAAAAAAAAAAAGAAATCTCGAAAAATATTTACTATTGGAGAAATGAGAATGGTGATTGAAACTGCACGTGTTAATCGACCTGCAAAAAAAGTAACTCCGTATTCCTGCCGCATTGTTAACTTTTCTGAAATATTGGACTTCAAAGCCCTGTCAAAAAACCTGGTTATAAATAAAGTGGCTCAGAGTGGAGAAAGGTTCGTCATTGGTTTCCTACAAGTACAATTATCATGGACCCTTCCAGCAATTCGATTTCCTAGCTGTGAGTACAACTGGGCAACAACAGAAGCGTGGAGCGTGTCGTTCATTTCTGAACTTTGAGAACATGGTGTTAAAGAAAGCGTACAATGAACGACTGTGTATTTCCGGTGCTAAGCATAAAGACTTACTCGATTTAGTCAAAAATAAGATTATTCCACCTGCATATAGTAAAGAGTACGCCGATTTACCTGTAAGCACAGCAATAGTGCATGAAGTTTTTTATGATGACATTATTATTGAAGAAGAGCTCGTACTGCTTAATGAATTATTCAATTCTCCATAGTTCTAATTCATGAAATTTGTGAACTGTTTTACTTTTACATGCTTATTTTTTAGTGTGACGTTTTATAGTTACCTACTAATTTTATTGCCAGCTATTGTGAAAGAAAATAAAAACAATTAGCTAAAAAGTGTTTTGTTTATTTTCAACCAATAGTACATAGGTTATAATATTAGATATTTATTTATTCAGTTTTTTTTTTAATCTGAATCCGATGAAACAGGAAAGTTAGGATTCTATAAAGCTGGAGGCGTAGTGGATCTCGTCCATTTACACCGATGCTTTGAAACCTTGTCTTTAAAATCCTGTAGCTCTTGGTCATTCAAACCCAAACCAGCATAAAAAGCACAGCAGCTATCCCACTCTTGTCCTGGTAGCTCTCTTCGCTTTAGTTTATTTCGTAAGGCATTCCTTTGGTATGTATAAAAAGATCAAAAAAATGAGCAGAATGTAGATAAACCGAAAATAAAGACTTGTAGATAAACTTCCAGCCAGATTCGAATTGCTGAGTGATCCTGAATCTTTGAGCGATGAGCTTTTGAGTGACATCTCTATCGAAGATGGTGCCAACGACGAGAATCTAAGGTGTTTTTACTGCAACAGCTGCTTTTTAGATCATCCTAACGAAGAATGGATAAGATGTAGCGGAAAATGTGAGCATTGGTGCCACATTGACTGTGCCTGAGTTGATGATGAAACTGTAACTTTCGTGTACGAGTTTTGTTAAAAGTGTATTTTGTTGAAGGTGATTTTAACATTTGGCCTATTAGGCGCATGTAGAAGCGACGAAATGGTAAATTTAAAAGTTTCACACGTGAAACGTTTTGATGTTCCAAATCGTATGTATTTAATATCCATTCCTGAAGAGAACAAAACGAATATTAACAGATCATTCACAATCACCGAGGATTTATACTTTGATATTGTGGAGAATTATATTAACCTTCGCCTGTCCAATATACAATCTGATCGTTTTTTTCATATCATATCACAATGGCCGTTGTATAAATCAACATATCGGTAAAAATAAAATTAGTCATACTGCCAAAGAGATTGCGGAATTTCTAAAACTACCAGATCCAAAACGTTATTTACGTATTTACATATTTTTTTGTTGAACTTTATTGATCTAAGTAAATAATAATAGATATATGTAAGAGTAATTAAAGTACCCTTAAACAGTACTTTTTTCGTGTGTGTGTGTAAATGCAGTTCGCTTCAGGCTTCCTCTCTCCTTCTTCCGCTTTCACTCTCTGCATGACTGGTTTGACGAATGCGCGCGCCTCAGGGTGAAATGTACCCTTCATACGCGTTGGCGTAGTCTACAGCACGCTAATTAGATTTTTCCATCTGCTGCGCGTAAGAAGTGTTTTATGAATTTCTCTTTAAGTTATCTCGTGTGTTGTGCATATGAGTTGCTGTTTTCATTTGTGTGAGTTTAATTTATTGAGTACGTAGTTGCTTTGCTTTCGATATTCTCTTGTTGGCAGGTGTTCTTGCGAGAACATTAGGATTTCACTATGGGAGTGTAGACGTTACCCTACCTCGGCGAAGATGTGAATCCGGCTCGAGTATAGGCACTCTGTCGAGTCTGTTGGACAGCATACGGAGATTTGCCGCCACTGAGCTTTAAAGCCAACACTATCATCTGGTGCATGGTAAGTGACAGTTCGGCTTGTACTCAGGTGCGATTATTCTTTTATGTTTTAGCGATTGAAGCCGACTAAAGACCAGCAGTAGTCGTCCAGTAATCTGCCCCCAACATTTAGTTTAAATGCATATTTCATTTTATTCTAATTAGTTATATTCACGTATTGTTTTTTTTCTCATATACGAGTAAATTTTATTTATACAAAAGTTCTCTCTTCCCTTTTTTTTCTTCTCCTTTTACATATAAAATAATGAATCTTTATTTTGGGTTTTTTAATAAGACACAGTTTTAGGCGCTCTTCTACAACTATCTTGGCCAACGTTGAGGCCGATCTTTTATCAATAAAATGTCATGGGGGTTGGCGTTCATCCACAGTTGTAGAAAAATACGTTGAAGATAGTATCTATCAAAAACAAAATAATGAAAGTTAAATTAAATCAAGAATTGATATGACATCTACGTCCAACTCAGGTCATAATTTGAAGGCGTCTATGTTTCCTTTCATTAATCATTCGGGAAAATTTCAATATAAAACTCCAAGTGTTCAATCAAGCAATGAAGGTAATTGCGAGGTCGCCCTTCAGCTTCGTAATAAATATGGCAACTAAGTGCTCGTCAGAAGGGTCTAATTTCGTGGATGGCACCGTAGTTAGAGCTGTTTTAAGTTTATAACCGCGCTGTAATGCAGCAGATTAGCTCTAGTTCTTCAGAAATATCGGTCTGTTTGTTTGAAAAATGAGAAAATGTCTCATCTACCTTGAGAAAACTTGTTAAAATACTAAAGTAAAATCTACCAAAATCTGACAATATACCGTATTTTCAAACGAATCCTTTATTATTTCTTTGAATTCTCAAATTATAAGCAACGCGACGTTCATAGGTCCCAAAAGAGATATTTACTTAGTTCTTTTTTTCTCTCATTTTCCTACTTTTACTTTTTTTTTTTTTTTTATACATATATTTTTTTATTCGCTTCTCTCAAAGCAAAATGTTATTTGCTTCGCTAATTCATAAATAAATCATATTTTTAGTATGTTATAAATTTCGAACTAAAGTTAGTAACCAAAACATCAAATGTAAAAATATATGCGTATTATTTCATATTAGCGTATTGTCCACGTCCAGTTATATCTCGTTAGTGACCGACGATTTCATGAAATGATTATAAGCATGAAATTTTTCATGAAACGTTTCTGAAACGATTCTTTATCTCATTAATGGGACCCTCTACAAGATTATGAAGAAGATTAATTGTGAAATTACGCTTTAAGAATATCGTTTAGTGAAAAAAAAAATCAAAAATAAAATAAGGGGCATTAACACGCAATCAATATTCATAACATACAAATATACAATAATAATGAAATAACACCAAATCGCACCCAGTCCTTGAGGACGACCTCTTAAATTTCCCGATACAGATAAGGGTTAATTTTGAATAGGTATAAAAAATTCATGCTACTGTGAAATTATTTTCAATAAAAAATGAGAATAAGATAGTTTTATAACTTATGGGATGACAAAATAATTTGTAAAAAGAAGAACTACACCTTTTAAATTATGATTTATGAATATGAAAATAACAATCACTTTTAGTATACTGCCAGTTTCTTGATAACATAATATTAGTTAAACAACAATTTCCAAATTAAAAATCATTCTTAAAATTACTTTAATGAATTTCAAGACTGATAAATTCGTTTCGATCGAATTAAAATTTCTTTGCGTTTAAAAAATTCGATTTTAAATAACTGGAAAAGAGATTTTTTGCTGATTGTACCCGAATCACTTGGGACGCACGATATTAAACTAAATAGGTACTGGAACATAATGAATCTGATTCTAATTGCCATTGAAAAGAATGCAAAGATTCGATTTTTGTTTTTTCCTTCGACCATATACTATGGACTGCTAATTCAAATGGTAGAAACTGAATTCAACAACAACAGTAGTTAGATGCGCTGACGCATGCGTAGTTTCAGTTTCCTTATCAACTTATACCATGATTCACTGAAGTAATTATTAATATGCTTTCTTTAATGTAGTATTAATTATTGAGTATTATTAATGAAATTAGGTCAGTAGTAGTTGATGTTGATTTAACATTCTTATCATTGAAAATTGTCATTTTCATTCCTGAAACATCAATACGCATGCGCGAGCGCATCTATGATCTTGTTATTGTTTGCTTCACTTTGGTGTTCATTTCTGCACGAACATTAGCAGTCCATAGTATATGGACGAAGGTTTTTCACCTACTGGTATCTTTTTACATTCCATCAAATGTGTTTGCATTCTCGATATGTTCCCATCAAAGTCATATAGAATAAACAAGTCGAACAACTTCGGTAAGACGAGTGCTAAAAACCATGTTCTAGTGTGTGATTTGGGACAAAAGTTCCCATCTGCCGCGCTGTATTCGCATGTAGGCCGACAACGAGATCGAGTCACATTGATAAGCACGATAAGCATAATGAAATTTTTTAGAGAACTTGAGTTTCATTACTATCATTTTAGGTTTATAGTTCATTTCAAAAGTATTTATTTTAAGTATGACGAGGAAGTGCTGTGTGCCTAACTGCAAAAGCGGGTATGCATCTAATATTTACCCCACGAACCTTGAAAAAATGAATGTGGCTAGAGCTTATCAGGTAGTGAATTTCTTGTAATTTATAAGTAGATTAATTTGCTCACATCTATAAAGTTTATTCTAAATTTTAATAAATGGATTCCTATTTCAGTTCTTTAGTAAAGAAACATCCAGCGCAATGGAGTTGTAAAAGGATGTACAAAAATTGTCTGACAGGGGTCCTACACAAGTGTTCATCAATCGCATCAATGATTTTTTTGATTCATGCTTTTTCTACAAATAGCCCGAAGGGAGCTTTTAAGACAGTCGTGTTTTGAAAAGCAGGTAAAAATTGATAGAAAATCGCCCAGTTTATAATAATTTTTATGAAAAATCGAAAAATGTTTTTTTTTTTTTTAATTATTTTCACAGACGATATAATCAATTTTATGGATTATATGAAAAAAAATGAAAAGAACTTCATGACGAGAGATACCTATTTTGGTTTTATATTGACGTGTTCTACAGCTTTAGAACTCACTAATTTTTTAATTCAGAAGTCCAACTACAAATTTGTTATGTTAAGTCGCTTTAATCAAGATAATATAGAAGTAAGTATTCATTTGAAATGAGATCGTTGATGTTAAGTGATATTTCATTCATTTTTTTTTTATCGTTGATTGTTTTAGAGATTCTTTGGGATGCTTAGAGGAGCGTGTGGAAATGGAGATCATCCTGATCCAGCCTTATTTCTTATAATTTATCGTCTCATGAGCACTTATTCGTTAATTAGAGCTCCAGAAGGCTCCAATGTCATGGGTGAGGAGGTTCTGGAAGCATTACTGCAGTCAAGTGATTATGTAGAAAATCATGATCCAAAGAAAGAATGGTAGAAAATTAAAGAAACAATTATTGCCAAAAGCAAAAATTATGATGATTTTGAAGAATTTGGAGAATTCCATTTCCACGATTTTGACCTGAAAGATGAAGATGAAATAATAGAAGTTGATAGTTCTATAAGCAACCATAAATCGACGAATGCTAAAATTCTTGATCATACTGTCGGATATGTGGTTAAAAAAGCCATCCAATTCAATGATTGTACTCTTTGTAAAAGTACTCTCATAGGACTAAAAGATATTTCTAGTTTAACTGCTATGAGAGACTATTTTGGCAAATTAACTTACCCTAGTAAAGCAGTAATAACTTTGATTAAAATAATTGAAGAATGTATAATGTCTGAAGTCAGCAACAATCATGATTGTTTTGGGAAAAGAGGATTAACTCCCGAAACATTTTCAAATATTATGAAGCTATTACAAAATTTACTTAATATTCCAAGGGTTGGTAGTGAAAATCATTTTGGTAAAGTAATGGAATATATTATTAATTTTTATGTTATATTTAGACTAAACATTTTGTGTGATGAAGCTAGGAAGTCCTTGATTAATAATCAAAAAAATCGTAGATTGAGAAAAAGTGGAAAATTAAATTAATTACATGCACTGTGTCTAACTGATCTTAACACCCCTCAGCACCAAATTCTCTTCATTCACAAAAAAATATCCATTATTCTATTTCTTGTCTTTCTTTTTCACGGAATTAGGAAATTAAAATATAATTAATTTGTTTTTCTGTTTTTTCCATCCATTAATCTCAAGATTATGAATGTTTTCAATCTTTCAGCGTTTCTTTCCGGTCAATTTTGCAGTTAAGATCAGTTAGACACAGTGTATTGTTTTCATTTTATTTGTTATTTTTTGTGATAAATTAATTATGAAATAAATAATTAAGTAGATTTGATATTCTGTATTATATTATTGCACTTAAAAAATATATAATTAATTATAAACTCAATAAACCTGCATAGCAACTGCACAGGATTAAATATAAATTTTATGAAATGTCGGCCCATGTGGAACACTTGCGCTCTCTATAGTGAGCAAATGTCCCAAGTCACTTATCAACTATGAATTTCCTATCAGTTGTCCGACTTGTTTATTCTATATGACTTTGGTTCCCATTTTAGTTTCTTCCAGGGACTGCTGAGGTGGAGGTGGAGGTAGAAGCACTTTAAATTAAGTCTTTGCAGGTACCACGAAGGTACCTCCAAGGTGCCTCCGAGCTACCTCTGATGTACGTCCTGGAGTTAAGACGTACTTCTGGAAAGTAAAAGGTACTTACAAAACTGAAAGGTAGTATTATATTACCTTTCAATACTTTCTATAATATTATTGGAGGTACTGTAGCATTAACAGGCTGTGTCCTGAGCGGTATTTCCCTCCATTTATCTTACCTGATACATCGCCATAGATAAGATCATAGATGAAACATAGATAGATAGCCCACCGTACGTTAAATTTTTATCACTCAAAAACTGAGTTGGAATCGTTTTTTGCTAATATCTTGGAAACAATTCAAGATATAGGGCTTGCAAATGACTCATTTTAAAGAGATTGGAATAGAGAATCATTTAATTTTTCTAAAGTTACTCCTGTCCGTTTACTTTTGCAATTAATTTCGAAAAACGATTTTTTTACATTACTATGAATTATCTCAAAAAGTAAATCAATAACGATTGTTTTTTAATAGTGAAACACATTCAGAATTTTATGCTCTTTCGAATCAGCTACTTGAAAAGTTTCTATCTATATTCTTTCTTGAGATATTTGCAAAAAACCAAGCAATAAGTCTAATTTATTCTTAGTACTGGAGCTCATTCACAGAGAGCGCACTAAAAAATGAATTAGTTTTATTAAAATAACTCGAGACTCACATCGATGGCAATAATATTTTAGTAGTGAATCATGTATAAAATGTTAAGCTCTTTGGAATAAGCCATTTCCGAACACTCTAACTCAATTTTTTGCCTAGATATTAATAAAAAACTTTCTGGCTCCTTTTTCAACATTTATGAGTGATAAATTCGATATACCGGTGGGCTATCTATGTATGGTTAATCTATGATAAGATGTATGTAGGTGGTGGTTGCCTGTGTGATAGGTTTCCTATCTCGTCTTCTTTCATTCCCTTTTTGACAGGCGCACACGTATAGCCGAATAATTTTCGAATTAGTATGATATCGATGTTTTTATGTATTGTTAAACTATAAAAAATCGCCATGAGCAGCTGAACGTATTCCGTGTACCTCTCTGCCGGGAGATAGGGGCCCCGGCGTCGATCGAGTTGTTTATTTTTTTCATGACATTGTTTCATTTTTCAAATAAAAACGTTTTTTGGTGGAATCGTGTAAATCCCGTTCTTCATTTATAACGTATCAAAAATTTGTAAATCGTGTTCACGAGATTATAACGTATCAGTACTTTCTGCTTTTTGGAGGTACGTCTTAACTCCAGGAGGTACCTCTTTAAAATAAGGTGTTTCAGAGGTAATCTCCGGAGGTACCTCCAGGGGGTCCTACATTTTTTAGAGGTAGGAGGCGGAGGTACTTGACCCCCCCACCACAGTCCCTTGTTTCTTCCAATTTTTCTTACAAAATTTCCACACCCATTTCACTTTCTTGCGTGTGGGCTAGACTCTACCCATTTTGAGAAAATAGAAATTTAAATGTAGATTAGAAGAGAGCAAGAAAGCACAGTCACATTTAACGATTCAAAATTTTTGATATTTTGAAACACGTTTTTAAAATATCACAGATAAAATAATATTACATTGCTTTTTTCGCATCTCTTTCATTTTCCTTCTTTCCTTACCTTCTTTTAATTCTTTTAGTCTGTGATGTGAAAGAAAATGACAAAAAACGAAAAAACAATGTGGCCAAAAGTGTGAAACGTTTCATAATAATCATTTCAATCGTTTCATTCCTTTGAAACGTTACGGAGTACTTGTGAAATTTTCATGAAATTTCAATCGTTTCACGTTTCATGAAATTTTCACTTTATGAAACGGTCAGTTGTGATGTCTCGTTCTTTTTCGAGCTTTCTTCGTTTTCACTTCTATGCCTTAAAGCTCATCCTCTATTCCGCGTCACGTACGCGGTTCCTTTGTAACCTCCCGGTCGGGCATTACACCAACAAAAAACTAGTTCGCCTTTTCCTATACCCTTAGCGACAACGCGGGTGACGTCACCCCATTCTGTATTTTTTAAGCAGTCTTAAGTAAAAGAACGTAGACGAGAACCTGTGACGGAAGTCTCGTAACGCGATTCGTCTATACAACTACTCGAAAATGAACGTTCGTCAAACTACCAAGTATATTCTTTAATACTTCCGCGTAACCAACCGAAACTGCAATATTTTCATAGAGATGATGCAAAGATCATTTGGACACCGCACAGTGGGCCAGCAGACCCCCTAAAACGCGCGTTTTATTCAATAAGATGTATGAAGGAGTGAAAAGTAATTTATATTATGTTTTTGAGGTTGTAGATTACGAATTTATTACTAAAAAAATTTTGGGGTGAGGGGCTGGGGCTGAGGGAGGGGGTTAAAAGTGAATTTTAACTATAGTATCGTGTGATATATCATTATATATGTTTTCGAGGATGCAAATTACGAATTTAATACCAAAAAAATTGTTGGGAGAGGGGTGTAGCTGGGGGAGGGGGCTGAAAGTAAATTTTGGCTATAGTATCGTGTGATATGTCATTATATATGTTTTCGAAGTTGTAGATTACGAACTTAATACTAAAAATTGTAGGGTGAGGAGGTGGGGCAGGGGGACCTGTTGGAAGTGAAATTTGGCCATAGCATCGTGCGATATATCATTACATGAATGTTTTCGAGTTTGTAGATCACGAATTTAATACCAAAAAAAATTGTGGGATAAGGGGGTGGGGAAGGGAGGGGTGATTGGAAGTAACATTATTGGCTATTGCATTGTAGATTACCAAATTTGTATTTAAAATAAGCACAAGAGCTAAATAAACTAAAATAAAAAACAAGTTTCAAAATAGTAGTCAATCGTCATCTTCCTCATCTTCATCATCTTTCTTGTCGACGTCATCTTTCTCGTTATCGTCATCTTTCTTGTTGTCATGGTCTTACAAAGTATGCGTTGTTGTGTGGGTAGGATAATATAATACGTTAATTTCAAACATACTGTGTAAAACACATCAAAATTTATCGTGATTTCGCGCGGGAATCGCCCGTACAAAACGCTGCCGCAGGCTGCCGTAAAAAGTAAAGTGATATTCGTGTTCAGCATACTTCAAAGCATTATATAAACCAGAAGTTATCATTTTCCCTGATTTTTCGAAAAAGTTTTGCTCTGATTTAAGTTTTTAGTTTCACGAAAATATGGCCATCTTTAACGACTTATCATAAACTTATAAGCAACAACAACTTAAAACCAAATACATGATTGAATAGTACTTAATTTTCTGAATATTTTGCGCTATTCGACATTTCCAAAATATGAATTACAAACGGAAATATAAATCACTAATTACAGAGCGTATAAGGAACAAAACTGGTGGACTGCGCGTCGACGACTTGTGAGGGTGCTAGGAGGAGGAGGGCGATGAAAAACGCGGTTCGGTTGCTCGTTTCGTACAACAGCAATGTTGGGCAACACATATACAATGTTGCCATTTTAATCCGAGATAGGTTTTTTTCAAGTAAAACGCGCGTTTTTGGGGGTCTCCTGGCCCACTGTGCACCGTATGTTTAACATAGGTGGGTAGAAACGTTCTAATATGCTCAACGAAATGGCTAGCTCAATCTTGTTAGCATTATTCGATAAACATAGTTAGTATACTTATCTAAACAAATGTTGGCAGTCTTGATAAGTTAATGTTACTAAAGTTCACCTTTTTTTTTCTTACAAACTAAAAAAAAAGAGACTAATTTGCATCAAAACTGAAAACAAAAATTATTCATCTCCGCTTTTTCATCAATAACGCAACTAAAAAATGAAAATAGGATAATACAAACTTCCTATCTACTTCTTACATAACTACTGCTTTTTTACAATTATTATTGCTGATAGGTGTATATACTTCTTTTTTCATGCTATTTTATTCGTAACTGTAAAGGCTCTTTGTAACTTTGGTAAATTATTCAATTTCATGAATACCCGATTGCGTCATCAGGCATTTACTAACATCTTCATTACAGCCATACACCATAGGCCATTGAATGACATAGAACATATAACAAACACTTACAAATATTATAAACCGACCAACTAAATCGATGTTGAACCACATATACTCATATTTCATACAGAACTATGAAAACCGAACAGGTGAACCTAGCAAAAAAAAAGTTTAAATGAAATCTACTCCGTATCCCACATGGAAAAAATTATTACAAGTGAGTTTATTAGTAAAGATATGTAACTATCAGATCGATACAAATAAAAACTGTACAATAAAAAAGAAAAGCCTGGGCTAATCGAAAAACTCGTGTGATAGATGAGAAATAATCGATTAAAGGAGTTGAAGATGAAGTAATCGAGAACATATAAGAGTTATCTTCCATCATAAGTAACTCAACCTGAAGATGACTACGAATAAAATGTCCAACTTACAGTAACAGAACCTTATTATATCTCTGACGAAGAATAATAATATGTATAATATGTATTTGTCGTATTTAATACTACTTTTTTCCTTTCATCACTGAATCAAAGTTCACATTCGAAATTGAAGTTATTTGATGATTTCTGAACATTTGAGATCATTTTAACATGTGCTCACTTCAACTATCATCGAAATTTCGAGTTATTCCATCGAATTCGATTCAAAATAATACCGAAAAAAGAAAACCATGGTTACAAAAAAATAGCAACCAAAACTTTAAGCTATGAAAGTTACCAAAAAATTAATTTATTCAACACAAAATACATTACTGTCTTCAACTCAGCTCAGTTAATTCATTCTCAAAATTTCAACTTAATGTCTTCACTCTGTTACGATTAATCGCATTCAAAAACACTTTCAATAGAAGTTATGTAGAAATGACACAACTTTCACGAAAGTTCGTCGTAAATAAAGTCGTAAAAAAATTAATTTCCTTTTCATCATAAATTCTTAGCTTTTTTCCAAGTTTCCTAATTCGCGGAATGCTTTACCATCATAAGATGCTAGCTGACATGTCAATAAATTACAATATTATGAACTAATTACCAGACATTTGCCATGCTTTTAATTTTACGGAACTCTAACTAACTAAATAAATTCAAATTTGAATAAACATACTTATATTTTTTTGCGATGAACTCATTTGAAAAAATCGGCTTCGAACCTTCCATTCGTGTTTTTTTTTTTCTTTTGATTCCTTTAAAAATTTTTAAAAACCATATGAAAGTGAGGGACACGTATGCTCCATCACGAAGCTTGAAAACCGTTCACTGATTGGCTTGGAATTTGCGTATGAAATTTTGAAAAACCGAGACTGTAAGAATTTATGCAGCGAAGAGGGGAGGGGCAAGATTCATTTAAGATTGACAAAAGCAAGGGATTTCATTTATTTTTAGTTCAAATCCTGAACATTCCCACGTTGGTGTAATACTGTTAATAAGTCTTGTTGACATCACCTCGAACTCATTCACCAGACACATAGATTACTGAGTGAACTATAACAAAATCTTATCAATATATCATATTCATTAGAATGGAACGAAAAAAGCTCAACATTTATTTTTTCACATTTTCAAGGCGACTGTAGTTGATAACTACTTTCTTCGTCCAAAATTTCACCGTAATTTTCAGGGCAGCATATCGATATTTCATTGAAGCAATAATGTAGGAATTATATGGGAAAAATTTCAACATTTTTACTTTTTATAGAACAATGAAATCGTAAAAAAATCGGGCATTTTTAAAATAAAATTTCATTATTTATTAGGTGTCAAAGAATATGCTGATGTGAAGAGAAAACGAAAACAGCAGATAAATTAACAAATTTTGACTCCAGTGAGAAAAAATTTCCTAATTATCGACACCAATTGATTTAAGAAAACTTCGATTTTTTAATAAAAAAGTTAGATACACTTAATGCATTTTTCTGTATAATTTCATTTTTTAAGAATTTCAAAATGATGTGCGCTTATGCAAGAATGAAGATAATGTTTTAATATATTTCCAACGCCTTTATGGACGTTATTTTATTTTTCGAAAATTTTAAAATCGCCAATATGCTAATTTTTAGGGTTATATGATATACCAAAATACAACTTTCCCAAATATCTGTTGAAAATACTAATAAAAAAATTTCGTTTCACTCTAACATCCACATTTCTACTTTTATATCAATTATAAAAAAAAAAAATTTATAACCGTAGTATTAAGTAAACATAATTATACGCTATACATGGAGAAAAAAAGTGTTTTCATTATTTCATATAAATTTGCAGCAAGATGAATAGTTTATAACGAGCTAGTTTGTGGAAATTAAACCATAAGTAGATACGTGTGGATAATTCATGTCAGCAATAGTATAGTATGCATCAAAATATTTAGAGTACATGCAACAACCATCAATTCAAGAGCACAATGCATCCAGATTTTCATTAAAATACGTAACACCCATATAGCTTCAACTTGCTCCTGTAAATACAAAGCTTACGTATACTCCAACAAGGAATAATATCAATTACTTAAAAGCAATATATCGAAAGTACAACAAAAAATAACCAAAGTTGAAACACAAAATAAAACATGAGAATTTGATTTCATTTGGAAGACTGGCTAGCCAGCTAGTATGGCATTCCATAGCAATAATCAATATAGATGGTATATAAGAATTATAGCTTGAAGGAGTTTCATAATATAATCGATTTCTTCAATTCATTGAAATCAAATTTAAATACTATACACATCGCAAAAACATAAATTCGATTCCAAAATTGGAGACATTTGATACTATTACGAATATCAAATAAACTATGATAAAACTCATCAGCATGAAGTTTGTTATATTATATGAAATCACCTTTCCTACGAATTTCACTGATAATATGAGTAAGCTTTTCATTATTTGGATTCTTGTATATATCAAAATGTGATACGTATATCCTCATTACATAATGATATAGGTCTTTTTCAAAGTAGCAAATAGATAAAGGCAACAAAAAACTAAAAAAGGAAAAAAAGCACTCACTGCTATCGTCATCAATATTTGGACACATTAGAGGAAAGGCAGAATGCTACTGCATTCTATACTTGTTCCTCAAGTATGAACTCCATATTTCACAAAACTGGACAGTCATTTCATCGCAGAAACAAGTTTCAAACGCTCACCTGCGATAATCGTGTAATGGAATCGAAAATAAAACCAAAATTACATCAAGTTAGAAACTCAGTATAAACCTTCAACATGATATTACTGATTTAATTATATTCTTTATTGTATGTTACATTGATATTTTTCTTCTCCGAGCTTACCTCTTCTAACAAAGCTGTTATCATATTCGAAAGCTGGACTGTTTTTCAACCTTTGTAAATGTAGGAATGTGCACTGGCTGCACTCACTCCGAACGTAAACATTACAAGTTTTAAACACTTCCATGCTCACCATATCATACATCACCGACTCTGAATGAACATAATGAAAAAAAAAGAATAATAAAATCAACACCCGAAAACTCGACAAGGCATAACATGATTAGCAAGATCTTATTAGTTCATCTTCACGATAAATTTAATTACTTGAGATATAGTTGCTCACTATCACCATCACTTGATTATTCAATCAGTACTTCCCATGCTGGAATTGATTCATTTTTTAGAATTGTCTCACTTTATTGGTCTATCGTTCCACAGCACATAAGAACACAATTAATCGAAAAAATACATTTGAACAGATGCTTAAATTTCATCTTATTGAATGATGAACTTACCGATTACGAAGAACATTTTGTTGGTTCTTCAACTCATATTCCTACAGTTTCAACGATATTTTTCTTCTTTTACCGGTAAGTTCTATTGTCTCTACCATCTTATTTGAGGTAAGCAAAACTTACGAATGTTGAGCCATTTCGTTCTCATTCTTGCATCAATGTAATCCGCATCGCGAAAATATACATTTCAGTTCATAACCTGACAAATTACAATGATATTATTGAATCAACTGATGCTTTCGCAAAATGCAAAAATTTGAATATCACAGACCAACATCGGTTTAGTCAAGGTCAGGCATAGTACCTATATAGGGGTGTCCAATGTGAAGATTGCTATTGATTATTGAAATGACTAAAGCCTGTCTACAGCCAATAGAAATAAACAATACCCGGAATACCTGACGTGTTAATAGCACCAAGGGAACACACATTTTATTGTCAAGCAGAAAACTGCATCATGTTCACAGGTTTATCGTTCATCCTCACGTGATTGAACAAGTTAAATAGTAAATACCCATAATTTTGAACAAAAATTTTATCAGGTAAAAAATTGAGATAAAAGAATGGGTGAATAAATAATGCTTATATTTATTCCACCATCCAAAAATTTTTTTGAATGATAAAATGAAAAAAACATAATAAATGTAATGTATAATGATCATTATTTAAAAATATTCACAATCATAAATCTTATCCTCAGTGCAATAAGGCCATATCTCAAAAAAGTACTTCTTTTTACATGCATTTTTGGGTAAAATTGATGTAAATCGGTAAAAGTGTGACACTTACACTAAATTAGCTCATTTTACTCCAAAAAAGTATAGGAAAAGGGTACCTTTTTCTTGAATTTTTACATGCTTTTTTTTAGATGTGGTCTTATTGCACCGACGTGAGGGGGCGAAATCCTCTTTTAGGTAGAAAAAAAAAGTGAAATTATAAAAAATTCACTGTTGATATCAGCGATCAGTACGTATACGAACAAATTAAAAATTAATAAAATAATAAAGAAAAAATAAAAAATTTGATTTCATTACTTGTATTTTGTCTTTCTTTTTCAAAAATATGTTTTAAACTTTGAAATTATTTCGCTACAAAGATAAGTAAAAGCAAGCAGATAAGAAAATAATATGTGAACAAAATGTTTTTACAACACTGTGTATTTCTTTGTAACTATTAACACTACTGAATAAAATTATTAATGAATCGATTTTTTGGAAATTTTATTAACCTTACTCAAGAGTGCAGAAAAATTGAATTTGCGAAATTTTGAATTTCAGTCCTTCATCAACGTTATGAGGTAGTCTTACCCACTCGTAATCAAATATTTGAATGCAAGTATAGAACTTGTAACTTTTAATATCTAAAATAGGAGTAACATAACAAAACTTCTAGGCATACTAAAAATGTTTTAGCATTATCTTCACATGTAGTATCTCATTTGTTTTTCAGGAATATAACTTGAAGAAAGTTCTAAACATAGATGATATTTTTATTCATTCATTCTTTTGAGTATTTTGTTACTAGTTCGTTACTAGAACTGGTCACATCAAATCACTATTTTAGAAATATACACATTGATAAAAACCATGGATGTTCATGTCCTATGATTTACCTCAAATTAAACCACTTTAAAACTCAGCTTTGAAACGATGAAGAATTTTTCATTGAAGAATGTTAGATACAATCTAATCAATTTGATTTTGAATTAAAATTTTGTCACAATACAGTTTTTAGTAATCTATTTTTCACTTTTTTTTTTTTTTTGAAATTGTATTTTGTGATTCCATGAAAACTAAGAGAAAGGTATTTATTTCAATAGGTAACAATATATCGTTCAACAGAGCCAAAGGACATTTTAATTTAAACTCATTTCCAGGGATGTGCAATGAACTCTACGGCCGTTCAGGAACTTTGTTTTTTTGTTTTTTTTTTTTTAATGAGCTTAACTTGAATTAAATTTTGATTTTTTCCGTTCGAACTTCAACTTGTACTGATGAACTTCTATTTCAATTGAACACTATTTTTACATAAAAAATGAACTGAACTTGTAAAGTTCACGAACTTTACTTATTTTAAAATTATTTGGACTCACCCTCGTCCAGCCCCCTCCCCATTTTTCATTATAAGTACTCAAATTTAAGAACCCCTGCAAATTCTGTTGGAATGAAATTTTACTCAAGAATAATTTTTTTTTAATCTCAATCATAATAAAATTAATTTTATAGCCTAATACCAATTATATTTCCAGAGAAAATTATATATTAATGATGATTTAAACAATTTTCTAGAAGTAATTTATTGGGAATTTCATCAAAAAAAATTATGAACATGTCCATTATAAAATCTTAAAATAATTTAGATACATTTAAATGACTAACTCTTTTGAAACAGCACGAGGAAAAATAAATAATACAATATAAAATTGAACAATTCACAATTTTCAAAAATTCAACACAAAATAATAATAATAAAAAACAAAAAAACATTATTTTTGTTTAAATCTACAATCAGAATTTAGGTAAAACTGACTCAAACACGGTAGCAATTTCTATATTATCACGCTTAAATTTCGCGATCTGTTCTTCATTTCCGTCGAAAAACCACTTCAATACTATTTCCAAGCACCATCTACGCTTTTCCATAACCAACGTTTTGATTACATGAATTTCTTTCCATTTGGAAATTCGTTCTAATTTAAACATTCTAATAGACTTTGGATTTTCAAAATACCAACTTAAAAATTTATCTAGTTCGCAAAATTCGTTATTCTTTCCACATAAAGGAAATATTAATTCATTCCTGCGTTTTAACATGAATATGGATAGTTCCAACATTTTTACAAATATATTGATATGCGGTATAAAAGCATTTTCCTTTATATCAGATATTTCTTTGCTATCTATAGTCCAAGTCAAAATATCATTCATCGTGTCACCACCTAGAATTAAAAAATAATCTACAAATGCGTCCCTTAACAAATGTAACAAAAACTGATTTTGAATTTCATTTAAATCGCATTCTACAAATAGAAATCCATCGATACAACATACTATGTCTTTCCAACATCTATGAACTAGCAAACTATGTTTGAACAGTTTCATTATAATTTCCTTTTTCGTCGCCGCTCTTTGTATGGGAAGTTTAAACATGTTATTTAAGATCACATTTAAAGTTATTACCAATTGTTTAAGAGGAAACGTTTTCGGAATATGGTCGCCTGATAACAGTCGAGTAAAATAATCTATTATATCGGACGTATCTGTGGTAAATGGCGAGTAAGGAGACACATCAATTGAATACGTCATTTTCAATGAACCTGGCTGAAGCGAAAAAAAAAAGTTAAAAATTGGTTCCACATCAAACGACCATTTCGACCAGTCTAATTTATCAAACCGAAGCATTTGAATGATGAAACATTTCGCGTTAAAACTTCTGATAATTTCCAATTTTATTTCTTTTTCGGAAACAACGCCGAGTTTTGGTAACATAAACCTGATGGTATCACTCAAAATGAAGCTCATATGGAGCCGCAATAAGTTGACACACCAACTAAATCCGATTTTTGTTTTCAATATTTCCATTATAAAACTGGCAATATTTTTTCTTCCTTCTGTCACCTTTCTTACTCGCACCGTCCTTACAAAATGTTCGATATAGCTTTCTTTTACCCCATAGAAATCGAAAAATTCGTCCAAGCGTTCGAACGTAAGATCCGAAACATGGTTCAAACACATTTCCCACACATCTATAGCAGTATGTATCCGCGATTTCAAAAGCGAGTAACTGTCTTTGGCAAGGAACTGCGAATAGAATCTGTAGAAAGCAGAAGGACCCGCAGATTTCAGCGTATTTAAACAAACATTAAATCCTTCTTCCGTTAACAGCAGATTGATTAAATAAGTATCGATGATTTCAGGATGTGATAGAAAATCGTTCGAAATTATTTTCATTTTTTTCACATCCAATTCACAGCATTGCTGCAGGCAATAGACACGAGCATCGTTGAAATTCATGAGATCCATTTTAAAGTCGACCATCTGATCTGGTTGAAGATGGCAAACGTCGATGAGCTGATTTATTAAATTCGCCTTCTCGAAGACCAATAATTCTAGACAAAATCTCATGAATTGTAGAGAATTAATTACCTTCATTCTCGTCGCAGGGTCCAAGTAGCATAAGAATCGCGCCAGTGATTGTACTTTATCTACACCAGCACGCCGGCCACATCGAATGGCTCTACATTCTTCGAATACTTTCGAACAACAAGTTAAAGCGAATGATTTTAAATCTTTCGAAGCGTCTTTCCATATCGCATCAAATATTACAGTCGAATCTGCGCACCCTGCCACTAAATGAACGAATGACATCCCCGTTAACGAATTTTTAATACAACACCAACCTCTCAGTACGTCTCGTGGAGAATGTAATGAAGATGTCAACGCTCGTACAGCCAAATGGCGATCCACAGTTAAAAAGCTTTGTAGCTGCGATTCGTTCATCTTCGATAGTACCAAAACAAACGACGTACTCAGTTTATTCGACAGAATACAATGTCTCGCTATCGATGTAGCCGCTGAAATTAGTTGGTCCTTTTCTAAACCATTCAGGAAGTATTCCATAGCGTATTCGTTGTCCACTAAATTCAAACGAATCATATCGTAAGGCAGAATAACACTACTCTTATGTACATTTAAACGTTTGTTCCAGTAAAGTATCAAAGGATGTCGCCAATCATCCACTTCGATAGCTGAATGTCGCTTCATAATGAACGCTTCCTTCAATTCTTCTTCCATACAGTAAGCGCACATGATACTGTACTTGTCTTCGTCACTCAGTTGAGGAACATTCAATAAACGTCTAGCAGTTCTTAAGTAATCCAACTTTCCGTCATCCTTCCAAACAATTTCTTTACCTAATTCTTTCAGCAATACCATACTAATGTCGTCTTCATTTAATGTGAATTCGTTTTTGCATCTCAATATACCAATACGCCTCTCGAATAGGAAAAATAGTTTGGAATGATATTCGATCCAACCAACGAGTTCAGCATGAACTTTCCAAACATATCCCTCTATAGGTTGCTGCAACGATGCATCAATCGGAAGTGTTTTTACAACATTCTTTATTTTTTCGTCATCGATGAGCAGTACATCAGGAAAACGAAGGCATAAAGAAATGGCAACTTTATTTGCAGCAATTTCTTTTAAAGACACAGGTGAGTGAATGTACAGCATCATTCGGTAAATTAATGTCTGTGGATACCTGAAATGAAATAATATCTATTCTTTAGCTGAGTAATAAAATATTTGAAGGTAATATTGTCGAAAAAACGTCTTAATCTCACAGGCCACATCTATTACCGAGTCCTGAACCCCCTCTCGTTCCTCCCAAAAATACCAAAAAGTTTAATTTGAAATATGCAGTACTCTCTGCACGTAATAATTAAAATGGCCAAAATTTTTCAATAAATTTCAGCTGTTTGAGACCTCTCAAGTTTACCGCAGATTTTAACCATCCGCCATTTTAATCGACTTTGACCCGAATTCAAGGGCTCATTTTCCGATCTTCAAAGTTCACATAAAAAATTTGACGTTCCTACTTGAATTTGGCGAGAGGATAAGCGAGATTAATGAAATTTCTTACTGTGATTTCCTCTCCCAAAGCCATTTCTTGCTTCATCTCCCTTCCATACTCAATTAGGAGGCTAAAGTTGAAAAATTCAGTCATCAGGCTTACTTTATTAACTGACATCAAAATCAGGAATTTTTTTGACTCTTCGTTTACCCTCGCCAAATTTTTGAGCACGATAACCCCTTCTCCTTCCCTCCAAAATCTCGCGGGAGCTAAAATTGGCATACAGCATACTTCTCATTACTAGTAATTATATAAGTCCACATTAGGGTGCGTCACATTTACATGGAAAAAATTTTTTTTTGATTTTTTTGGGGGAAACCCCTTCAAAATGTTCTTTATAGCCTAAAAATATTCTCTAAAAAATTTTAAAAGTTTTCATATATATTTAAATGTGGCGCAAAGAGTCTGAACTTTTAATATATGAGAATATGCAGTTTTATGGCCTTATTTGCGCTGAAACCTCACTTAATAGCAGTAAAACGTAGCGACAGTAGTTTCGATATGTAGCCTACATTGCATCGTGTTGAAGAATGTGTAGTATTTAGTTGATCAAACTGCTTCCAACACAGGAGTAAACAAAGGAGCTTGTCAATTTATTCAAGAAAAATTAGGTCGAAATTTAGCTCACTTAGCTTGTAGACATCATATTTTAGAAATTGTCATAAGCAAAGTTTTCGATACATTAATGGGAGCATCAAGTGAACCAAATATCTCGATATTTAAACGTTTTTTTGAATCTTGGAACGATATTAACCGAACGATGTACGAAAGTGGAATTCGAGATGACAACGTAGCTAGTGAGCTAAATGACACGAAGAAGGAAATAATCATTTTCGTTCAAAAGCAGTTGAATTATAATCAGCCACGAGATGACTACAAAGAACTTTTACAGTTAGTACTTTTATTTTTAGGAGAAGAAAGTGATTGCCTTATCCATGCTCCTGGAGCTATGCATAGAGCTCGATGGATGTCTCGAATTATTTATTCGTTGAAAATTTACCTTTTCCGATCTCAGTTTCGTTTGACCAAATATGAACTTAATGCCCTGCGTCGTTTTAATATTTTTGTAATTAAATGCTATGTAGAAGCGTGGTATACCTCTCCAAACGCAGCATCTGCTCCTCATAATGATTTAACTTTTTTTAAACGCTTACACGAATACCGAAAAAATGATCAACTCCTTTCGACGAATGCAGTTAAAGCTTTCAGTAATCATTTATGGTATCTAAACCAATTACTTGTTGGTCTCTCATTTTTTAACCCAAATCTGTCCCATCGGACTAGAATACAAATGTGTGAAGCATTACACCATTCCTCAGAACAGGATATTGTGAGCCTATTACCTAAAGCCAAATTTTCAGAGGAAATATTCCGTAAAGATATCAGTGATTTTGTGACTGTAAACACGCGACATTTTTTTAATTTACTGGGAATTTCAGAAAATTTCACTAATAAATCTCCTGAAGAATGGCCCGAAGATACGACCTACCTTGAGGGAAAAGAGGTAATTGACCACCTCTGTGTGGTCAATGATGTGGCTGAAAGAGGTATAGCCCTCATTACGGACTTCAACTCTATTATAGTAAAAAATGAGGAGCAACGCCATTCTTTTACAAGTGGTGGAAGAGCACAGAAAACTTATAAAGAAGCCTACCAAAAAAAATTTTTTAGACATATACGAATAGGTTTTTTTTTTTTTAATGATAAGATATACTGTAACGTGAAATAGCTATTTTATTTGATTTATTGAATAAAGAAAAAAATTAAAAATTTTTTAATAAATTTTTTTTTGAATTTTTTGAAATCTGATTATTTTGATCCTCTTGCGCCACGCCTAAATCTTGGACTTTGGGGCTGAAATTTTTTGAAGAATATTTTTTCACCAACGTGAACAAAATTAGAGGGTGTCCTAAATAAATTTTGAAAGTTTTGATTTATGACGCACCCTAGTCCACATGTATCAAATATAAGCCATTTGAGCCTCCTCAAGCTTTCCTCAAATTTTGGCCATTCACCATTTTGATTCCATTTTGATCAAAATTTGAGGGGTCATATTCTGGTCCCGAATCAACTCCACATACGAATTTTGACTTCTCCAGGTTAATGGTACACCATTGGAAAAAGCGTGAAATTTTCTATAAGATAACAATTTAAAAAACCTATGGTGCCGCTCAAAATTTTGAGTAACATGAATGTAAAGTTTCGAAAAGTACGCGTTTTCGTAGAGAAGATACGTTTTTTGAATTTAAAACCTCCATATCTAGTAGAAATATTGATCAAAAAAATTTTTTATAATATACCATTGGAAAGGGCGTGAAATTTTCTATAAGATAGCAATTTAAAAACCCTATGGTGTCGCTGAAAATTTCGAGTAACGTGGACTTGAAGTTGTAAAAATTTGCGCTCCAATGTATTTTAAATGCACGTCGCAAGAAAAATAGCCCTTCGCACTGCTGCGGTGGCCGCGTTTGTAACTAATCGAGGGTGGACGGATTTTCGGCCCGAGTGAGCTAACTAGTCTTTACATATAACTTTGGTCTATAAGCATAACTCATAAAACCAAGGTAAGATGGCTGCCAGTTGGATGTCTTATAAGTAGGTCCAGTGTCTATAGTGGTGAAGTACCTATTACATATTTTTAATTCAACTTTTTAAGTGCCTTTAGAAGGATTAATAAAGGGGTTCAGTTGAACAAGTTCATCTATGAATTTGAGCATGTCTCCATAATAATCTGATAGGGTTGTTACACTTTTTAATAACTCGTCTGAATTTTACATCTTAATAATCACAGTATCCACTTTCGCATCTAAATAACAACATTTTACGCTAATAAATAACAATAACTTTACTTACAATTCATAAAATTGTCATCAATAAATAATATGAATTGTCCGCTACGCTGATAGATATTCAAAACCACAAAAACTAGCTTCTCATTCAACAAATCAACCTACAAAGGGATAATATGTAAGCCCAATGGATTACGGAAATCAAAATTCATCAAAGAAAAATACTAAATATACATTATAAATTACCTATTCATCCCATTCAGGCGTTTACGTTTCTAGTTCGATGTTGGTTTGCGTTGTATTTCTCATTCTCGTGTTGAAATAACGTAACCAATGAGTTTAAAAGTAGGTATGAAATTATATCAAACAAATCAACTTAGTACGTCAATATCCAAAAGTAGCTAAAATTATGATGAGTAAAACAGGGAAAATTACTCCACTACACTGATTTATTAAAGTAATTATTCGATAGCATGCACATTAACACATTTTCAGATTTACTTTATATTACAAAATTCAGATTAAGATGAAACAGAAGCGATCACTACACTTCCACTATCACGAATGAATCAACACTATCATTGCAGAAAAGCAACAAGTAATAACCGGTGACTTTGCTTATCTTCTGCGAACACGATTACGTATTAATTTTTTCGATAGAATTTAAAATACATACCTACGTAACCTATTACTCCCCTGTTTTTTTTTTTTTTTTTTATTTTTATTTATTATTATTATTATTTTTCTTTCTCCGAAAAATATATCATACTCATGCATGGAATCAACATGTGAGTTCAACAAAACTAAAAAAGACGAACAGAAGGACAATAAGTAATTTAAATAATATGTAAAATAGTCCAATGCATGCATTTTATATGATAAAAAAAGGCAACATGAATAACTTATCTGATCGATTCAAAAACCTGTTAAGATTTTACTGGATGTTTTTACATCTGGTTAAAGGAAGCTTTTAGGACAAGAATACTTCAGTTCAAAAACTAAAATAGTCGATGCATCGATAATTACTCCATTCTGAGGAATTATCTTCAATGCTAAAAAAATATATTTTTTGTGAAAGTGGCGATAATTTTTGTAAACTTTTATAATTAATTATTTTTCAAAATGAAATATACCTATAGGTAAATAGAAAAATGATAAATTCGTAAAAATTTAACCATCATTAATGCAATGAAATGAAGCTCGAAAGATACGAAGTGACTCATTACTTTCACGAAATTATTTGGATAAAAACCCGCGTACGAAAATAAAATTTTCTAGTTAATAGACTGCATACAAACTAACACGAGCCAATCACGAGTAACGGCTTCCGCCAATACATGACCTTCCACATCATATTATGGGAATGTGCTTCTTACGTCATAACACTACGTTTTATCGCTCTAGCGGTGGCTATATTACACGTACGCTTTATTTTTATGCGATTTGAATACACAAGCATTTAACGCGCAGTACCCAAATGTTAAATTGGAAAACCCGTTGTTATTTCTGTTTTGATTTACATGATCAAAAAAAAAGTATACTTTGTACATGACAATAACAAAAATAATTATGATGGAATTCAACGATTCGACAAAATGATAGAAAAATTCAACTTATTGAACAGGTATTTTTTTACTACATTGATATACCATAATTTTTTATTCTTGAACATATATTTATATCAACGACGAACGAAATCTAATATAATAAAATTCAACTAAAGTAGGTAAGTAATTTAAAAATCCTTAAATTTGTAGATGAGCTATAGGCTCAAAACAAAAGATACAAAAATAATAGGTAAATCTTTTTCAACTTGAAAATAATTAATATTGTTGGAAGTTTGTCACAGTGTAATCAATAAAGTTATGGATTTCCTCTTTGATTATAATTATTTACTTCAAGTTTTCAACTTTGAATTTCTTTAGTTCTCAAGAGATTGAATGACCAACCAAGAGGCGAATTTGAGTTATTTCTTTTTTAGTAGAAAAAAGGATCGGACCATCGAAGTAGATGAAAAAGGAATTGAAGCTGTGGCAGTTACCATCTCGAGAAATACGCGTCATTGCTTCTCGAGCAAGGATTGAGAGCTGATAACATTTTATGTCGATAAGCCATTTATGTTATTTTTATATGACCATAGATCAGAAAGCATTTCATTTGTAGCCACTGTTCATGATCCAACTGAAGCATAAGATCTTCATCGAAGACTACAATTTATCGAATGTAATTTTCTAATAAAAAATAAGGAATTGATTATGTGATTCGTTGAAGAATTCGAACACCTTAATTTTTTTAGGCATAGTATTATTCACATAGTCTTGCGTTTTATTCAAAGTAGTATCCTTCGTTAGAGTCTTCATATTGTAAGTAATATGATTGAGGACTCGCACTCCAGAAAAAATATGAATCAGACCATAATCACGACCATTATAAAGAAGATGTTGAAAAAAGTAAGCAGCCATGCTGCATTACTGAAGCTGAGCGTTCAAATTTGCAGTATTACAGTTAATCTAGTCATGCCTGTACAATACATGTGGTACCGAGTCTGAAAACTTACACCAATTTCTTCCGAAACCATATAAGGAGACGAATTTATGATGCAGAGTACTTTTTGTCCAACACAATGAAATGAGGGCATATTTTTGAAATTTTAGCAATATAAAGCTCTTGAAGCTCTGCTCAAAGTTTGCCCATAAACCATACCTTATCAATTCTGGCACATATTTTAGTTCTAAGCTGACCATACATAAGAAGTTTGACTTTTTCAGTTCGATTTGGTGAATAGAAGAGATAAAAATGATTCATGAAACTTTCAGTTGCTGTAATTTTCCCTTTTAAAAGCGTTTTTTGCTCCAACTTGCTTCCAAATTCACGTAGAAGGAACAAATCAAAATATGGGGAAGATTGAGGCATAATGGGCATGCTAAGCGTGAATCGACATGCTGAGTCCCTAAATTAATATTTCAACGATAAAAATAGCTTGATATGTAGTGGAATTCTTCTCCTAAGCCCCTTCATTTTTTAAGATTTTCTGGAACAATAGTTTTTGAGTCATATTAATTTTTCCAGCACCTTTTCAAAATAAGCGTGTCAAAATCAATGGTGCATATCAATGTGTCCCTTAATAATCATTCGATTGGGTGTCCATTATGCCCCAAAAAATGTTTTTTTTTTTCAATTGGTAAAAATTGGAAAAACAAGAAAAAATTTTGCGACTGTAAAGCAAAAAGTTCGTACTTACTTCGCTTTATTTTTATAAAATTTCTTTTTTTCGAAACTAAAGTTATTATTTCGATGTTGAAAACACGTTTTGTTCTTATATTACTTCAAAAACGCTTCAATTTATTTTTCTTAGCCTGGGCATGATTCACTATCACTAAATAAACGTAATTAGCTCATTTCTCGAAAGATTGAGATATTTACCGATTTTTAAACGCAATTTCTCATTTTGCTCCGCATGCCCATTATGTTCCAGTCTCCCCTGTTAGTAACTTGTGCTCTCTTTTTCATAAGATACCACAGTAAAAATGTTGGATTTTCTTTTACCTCCACTCAGGGTCGCAGAGAGGAAAAGTGGGCCCGGGACAAACACGAGAAGATAGGGCCTCTATGTTATTAAGGGGGTACTGGTCCCCGGGAAATTTTTTATGATTTTTAAAAAACAATTTATCTGAGTTTTTGAATACTTTCAACTTTCATAAACAATAATGAACACTCCATTTTTTTGAGGAAAGCATTTATCTTATGTGAATGTTTTTAAGATATAATACAGCCATCGAGTTTTGAAAAATTGCAGCTTCACTTCACATCTAAAACATAAATAATAACAAAATCAATTCGAGCCCCATGTAAAATTCCGGGCCCGGGACAAAATGTCCCCTTTGTCCCCCCTCTCTTTGGCCCTGCCTCCACTTCATTCAGAAGGACACTTTCTTTCTCCTTTCTAACAACATGTATGAAGGTGAATTGGAGTTATTGTATACTTCTCATTCTCAATAATCATATGAGTTCATATTAATTATATTTTTAGAAATTTGATGCTCCTATTAGGTAGGTTGTTATAGCGTATGGAACCCACTAAGAAATTCGGGTAAATAAATAATTAAGAAAATCAAATCGTTTTACATGATATATTCCAAAGAATGAAATCAACAGTCTGTAGGTTCACAAAATAGATATTTACTTCAGTAAAACATGCTTTTAGTTACAATGCCTTTGAGGATCATAAGAAAAAGAAAAATTCTACACAAGCGAGAAGTACTTGACTGCGTGAATCCCGAATTTGAGACAAAATAGATTTGATCAACATATGCTTACTTTCCACAGCATACTTTTGAACTCAGCAATTTCTTGTACATTATTATTAAAAAACCACGACAATATTTCTTCTAAATGCTGCGCATCTTTCCTCCTCAACAGCGTACGAAGTACATGAATTTCTTCCCAATTAAAAATTCTCTCCATTTTATATATTTCGACATCTTCCGGATTCTCAAAATACCAATTTAAAAATGCATTTAAAACGGAAAATTCGATATTTTCCTTGTATTCGCAACGACTTAATTCATTCTCGCAATACACGGTAAATATGGACGTTTCCAACATTTTCACAAAAATATCGAAAATCGGTAACTTCTTTTTCATTATAGACAAGTTTTGGCTACCACCCGAAATCCAAATTAAAATCTTATTCATCTCATCGGCACCTAAAAATGAAAAATATTCTGAAAATCGTACATGCATCAAATGCGAAAAAAAATCTTCCGCTATAACCTCCACTATGTCTTCTTCGAACACTTGAAATTTCTGCAAACAACACAGTATCACCTCCCAACATCTACGAACAAGCAAGTGCCGTTGAAACAGTTTCATTACTATCTTCTTCTTCATTGTGATTCTGAGAACAGGAATTAAAGAACTAAAACAGTCTATAAACAAATTCAACGCATCCGCCAACTGACTCGGTGAAAAAGAGGGATTTATAGAGTTGTCGTCACACAATAATAACTCACAAAAGTAATCCTCAAAATCAGACGTATTTGATAGAAAAAAAAAGATTATCTCCGTCAAAACAAAAACATTAGTCAAATCACGTTTGTTATTCTGGAAATTCTGAAGCAATCGAAGGCAATAATGCTTTGCGTGTACGCTTTCAATGAGGTCTTTTTTCATTTTTGTTATAATTTTGCTTATTTCTCTCTCATTGGATTCGCTTTTCCGCGCAATAAATTCTAACATGTGATCCAACACATAGTGTTTTTCCAAGATTATCAAATTGAAACACGAATCGATTTCTTCCTTATTTTTCAATATACTCATCAAGTACCTAAAAGCACTTTCTTTCGACGAAATTATCTCAAAAAATTCACTCAGGGGTTTCAATAGGTTTTTCGAAAAAAGCTCAAAACTGTGCTTCTGCGCTTCTGCTGGATCACTAAATTGTAATTTCCAACGACGGAAACCGTTCGCTGTGAAAAATTGCGAAACGAAATCGACGAATAACGAGACGCTAAGAGAATCGCAAACTCTTTCGCACGCACCGATTATGGCTTCAATTCCCAGCAGATCGTTCATGTAGTCATCGATGATCTGAGGATCGTGTAAAAAATCTTTCAAAATTAATTTCAATACATTGGAATTTAATTTATAGCATTGCTGTAGGCAATACCATTTCATAGAATTAGAATTAACCAGATTTATTTTAAATTTCGCAGGTTCCAGTATAGGTAACCACGTATTAACTGATCAATCAAACTGAGATTCCCACCAAGGAGTAATTTACGACAAAATTTCATTATACGAGTAGAACTGATTAACTCCTCTCTAGCCTCAACATCAAGAAGAGGGAGGAACTTCATCAGTATCTCTACTCTATTAGTATTCTCATTTAGACCGTCTTGTATTCCGCACCATCCTTCCATTCCTCTCGGCGAAGTTAAAACGAATGTTTTAAAACTGTCGGGGGCATCTTTCCACACAGCGTTTAATATCACAGGCGAATCTACGCATCCTGATATGAAGTCAGAGAACTGCCAATCTGTGACGAAATTTTTAATATGATACCAACCCTTCAGTACATTTTGCAGTGAGTGCAACGAGGAAGTCAATGCTTTGGTGATCGAATAACCGTCTATATCTAGACAGCTTTTTAACTGAAATTTGTCCATTCGTGATAATACACAAACTAAATAAATACACTGATTCCTTGAATGTCCATAAGAATGAGCGATAAACTTGGCCATCGAAGGTAATTGATGACGTGCTAGACGATTGACGAAGTACTCCATAGCGTATTGATTATCGATCGATTTCGAACGAATGATGTCATCCGGCGAAATAACATACCAAGCGTTATGTTTCCACTTCAAATCCTGGCCCCAGTAATTCGAAAATAGAACCGCTGGATCACAAGTACCATCCACTGAACGACGACTAGCCTTCATTTCTTCTTCCAAACAATATAAACACATTAATCTATCCTTTTCCGCGTCGCTTAAGAGGCCAACGATCAATAAACGTTTGGCTGTTTCAATGTAATCTACTATTCTTCTGTTGCTCCACACGACTTCTGCGAGTATTTCTTTTAGTCGACGCATACCCGATGAATTTTCCACTAGTATAGTTAGCATTACATCGTCATTATCTTTGGAGTTTTCTTTTATCAACGCGCACGCTGAAGACTGCTTTGTAACGCCAATCGAGAATACTCGTTCCGAATTATATTCTATCCAACCCGCAAGCTCTTCACAAACCTCAAAACTACATTCTTCAAGCGGATCCATTTTTTGTGAATTCAAGTATGACTCTTATGAGGTACTGAACATCTGAAAATGAAAAATTCTCGGTTTATACGCGACCAATAAGAATATCAATGGCACTCCTTATTCCTCAACCTTTTTTTTAATCAATCAATCAATCAATCAATTATTATTATTATTATTGTTATTTAAACTACGCCCAGCCTATGTAAGGCTTCACAGAGTTAGTATTAACTGACTACCCACGTAATCCTGCGGATTAACATTACAATATCACATTCTTAAATATTCCTCATTTCAAATTCATACCCATATTGCGGTATAAAACATCATAACTAGCCGCTTTCCCACGCAGAATTACAATTCAGCGAGCATGTGCCTGAGCCGTATTCAGGTTTCCTGGGGCCTAGTCACAAATTTTTCAAAATACCCTTATTTAACGCTCCTCAAATCATCTTCAAATTTTTATTATCCGCCATTTTGACCCACTTTACGAGGTCATATTCTGGTCATAAACTAACCTTGTATACGAAGTTTGATCTTTGTAGTTTGATTCGGTGAGGAGATCTGGAAGATTCATGGAATTTCCTACAATAATTTCTCTTTCTAAAAGTCGTTCTTTGCTCTAACTCCCCTCCAAATTCATTTGTAAACATAAAATAGAAACAGGTTGGTCACATGAGCTCATTTTACTATGTGACACCGCAATAAAAAATTTTCGACCTCTTATGTACCCTCACCGCACTTTGAGGTCGATAACCCCTCCTTCTCCCCAACAATATTATGAGTGAAGGTGATTTTGAGATACAGTATGTTTTTTATTGCCAATAATCATATGAGTTCATATTAATTACATTTGCACCAATTGGAGGCTCCTCAAGCTCTACTCAAATTTTGATAATCCGCCATTTTGTATTCATTTCGACCCAAATTCAAGAGGTCATATTTGGTCATCAACAAACCTTACACACTGTAGTATGTATGATCTTATCAGAGAGAAGACGTTCGGCCGAGGTATGGGTTTTCCCAGCATCGTGCCGTTCGTTGGCTGCTTTTCCTTGAGAGATAGGTTCGAGAGGTTTAGTATACTGATGACCGTCGCGTTAATAACGATATAATTTTTCGACGTTTGAAAATATAAAATGATGTGTTGGTGATACGTTTTTCCTTCGGCTCTTGCCCTCATGGGGGGGGGGAGCGCGGCAGCCATGTCAATATGTTAAAATGTAAAATAATGTAAAAAGTAAATCGTCGGTTTTTTTTTGTGTCACATTTAATTTAATAAAGAGTGATAAACTTTGTCTACGGCGTTCGTTTTTCTGCGCTACAACACAAAGTTCGATTTTTCTAGATCGATCTGGTGAGGAGATATAGAAAATTCAAAAAATATCATAACTCAAAACTTCCTTAAAAAGTCGTTTTTGGCTCTAACTGCTCTCAAGATGCACTTAAGAAGCTAAAATTTGTATATGCTGGTGTTCATGATTCATTCTTTTATATGAGATCAAAAACGTAAAATTTGAGTTATTTGTCCCTTCTCCAGCCACTCACAAAATTTCAGTGTACTGCCATCTTGAAATTTATCAAAAAAACAAAAAATGTACTTTTGCGCATTTTCAAGAAGACTTCTTCATGACTTGTGAATATGACAAAATTAGCGAATTATTTCATTTTCATTATTAAAAATGAGATACGAAATAAAACACCCTCCCCGACCTTCCCTTCCCAAATCAAGTAGGCTATAATAGCTGTCGTTTTTGGGTAAAAAAACTCAGCTAAAAATACATTGCCACAGTGGTTTTTTAATATTAAAAATTTCTTTGCGGTACATCTCGGAAACAGCCTCCAGGAGGTACCTTCGGAGATACCATCGGAGGTATCACCAGGAGGTACTAAATTTCTTGAAGGCAGGAGACGGAGGTGAAGGTAAGCTATTTAATGGTGTTACATTTCATCATTATATATTATACTGTGTACGAATTGTACGATTTATTTCCATAAATCACAATAGGACAAAGAAATATTTATGAAGAATTCAATCACAGATTGTTGCAGGTAAATTTGAGAATAAATTACAAATTTATAGACTGTTACTTACATGTAGCACCACAAGAGAGAAAATTTTATTCTCGATTTTTATGTTAAAAAAGAAAATCTATTTTTTAAATTTTTATATAGTTATATGTATACAGCGATCGCCAATTTCAACTTTCAGTATTTTCGGCCGAAAGTTCATGAAAATTGTGAACTTTTGAGCTTTCGCTGTGCTTAAAAGCAGCAGCTGGGGATCGACAGACCGGTAATTTTCGAAGTAACCCATACATTAACTTTTGGGACTGGTTCCAGCTTTCAGTTATTTCGGCACATTTTCAACACATTCGGCTCTTAGGCTGTACCAACATGTGAACCATTATCAGTTTTAGCCATTTTTCAATATGGCGTATCCGAGTGAAAAATCTGAAAAAATTTCACGTGGTTTGGGGGTAAAGGGGGCATCTAAAAATATCAATTTCATAATTGTGCCAAAGCGTTATCAGGGTTAAAAAAATTAAATAAATTTAAAAAAAGGTTTTTGGTGGGAGTAAAATCATGGTGGGGGGTTGCTGATTTTTTCCAAGAGACCCCCTATGGAGCAGTACAACATACTAAATTTTCAATAAAATCAGTCAACTGCGTGAAAAAAAATTCGAATTGGGTTTTCAATTAAAAGTTAATTTCTTAAAAACGAGGGGGCGGGGGGTCTGAAACTTCGGCCATGAAAGTTTCTAAAGGGCACCTACCTACCACCCAAGTTTCATCGAAATTGGGGTCCGGGCCTGATTCGCTATTCTTACCCTCCTATGCCCTTCATCGAAAATAACATACCTACTAAATTATATTTGTCAATGAAAAACCTACTTTTAGATCAGTGTGATCATTTAAGACTGCGTAATTTATGAGTGAATAGGACAAGAAATCGGGACCAAAGCTTTTTGATAACATTACCCAAATTATAACATTAAGCGCATTCTACTGTACATAATACCAAAATGAATACACTTTTTTCATTAAGTAAAACCCTACCTATCTTAAAGAAAATCCCAACCATGATTCTCATTAAAAAATTATTATATTTTACATGAAAACTTTAAAGTATCGAAGCATCAACCAAGAGGCGATTGAGGCAACATTTGTACTTTCCTACTGCGCACGGTATAATAATAATAATATGTAGATATCTAAATAAATTTACATTTATGTTTACCTTTTTGCGACGACGTATATTTCGGGTATACTTAGGCGTGTTTAATTATTCATCTTCTCATCACTTGTTCATTTGGTGAACATATTTGGTATCGAAGCATAGAATTTCATAACTCTTGATATCATTTACGTTAATAGCGCGCGAACAGAATGATAAACGATTCAAAACACTCAATATTACTGTTTCAGTAGTTCTATATAACGATAATACGTACGGCCACAAGAAAGTTAATAAAACATCGCATTTGGAAACTCCGCCCTACGATATTTCCTGAATCGAACTAAACAACGCAACAAACACGATATCCTATCTGGATGATTCATTCAACTTGGACTCCCAAAATATTCATGTAGGAAAACCCAACCGATTGAAATTCGACGAAAATTAAGTGAACAACGAAAAACATCTCGTTATCTTGTCCAAAATTCTTGGTAAGTATTTTAATTTTTAGCGAGCTTTATTTTTAAAGCATATCCGCTATTGTGTTCTTTCAAAGTAATCATTTTTCTTCGTATTCTCGCGCGATAACTCGAATAAAAGTGATCGAATTGAAACTAAATTCGGAGGAAGGGTTTGGACAATTGAATTCTCGAGCTGATCAGTTTTTGGACGTGATGGGTCGTGAGTTGGCGTGAGTCAAGGTTTTCCGGTTCTCGCGTGATAACTTGAGTAAAAGTTAACGGATCGAGTTGAAAGTTAAAAAGAAATGTGGAGGTAGTGGTGTCTTAAGAGGTGATTACTTTTTGGACATGACGGGACGTGACGAGGCGTGAGTTAAGGTTTTCTTGTTCTAGCGCAATAATTATGATAAAATATGATTGATAGAATTAAAAGATGAAAGAAGAATAAGGTTAATGACCATTAAAGCCAATTGATTTTTTAGCATGATGGGACATAACTTGGCCTGAGGACGCGTCAGTTGAGGTTTTATTTTCTCGAGCGATAACTTGAGCAAATGTCAACAGATCGAAACTACAGTTGGAGAAATGTTGGGGATAGTAGAGGTCTGGAGCTGATTAGTTTTTGTGGGTGATCGGACGTGAGGTAGCGTGAGGAGGTATACGTTGAGGTTTTGCCATTCTCCCACGATAGCTCGAGTAAGACATGATGGAATGGAAGGGTAAGGATAGTGATGCTTTAGAGCTAATTAGTTTGTGGAGGTGATCAGGCGTGAGGTGGCATGATTTGAGCTGTTTTGGTTCCCGCATAATAGCAGATAACGCGATGCCACGTAATTTTAATTTACAATTTAAATGATATGAATTTTAAAAATAAGAATAGCCAACCTCAGAACCGGAGAAGACAAATAAGAAGAAGAGTTGGTCATCCTCGAAAGCATGTTGACCCTAAGGAAGTATAATTTAACATGAGGTCACGTTTTTTTTTTTTTTAAAGAAATTCTCTGAAAGTATTGTTTTTTTTAGAGCTGTTTGAACGTAAAATGACCTGACCTCACACGATTCCAAGTTTTGGGCTATAAAAAAAATAAATTACGGGCGGTCATGTTTTGCATGATACTTGATAAAATTTAGAATAAGTGGAGTTGATGAAACTTTTGAATTATAAAAAATTTATTTATTTATGAAAAAAAATTAATTATTCGAATAACCTTTTTAAAAATAGTATAAATAGTTACATCGAATTACACGTCACATAACATGGCACTTTTATAAGAAAAAAGATACATAATTGCCACGCCGTTGGTGCGGCCACCACCGCTACGAAATTTAGTGCCAAATTAATACTTCATTACGACAAAATCCGCACAGTAGAAAAACGAATAATATATCAGCTTTCGACGGTGATTATACAGCGACTAACTCATGTTAACGGACGGCAACCGGCCAGCACCAGAGACGGGCCGAACCTTAGCACTCTGGGGGGGTGAAAATCTAAAAATGCCGATTGGTATTTTCAATTTTCCGACTACGATTGATTGATTTGTAATTTGATGTACGAGTAATATCACATTTATATTTGCCTAAGAATTCAAAGAACACAGAGAAGCAATTAAAAAAATCAAAGTGCAGTCGTTTTTCGAACTGCCTGAGAAGGTGATACACGTTATAAGTTTAATTATTTTGATAATGTAAAACGGATATTCTGAATCATTTTGAATTTTGGTGAATAAAAACGGATGTAGAATTTTTAAAACTATCAAGTCACGAAGTAATTTCTTATGATAATACAGAAATCAGAAAAGAACAAAAATGTTTTTTAAATGCAAAACCAGAAATATAAAGAATTAAAGAATATCTAAAAATTGATTTTTTTCAAATTAAAAAAAAAAAAAGGAAATTCAAGAATCAAAGAAAACATTGATGGGAAAATGGATAAATTAAAAAAAAATCCATATCACAAAACAACGTAATAAAATAGAAAAATTTTTAGTAATAAAAAAAAATCCAAAAATTAGAAAGCAAACAAGTTGGGAAGTCTAAAAATTAAACAATAATATTGTTAAAAATGAAAAATTCCGAAAACTAAAAAATGCAACAATGAAAGATATCATGAAAAAAAGAAAAAATTATAAGATGAAAACAAATGTACAAAAATGGAGTAATGTTTCGAACTGAAGATAATTGCTAAAATACCGGGGGATTACTTGATTGGAGCACCCAAGCGCAAAAATCTTACACTCATAGAAATAAATTATATATTTGGATGATATTAGCAAGAATAAATGACATAAATAAAATTTATTTAATGCTTAAAAGCGTCTATCGTAAAATAAAATACAAAATTTTAAATTATACTTTTGTTGTCAAAAATACACGTAAATGTATTGAATTGTTTCACCTTTAGCTAATTTTGTCTCGTTGGGTGCTCTAATCAAGTAGTCACCCGGTATAACGAAAAAAAAAAAATGAAAACCTAAAAACTAAAAAACTAGATTCGAATAAATAAGGAAAAATGAAACCAAGGCGATAAAATATTCAACAATTTAAAACAAAACAATAAAAAAAATTTAAAATGATGGAAAAACAATAAGTTTAAATTAAAAAAAAAATAATTAAAAAAAAATAAATCCAAAAATATTAAGTAGGATTTTTTTTTGTTGAGAATGAAAAAAGTTGTTATCACTCAAGGGACTGAGTACTTCTCCAGTTTCCAATTCTCCAGCATTATTTTGAGATAAATTTAAACCATATAATATCAATTGAAATTGAACTAAAACAATATTAATTTTAATGGAACATCAGTTTTCATTAATCTCGTTCATTTTCGATATTCAGTATCTCCTTCTCAGATGGCGACATTACCACTCCTAGCGTAGACAAAATTCGGAAATAGAAAAGCTTCGAGCAGAGTAAGCAAAACAATGCGCAAATACATATGTTTCTTTGTTTGATTTAATTATTTATTGTTAAATTTTCGCTGTTACTGAGACAAGTGAAACAGGAATTGTCGAATTTTTCTCACCGATGTCGATTTGCCGACTTTTGCCGACTGCGCAAAACCTCTGGGGGGGTGAGCACTCCCCTACACCCCCCGCTCGGTCCGTCCCTGGCCAGCACTACCAGGAAAAACCGCCAAGAAGGCATTTATCTATCCCTTATCTTTCTAGCAATGACAAGTCGCAACCAATCGTCTCATACGCTACAATAATCTGACAAATGTCCAACATTTTGGTATATGAAGCTTTACTCAAATTTAGATAATCCGCCATTTTGTATTAATTTTAACCCAAATTCAAGAAGTCATATTCTGGTCACTAAGTAATCCCATATACGAAGTTTGATTTTGGTACATTGATTTGGTGAGAATATATACGTAGAAGATTCCAGAAATTTAATGACTCAAAATTTCCTTGAAAAGTTGTTTTTGGCTTCATTTCATCATACGACACCGATGCATCTCGCGTACCCCTCCACATTTTGAGGTCTATAACCTCTTCTTCTTCCTTCCGGCATCAAGTATGGAGGGGAACTGGGGATATATAGTATACTTCTTACCCCTGATAATCATATTAATTACATTTTTACAAATTTGATGCTCCTCGAGCTTTACTCAAATTTTGATAATCAGCCATTTTGGATCTATTTTAATACAAATTCAAGAACTCATATCCTGATTACCAACTAACCCTATACACCCAAAGTTTGATACTTCTAGGTTGATTTGGTGATGACTTGATGAGATATGGAAGATTCAAGAAATTTCATGACTCAACGTTTCTTCAAAAAGCCGTTTTTTGCTCCAACTCATCTGCACAACACCACCTTCATTATCTCTAATAGCTTTCGGCCAAATGTGGACACTAAGTTCAACTTTTCTCCAACGTACAACTCTACATATTAACAACAATCATTGTGAATAATGAGTTCCTTAAAGTTACAAATTTCAATCCATTCAACCATTCCACAGAGCGATCCCTTTTGAGTGAAAAATTAGTTAAAAAAAAAAAAAAAAACAAGAAAAATCTAAAAAACAAAAACTATTTTGAAAAGTTCATTTTGGTGCTTTCATAGCAAATAATCGCATAAAAATTATAAGAGAGCTCGCATAAAAATTTTTACTCGGTAAATCGGAAGTCGGATAATCGGTGTATATAGGAAATGAAAATTATTCAAAAGAAAATAAACATGAACTTGTAAGTATCAGACAAAAGATTCAAGTACTATTTAAAAATATGAGCAAGGTCATTATATTAAATTTAAAAAAATTAGGTAGGTTGTTATAGCGTATGGAACCCCCAAAGAAATTCGGGTAAATAAATAATTAAGAAAATCAAATCGTGTTACATAATATATTTCAAAAAATTAAATCAATAGTGTGTTGGTTTACAAAATAGATATTTACTTCAGTAAAACATGCTTTGAGTTTTAATGCCTTTGAAGATCATAAGAAAAAGAAAAATTCTACACAAGCGAGAAGCACTTGACTGCGCGAAAAATTAATATACATATTACATTTAATGAATTGAGTATAATTATAGATAAAAAATTTGCAACATAATTAATCAGCTTCACAAACGTTCAAGTCGATTAATTTTATAAATACGTACATATAATTAGGTACCTACATATAAACAACTATTATCGCACAAATAAGTAGCATAATTATCAAGTAATAATTCACAGAAGTCAAATATGTAGTATCAACATACCATACCGAAATGAAGGTTTCAACAAATCTTTTTTAGCTGAGTTCTTAACTTGAAAACGATAGCTATTACAGCCTACCTGATTTGGGAAGGGAAGGTCGGGGAGGGTGGGGTCTTCAAATCGTTGCGTTTCAGACCATTTGTAATCATCTGGCAAATGTCCAACTTTTTGGTATATATATATTTTTCCCCCCCCCACGCCTAGCGCCGACGAGTATTCATAAAATTCGCTCAAAATTTGGTGAGGACTCTTCTTGCAAATACGCAAAAATAGTTTTTTTGTTTTTTCGAAAAATTTCAAAATGGCGGATCACTCAAATTTTGAGGGGGGGCTGGAGAAGGGGCAAATAGCTCAAATTTTTCGTTTTTGATTTCATATGAAAGAGTGAGTCACGGATACTAACATATCCAAATTTCAGCTTCCTAAGTGCATATTGAGAGGAGTTAGATCAAAAAACGGCTTTTTGAGGAAGTTTTGAGTCATGAAATTTCTTGAATCTTCCATATCTCCCCACCAAATCAAGTTAAAAGGTCAAATTTTGTGTGTGAGGTTAGTTGGTGACCACAATATGACCTCTTGAATTTGGATCAAAATGGATCAAAATGGCGGATTATCAAAATTTTGAGTAGAGCTTGAGGAGCCTCAAGTTGGTAAAAATGTAATTAATATGAATTCATATGGTTATTGGGATAAGTTGTATACTATATCCCGAATTCACTTCCATACATGATGTTGGAGGGGGAAGGCGGGGTTACCAACCTAAAATAGCGGTGGGGGTACAGGAGGGGTCGAAAATTTTTTATTGCTGTGTCATATGATAAAATGAGCCCAAGTGACAAACGTATTTTGATTTTAGCTTCCTCAGTGATTTTGGAGGGGAGTTAGAGCAAAAAACGGCTTTTGGAGGGGAAATTGCTGCAGGAAATTTCATGAATCTTCCATATCTCATCACCAAATCGGCCTAGAATGGTCAAACTTTGTGTGTAGGATTAGTTTGTGACCAGAATATAACCTCTTAAATTTGAGTCAAAATGGATCCAAAATGGCGGATTATCAAGATTTGAAGATAATTTGAGGACCCTCAAATAGTTTAATTTGAATACGAACGACTATAATGCTAATGCTGGTAATTTGCCTACGCAAATCAGCTTTCTCCACATAAAACTTAAACTGCAAATGAACTTATTCAAGTACGATTTTCAATATTTACCAATACTTGATACCTACATATCAAAATCGCAATATACGTATGCTAATTTACGATTTTCGATTTAAAAACATTTCTTTCCCGTAACAAACGTTACAAATCAATAATTTATGAAGGAATTTTACTAACTTAAATCCCATTATTATAGCTTCAGTGTTCAATATGAAAATTTCCGAGAATTCACGGAATTATGATATATGTATTATTCAAAAATTACCTATCTTCATCATATGAATCAGAAGTATCTCATTTTAATAAAAAATCAATGATTTAAAAACATTTCTTTCCCTTAACAAAGTCACATATCAACATTATTTATGAATTTTAATAATTGAAATCCCATTATTATAGCTTCAATTGAGAATTCGTGGGATTTCAGCGCTGAGAAGCGAGTGTTTCCATTACCAGAATTATCCAACCGGTATAAAAGTCCGTATTTATGAAATTTAAGCCATCAGATGCTCTTCAAACCTATTTTAAAATTTCAAAATGCACTATTCTATATCCATTTTGACCTAAATTCAAGAAGTCATACATCGCTTCTCAGTTAATCCTACATACATTTGAGCTTTCTAGGTCAATTGGAGAGCATACCGTGCAACCGAATGATCTTCGCACCTCTCAGCGCGAAATTCCCTACTTCTAAACAGAATGTACATTTTGGTGTCTTATACGATAGTAAATGATAAAAATGATCATAATATATGTTAATACGCATTAAATATTTTATTTTTTCATTATAAATTGATTTCAATTAATTTTATCAAGAATCAGTGTTGCCAAATACACTACAGTAATTAATCAAAAGTTGAATAAAATACGTAATTTCGATGAATATCATTTAATAGAATGATTGAAAAACAAAATAATTGAGTTTTTAATACTTAATCCAACATAAAACAACGAGACAAATTATATTATTTGTTTGTTTTTTTTTTTTTCAATAAGAGAATTTGACGCCGAGGATGCAAAGATCTGTTGGTCGCACGGTATATGGTACATTCAAGAAATTTTGAAACTTTGAGCCATTCTTCAGCTTTCATTTCTTACCAAATTTTCTTGAAAAGTTAAAATTCGGATATTGGTGTGCAAGATCTGATGGTTGGACAAAATTCGGAACGAAATGATTTCAAATCCAACATCTTTTCAGAAAGCCCATTTAAAATACAAAATCCAAAATCTAGGTAAAGGATAAAAACTATGAAAAAAAAAACCTGAAAATGATTCCGAACCTCAAAACGTTCTTATTATAAAATAATTACAAAAATGAGTTCTATTTTCAATCACATGGGTACCTGAACCTGAAACCTGAACACTGATCACCAGACTGCATAACATGAACATTTTTGGATTTTGAAAAAAAAAGGGTTTCGAATCCAAAATCCCAGATTCGGATTTTGTGATTTCTACTTGAATCCCGGCTAACCCTATCACTGTGATCATATGATACCAAAATTAAAAATGTTTAGACTTTACAAGTCCTTTGTCAGTCCCCTGAAGCTCTGCGTGAAACGTCATTTTTAGACGAATTAAGATAACGAATATACGTAGTACCTCTCTAGATTCTCATAAAAGTATCCTCAAACTAAATTTTCGGCAATTTTCATCTATTCCAAAAATTCTAACCCCGAATTTGAGACAAAATAAACTTGATCAACATATTCCTACTTTCTACAGCATACTTTTGAACTCAGCAATTTCTTGTACATTGTTATTAAAAAACCACGACAATATTTCTTCTAAATGCTGTGCACCTTTCCTTCTCAATAGCGTACGAAGCACATTAATTTCTTTCCAATTAAGAATTCTCTCCAATTTATATATTTCGACATCTTCCGGATTCTCAAAATACCAATTTAAAAATTCATTTAGAACAGAAAATTCAATATTTTTCTTGTATTCGCAGCGACCTAATTCATTCTCGCAATACACGGTAAATATGGACGTTTCCAACATTTTCACAAAAATACGGAAAAGCGGTAACTTCTGTTTCATTTTGAACAAGTTTTGCCTACCACCCGAAATCCAAATTAAAATCTTATTCATCTCATCGGCACCTAAAAATGAAAAATATTCTGAAAATCGAACATGCATCAAGTGCGAAAAAAAATCTTGCGCTATAACGTCCACCAACTCAACTTCATCAAACAGAAATTTCTGCAAACAACACAGTATCACCTCCCAACATCTATGAACAAGCAAGTGCCGTTGAAACAGTTTCATTACTATCTTCTTCTTCATTGTGATTCTGGGAACAGGAATTAAAGAACTAAAACAGTCTATAAACAAATTCAACGCATCCGCCAACTGACTCGGTGAAAAAGAGGGATTTATAGAGTTGTCGTCACACGATAATAACTCACAAAAGTAATCCTCAAAATCAGACGTATTTGATAGAAAAAAAAAGATTGTCTTCGTCAAAGCATGAAAATCGTTTAAACCACCTGTGTTTTCAAAATTCTGAAACAATCGAAGGCAATTACGTTTCCCGTGTACGTTTTCGATGAGTTCTTTTCTCATTTTTGTCATAATTCCATTTATTTCTCTCTCATTGGAGTCGCTTTTCCGCGCAATAAATTTTAACATATGATCCAACACATAGTGTTTTTCCAAGATTATCAAATTGAAACACGAATCGATTTCTTCCTTATTTTTCAATATACTCATCAAGTACCTAAAAGCACTTTCTTTCGACGAAATTATCTCAAAAAATTCACTCAGGGGTTTCAATAGGTTTTTCGAAAAAAGCTCAAAACTGTGCTTCTGCGCTTCTGCTGGATCACTAAATTGTAATTTCCAACGACGGAAACCGTTCGCTGTGAAAAATTGCGAAACGAAATCGACGAATAACGAGACGCTAAAAGAACCGGAAACTCTTTCGCACGCACCGACTATGGCTTCAATTCCCAGCAGATCGTTCATGTAGTCATCGATGATTTGAGGATCGCGTAAAAAATCATTCAAAATTAATTTCAATTCATTGGAATTTAATTTATAGCATTGCTGTAGGCAATACCACTTCGTAGAATTAGAATTAACCAGATTTATTTTAAATTTCGCAGGTTCCAGTAGGTAACCACTTATTAACTGATCAATCAAACTGAGATTCCCATTAAGGAGTAATTTATGACAAAATTTCATTATACGGGTAGAATTGATTAACTCCTCTCTAGTCTCAACATCAAGAAGAGGGAGGAACTTCATCAGTATCTCTACTCTATTAGTATCCTCATTTCGACCGTTTTGTACTTCGCACCATCCTTCCATTCCTCTCGGCGAAGTTAAAACGAATGCTTTAAAACTGTCGGAGGCATCTTCCCACACGGCGTTTAATATTACAGGTGAATCTACGCATCTTGATATGAAGTCCGAGAACTGCTGAGCCGTGACGAATTTTCTAATACGATACCAACCCATCAGTACATTTTGCGGTGAGTGCAACGAGGAAGTCAATGCGTTGATGATCGCATCACCATCTATATCCAGACAGCTTTTTAACTGAAATACGTCCATTCGTGACAATACACAAACTAAATAAATACACTGATTCTTCGAATGTCCATAAGAATGAGCGATAAACTTGGCCATCGAAAGTAATTGATGACGTGCTAGACGATTGACGAAGTACTCCATAGCGTATTGATTATCGATCGATTTCGAACGAATGATGTCATCCGGCGAAATAACATACCAAGCGTTATGTTTCCACTTCAAATCCTGGCCCCAGTAATTCGAAAATAGAACCGCTGGATCACAAGTACCATCCACTGAACGACGACTAGCCTTCTTTTCTTCTTCCAAACAATATAAACACATTAATCTATCCTTTTCCGCGTCGCTTAAGAGGCTTACGGTCAATAAACGTTTGGCTGTTTCAATGTAATCCACTATTCTTTTGTTGCTCCACGCGACTTCCGCGACTATGTCTCTTAGTCGACGCATATCCGAAGAATTTTCCACTAGTATAGTTAGCATTACATCGTCATTATCTTTGGAGTTTTCTTTTATCAACGCGCATGCTGGATACTGCTTTGTAACGCGAATCGAGAATACTCGTTCCGAATTATATTCTATCCAACCCGCAAGCTCTTCACAAACCTCAAAACTACATTCTTCAAGCGGATCCATTTTTTGTGAATTCAAGTATGACTCTTATGAGGTACTGAACATCTGAAAATGAAAAATTCTCGGTTTATACGCGACCAATAAGAATATCAATGGCACTCCTTATTCCTCAACCTTTTTTTTAATCAATCAATTAATCAATCAATTATTATTGTTATTATTATTATTTAAACTACGCCCAGCCTATGTAAGGCTTCACAGAGTTAGTATTAACTGACTACCCACGTAATCCTGCGGATTAACATTACAATATCACATTCTTAAATATTCCTCATTTCAAATTCATACCCATATTGCGGTATAAAACATCATAACAACCGCTTTCCCACGCAGAATTAAAATTCAGCGAGCATGTGCCTGAGCCGTATTCAGGTTCCCTGGGGCCTAGTCACAAATTTTTCAAAATACCCTTACTTAACGCTCCTCAAATCATCCTCAAATTTTTACTATCCGCCATTTTGACCCACTTTACGAGGTCATATTCTGGTCATAAACTAACCTTATATACGAAGTTTGATCTTTGTAGTTTGATTCGGTGAGGAGATCTGGAAGATTCATGAAATTTCCTGCAACAGTTTCCCTTTCTAAAAGTCGTCCTTTGCTAACTCCCCTCCAAATTCATTTGTAAACATAAAATAGGAACAGATTAGACACATGAGCTCATTTTACTATGTGACACCGCAATAAAAAATTTTCGACCTCTTATGTAACCTCACCGCACTTTGAGGTCGATAACCTCTCACTCACCCCAACAATATTATGAGTGAAGGTGTTTTTGAGAAATACTATTTTATTTATTTATTTAGTATCCATTTACATGTAGTGTGTACGCCGAGGAGCATATACAATGTCATACCTATGTTACAAAAAAAAAAAATTTAATTAAACAACTATTAACACATGGCCCATACATATAAAATATTTTAAATTACTACATTGTGAGATACTGTTGCACTGTGTAAAACGCACCAGCAATCTGCAAATTTTATTAGAATGATTTTTTTAAATATTCTGTGGGAGGGAATTAAAAATTTTTGTGGACATAGTATCTATATTCGTGTGATGAAATTTTGTCCTATATTGGGTAATTTGTAAATCGTTGCTATGCCTAGTCTTATAACTATGTGTACCCGTCTGTGTTATTATTAATTTTTTATGTACTAGATCACATATGTATATTCAGTATATAAAGAGAGGGCATTGTTAATAACTTTTCCGATATGAAAGTATCTTTGCAGGACTCTTTTTGGCCTAAATTGAACATTATCCTAACACATCGTTTTTGTAATAGTAGAACTCGCTCAAGTGAGACTGAATCTCCCCCCCCCCCCCAAAAAAACTATTTGATGGGTGGCGATAGACTGAAATAAGCCAAAATATGCCAGTTTCAATACATATTGGTGAGTAATTGGTTTTAACCGATTCAAGAGGAAAATGATGGAAGTTAATCTATGTATAATTTTATTTAGATGGGGGGGACCACTTGAGCGAAGAATTCAACTGAATTCCTAAAAATCTTGCCTCATTTTCTAATTTTAGTGGCATGGTATCATCAGAATGTGGCGGGAATTCATATTTAGTATGCGAAATGCTGAAAGGCACTATTATAGTTTTGCTTGCATTAATTTCCAACTTGTTTAACTGAAACCAAACTTGCAAATTGTTTAAAACCTCTTTAGTCTTGATTGCGACCTCTTCAAAAATTTTTCCTTTAATCAGCGCGGTTGTATCATCAGCATACAATGTAAGTTCGCTATCGTTGGGTATATTGGTAGGTAAATCATTTATGTATAATAAGAAGAGGAGCGGTGTTTTTTATTGCCAATAATCATACGAGTTCATATTACTTACATTTGCACCAATTTGGGGCTCTTCAAGCTGTACTCAAATTTTGATAATCCGCCATTTTGTATTCAAGAGGTCATATTCCGGTCATCAATAAACCTCACACAAAGTTCGACTTTTCGATTTGGTGAGGAGATATAGAAAATTCAAGGAATCTCATAACTCACAACTTCTATAGAAAGTTGTGTTTTGCTCTAACCGTTCTCAAAATGCAGTTAAGAAGCTGAAATTTGTATATGCTGGTGTCCATGATTCATTCTTTTATACGAGATCAAAAACGTAAAATTTGAGCTATTCTTCCCTTCTCCAGCTACTCATAAAATTTCAGTGTACTGCCATCTTGAAATTTATCGAAAAAACAAAAAAAGATGAAACGCAAAGATTTTAAGATTCCACCCATCCCAAACCTTCCCTCACCAAATTAAAAGCTTAGCTAATTATTGCCTAGTTTCGAAAATGCTTATATTGGTTTTTCGGATGTATATGTGACCTTTCAAGCCCAAAGGGGCCACAAGTCGGAAAACAACTTTTCGAGTTATGGACAAAAATGTGAATTTTGGATGAAAAATTGAAAAATCGGTTTTATTGGAAAGTGGTGGAAATATTAAATTTTGATGATTTTTTAATGAAAATCTTTATGAAAAAAAAAAAAGAAATCCTCACTATTTTTGTAACTTTTTTGGCTCTTATAAAATTTTTATATTTGTAATTTTAAAGAAAATTTCTTAATTATAATTGAAGATGTATATTTCAACTAAATTGTAATCATTTTTGATATTTCTGCCGAATAAAAGAAAATTAAAACATAAAAACATAGCAATTTTTGATCTTTTAACTTTAACCTCGTTTTATCTCACAGACCAAATCGGAAATATGGAGCAATTTCTGAGCTTATTTTTAAAGCACGCGGGCAGCGAGGTAGAGGGAATGGAAAAGTATATGAATCACGTAGTGATGTCATATCAATACAAATTTTGATATCGATATACAGCAGAATCTGCTCAATGTAATCGCAACGGTCCGAGCCAAAACTGATAACATTAACTGGCGCATAACATAAGCGAATAGAAATTTTTATTTAGAAAAAATATCATTTCTAAACTTCACGACAGGAGCCTCGATCTTCTGGCTGAGTGTAAACAGTCGAGAGCGATCGAAAACGTCGAAAATTGTTCGAATAAACGCCAAACTCCAAAAAAATAAAGCGCTACGTACGAATAATGCATCACAAATTGCAACCTTGCCAAATGTTAATATGAACGTATATGCTTTCTACATTTGCGTGCAACACATGTATACGGATTTTATGGCAAATTCTGCCGACTAACCTATGAACCTGTGGTTTAAATGACGGAGCACAGTATTGCAGGTCATGAGTTCGAATCCAATTGGCTGTTACATATTCTCTTTCGATTTTTCGGACAAGTTTTTTTTTCAAGACTTTCTTCAATTTTTTTTTAATATTATTTAATTTATTCAACCCTTAGAACCTTCAGACTCGGAATTTTTAAACCTACATTCCCTACCTCAAAGTTGGGTTAGGTTAGGATGTCTCCTACTTGACCTCATTCGTCCCTTTCAGCATGAAATAGCCGACAGTAATAGAGAAAGTGATGCTTCGACAATGAGCGCATCTGGCAACGTTGCAATTTGTGAAGCATTATCCATGCAGCCTCGCTAGTATCAATTATCAAATGATGACGAATATGGATACCTATATTTCATATCGATATATCAATACCGAAAATGAGATCCATAATATCAATATTGTTTGATATTTCTGACATTCCTAGTAGCACATCGCTAGGGGTGTATTAACCACAAGGCCGATTAGGCAACGTCTAGAGCGCAAACATTTTAGGGGCTCATTTTTTTTCTTCAAAATATAGTATTTTTTCACTTTTTTTAATATAATACATAAATATATAATTATATAGCCAAGAAAAAAAATTTAAGTAGGCAATAAAAAAGTGAAGGATTTCCTGAATATTAATTTTTGTTGGGGTTTCAACGAGCATCTTACTCAGTTTTATCAAAAAAAAAAAAAAAAAAAAAAAAAAAAAATGTAACTTCAGTGATCTCGCAAGATGAAAAAATGAACCAAAATGTAACCCAAGTTTCATGTTTTCATGACCGATTACCCCATTAAGAAATCGAAAATGCGTACTTCTATCGTACTATTTTCTCGCCTTTCCCTAGTTATGATTACACCCAACTATCAAAAAAATCCCAACCTTGTGGAATGTCTATTTCCATTATATTTTTTCATGCAAAACTGAAAGTAGGGACGTATTACCCAAGAGGCGATTTAGGCAACATTTTAGGGGTTAATTTAAAAATCGTACTTTTTATTGTAAAAATTATAAAGCATGAAAAAAAAATCGATCAGGATCAAATTCAATTAATTTGAAGAGTCGAAAAATTAAAAAAAATCGTGTTTTTCACATTTTTTGTTGAAATAAATTTAAAAAAATCTTACGCACGAATTTCGCGAAATTCCCCTTCCTTCATCTATGTGAACCTTCGAATTATACAAGAAAAATGGAGTGTCAGCTTTCAAGTCGCCTAGGGTGTAAAAAATTCTTAATGCACATCGATACATTGCTTTCATACCTGATAAAAGTCGGAAATCTGCCAAAACGGGTTTTGAATTCTTTAAAATAAGACTTTTTTTTTACGTCGTTATAGCTTTATAATTGAGTGAACTGGTACTTCATGTTTTTCTATTCACAATGTTGCAACAACGTGTTAATTCAATTTATTCATTCGATTCTTTCAACAAATTTTTTTACCTCACAAAATAATCGTTTGAAAATACGAAGATACTGGCGGTAGGAATTGAAGCAGTCGTAATTTCTGGTATTACTGCTTTTTTTTGGTGCGTATCGTAATATTGTCTCTCTTAGGTCTCATAAAATAAAATGATTTTATTTACAGAAGCTCTGCATACGTTGGTGGTCGTGTCTCAATACATGATAAACCTGAACAACACCTCTCAACGAATACAAAGCAAAGACATTTTTACTCATTCACGTACTCATAGTATCGTCATAAGTACCTAATACATACACTACACATCGTAATGGATATTGGCTCATCAAACACACTTAAAGGAGGAAATATAATATCCCTTTTTACATCCAGAACCATACGCAGGACTGTGGAGGGGCATGACCGAGAGAGCAAATTTTTCCTAGCCCGGTTTTCTGAGAGGGCTGGGACATCAATAAGGTTTCACAACTTTTAACAATTTCAATTGAATTTAAAATTTTATTTCTCATTAAATATTCACAAGAGATTTTTTTTTTTAACGAGAGCAGAAAATAAGTTTTATGCGCAGGGGCCTATAATGACTCTCTCCAGCTGATGCATCACCATTTACTGATACATTTTTATGTCAAAAAAAAAAAATTACAATAAATGCATTTAAAAACATACCGTGCCCGTAATTGATTTATTACACAGCATCGCGAACTTCTAATTGCATATATAATTCTAAAATAACGTTATCACTTAAAACTGTGGGTTTATTTATAGGGGAGACTGAGTGTACTGAGCGCACTGGGTAAAATGAGAAACTGCGTTTAAAAATCGGTAAATATTTCAATCCCTCGGGAAATAAGTTAATTACGTTTATTTAGCGACAGTAAATCATGCCCAGGTTAAGAAAAATAAACTGAAGTGTTTTTGAAGTACATCAAAACGATAACTTTGACTCCGAAAAAAAGAAATTTTATAAAAATCAAAACTGGAAATTTATTTTACATTAGTTTATATCCGTAGTAAGTGCGAACCTTTTGTTTTATAGTCGTAAAATTTTTTCATATTTTTTCATGTTTTTCCAATTTTCACCAATCAAAAAAAAAAAAAAAAAAACGTAAGCAGCCATGCCGCATTACTGGAGCTGAGTTTTTAACTGGGGCTTGTTTTGATTTAGTAATAACCTTGCTAAACCGTTCATCACTACAGGCCACACCCAATACCAAGTCTGAAAACCCCTCCCCTATCCTTTCCAAAAACACTTAAGAAGTTGAATTTGGCACAAATGTAGTATTTCTTGCCATGAAATAATCATGTGAACATATACTTCTCAAATTATTACTATTTGAGGGTCCTCAAATTATCTTCAAATTTTGTAAATCCGCCATTTTGGATTCATTTTGACTCAAATTTAAGTGGTTATATTCTGGTCACAAACTAATCCTACACACAAAGTTTGACCATTCTAGGCCGATTTGGTGATGAGATATGGAAGATTCATGAAATTTCCTGCAGCAATTTCCCCTCCAAAAGCCGTTTTTTGCTCTAACTCCCCTCCAAAATCACTGAGGAAGCTAAAATCAAAATACGTTTGTCACTTGGGCTCATTTTATCATATGACACAGCAATAAAAAATTTTCGACCCCTCCTGTACCCCCACCACTATTTTAGGTTGATAACCCCGCCTTCCCCCTCCAACATCATGTATGGAAGTGAATTCGGGATATAGTATACAACTTATCCCCAATAACCATATGAATTCATATTAATTACATTTTTACCAACTTGAGGCTCCTCAAGCTCTACTCAAAATTTTGATAATCCGCCATTTTGAATCCATTTTGATCCAAATTCAAGAGGTCATATTGTGGTCACCAACTAACCTCACACACAAAATTTGACCTCTTTAACTTGATTTGGTGGGGAGATATGGAAGATTCAAGAAATTTCATGACTCAAAACTTCCTCAAAAAGCCGTTTTTTGATCTAACTCCTCTCAATATGCACTTAAGAAGCTGAAATTTGGATATGTTAGTATCCGTGACTCACTCTTTCATATGAAATCAAAAACGAAAAATTTGAGCTATTTGCCCCTTCTCCAGCCCCCTCAAAATTTGAGTGATCCGCCATTTTGAAATTTATCGAAAAAACAAAAAAACTATTTTTGCGTATTTGCAAGAAGAGTTCCTCACCGAATTTTGAGCGAATTTTATCCACACCCGCCTGCGCAAGGTGAGTGACACAAAAAACGCAATTTCTCAAAAACAGGTTTTTGCTAACTCTCCTCAAAATGCACTTAGGAAGCTGAAATTTAAATATGTTGGTGTCCGTGACTCACTCTTTCATATGAGATCAAAAACGAAAAATTTGAGCTATTTGCCTCTTCTTCAGCCCCCTCAAAATTTGAGTGATCCGCCATATTGAAATTTTTCGAAAAAACAAAAAAAGTACTTCTGCGCATTTTCAAGAAGAGTTCCTCACCAAATTTTGAGCGAATTTTATGAATACTCGCCGGCGCTACGCGTGCGGGAAAAAAAATATATATACCAAAAAGTTGGACATTTGCCAGATGATTACAAATGGTCTGAAACGCAAAGATTTGAAGACCCCACCCTCCCCCGACCTTCCCTTCACAAATCAGGTAGGCTGTAATAGCTATTGTTTATCGTTTTGTTAAAAACTCAGCTAAAAAAAAGAAAACATAATTTGGGGCATAATGGACACCTAATCGAATGATTGTAACGAGCAAATTAAGCCGATACATAATATCGACGATTAAAACCCCCGAACCCCGTAGACAATCGAACGTTTCCCTAGCTGTCCCGCGAAATAATAAAAAAATATATATCTTTATAAAGATAGCTACTACCCATGTCCACCTATGATGACCTTTTCTCCTGTCCAAAATGATTTAGTAATCGTTCATTTTTTTTTTTTATAAAAAAAAAAGGAAATAATAAAAGAAAAAGTTCAGACATAATTACATAATGAGCAGACCATAGCCGTGGTATATGCGAAGACGAAAAGCAGCAACATATAATACGCAGTCCAAAAATCAATCGTGATGGAAAGAGTGGAAATAAATATGTAGACGTTAAGAGCAATAATACCCGTAGTTCGTAAAATAAAACGCAATTTGAAAAAAAACAGTCGTAAAGAATGAGAAACAATTTACATGAAATGAATAAAAATTACTCGTCAACTAAAAATTTACCCGACCAATAATACGTGTATACGAACTGAACAAAATATTTTTTTTGATCACGTAAAAACCGCCCGTTACATGATTTGATTACAAAGGATTGTTTTTTCTTATGGTATAGCGCGTAAATACAAGAAAAATAAATGTGTGACAGCAGTGGAACGTTGAAGCGACAGGAAAAAGACTGCTGTCCTGAAAATTCAGAAGCACTCATCTGCGAAATTTGTCAATAGGCTAATAAATAGGCGTGCTTAATAGTCCTACACTAATTTCGAAATAGGTATATGTGCTACGATTGTTTCCTCTCTTCGACATCATTTTATTTGTTAAAAGTAGTAAAATGCTTAGAAAACAGTATACATTCCCCTTAAAACGAAATTTAGACACGTTGATTTAGAGGTGTTCATTATGCCGCATTGATTTTGAGACTCCCATTTTGAAGGAGTGTTGGAAAAATGAATATGACTCAAAAACTATCGCTCCGAAAAATTCAAAAAAATTCATTGGGTTAGTAGAAGGATGCCACCACATATCAAGCTATTTTTATCGTTAAAATATTAATTTAGGGACTCAGCATTTCGATTCGCGTTTAGCATGCCCATTATGCCTCAGTCTCACCTACTTCTTATCAATTTTATAATATACCTAATTTAATAAGAAATTTGAATGAAAGACAATTCTATATAATTTTAATATAAATTTCAAAATCATGTAAAACGAATTTTTGCGGATTTCTGCGTTGGTGTATAAGGAATCAATTGCGCGCACGGTATAATAATAATATGTAGATATCTAAATAAATTTACATTTAGATTTACCTGCTTGCGACGACGTATATTTCGCATATATTTAGGCGTGTTTAATTATTCATCTGGTAATCGCTTGTTCATTTAGTGAACATATTTGGTATAGAAACATAGAATTACACAACTTTTAACATCATTTACGTTAATACCACGAATAGAATCAAAAACAATTCAAAACACTCAATATTACTATCTCGGCAGTTCAATATAACGATGATACGTACGGCCACAAAAAGTTAAAACATCACATTTAAAAGTCTTCACTGCGAAATGTTCTGAATCAAATAAACAAACGCTACGAACACGACATTGTACATAAACAAAAAAGTATCTAACTGGATGATTCATTCAACGAGGAATCCCAAAATATTATCATAATAATAAGTAGATACATTCAGGGAAACCCATTCCGATAGATAACACTCGCTGTAAATTGCGTGAAAAATTTCTCGTTATTCTATTAAGAATTTTTATTATTTTTATTTTTAGTGGGCTTCCCTGTAAAAGTATATCCGCTATCGCATTCATTATGTTTCTTGGCTTGTTCATCAATTTATTAATTTATTCATTAGCGGTAAATTCCCAATTGCGTTCACTCAGTTTCTTAGTTTGTTCGTTTCTTTCTTCGTTTCTTTTTTTTTTCTTCGCGTTCTCGCGCCATAACTCGAGTAAAAGTGATTGAATCGAAACCAAATTCGGAGGAAGGGTTGGGGTAGTTGAGTTCTCGAGCTGATTAGTTTTTGAACGTGATCGTCCGTGAGTCAAGGTTTTCTGGTTCTCGCGCGATAACTTGGGTAAAAGTTGACGGATCGAGAGTTGGATGAAGGGTGGGGGTAGTGGTACTCTGAAGCTGATTAGCTTTTGGACGTGAGTTTGCGTGAGTTGAAGTTTTTTTTTTTGGTTCTCGCGCAATAACTAAGATAAACGTTGATAGATTGAATTGAGAGATGGAAGAAGGGTAAGGCTAGTGATATGTTTGAGCATAATGGGACATGAGTTGGCGTGAGTAGGCTTGAGTTGAGCTTTTTTGTGTTCTTATGATAAGTCGGGAAAAATTGAACAGAATGATTAAAAGATAAAAGAAGTTGGGGGTAGAATAGTTTGAGAGATTATTAGTTTTATGAGGTGATCGGACGTGAGTTTTGCGTGAGGAGACATTCATTGAGGTTTTTCCATTCTCCCACGATAACTTGGAGAACACTTGATGGATCGAGTTCAAAGTTGGTGGAAGGGTAAGGATAGTGATGCTTTAGAGCCAATTAGTTTTTGTGGGTGACCAGGCGTTACGTGGCGTGAGGAGGCATGATTTGAGGTTTTTTGGTTCCCTCGTGATAGCAGGAAGGAATGGTCGAGCGTTATAAATGATCAGATATTTAATTTATCAAAATGTAAGATAATTCGATGAAACGTAAGGTCACGGTTTTTCCTTTTGTATCAAAAATTCATCAGAATGTGAGGCGGATGGCTGAAAGAGTAGGCGTAGTAGTCTTGGAATTAAGTGTTTCTTGTACGTGAGTGGATGTGATTTGACATGACGTGACGTGACAGGGCTTGAGTCGAAAGCGATCGACACCAAACTGGCAAGATAGGTAGAGTACGCAGACTTTCAGCGATTATTAGATCTTCAACTTGAGGACGAATGATTCAACACGAGGTCACGTTTTTTTTGTAAACGTTCGTTTTTTCGCTGTAACTAGAGTAAAACTTGACAGACTGACTGAAAATTTTGAGGAGTGGTAGATTGAGTAGGTTTCTAGAGTTGATCGATTTTTGAAGTGGAATGAGCATGAGGTAACGTGATGTCATGTAATTTTAATTTATAAGA